>LPNX010679411.1:459528-497595 GCA_001517045.1 Pseudotsuga menziesii
CTGTATTTATGAAGTGATCATAGATGCGACTTTAGATGTGCTTTTCTCTACCAAGATTAGCTTTCTAAAGTGCCATGCTTTGTTTTTCTACAGTCATAAAACTCAAAATAAATTAACCTATTGCTATTTTTCCCAAAATTTTCCTAAGAGGCAGGTACTAAGCAGCTTTGCTGCTAATTTCACTTGTCTTTTTATATCTCTCGCTATGAATTATTTATAAACAACTATATATTATGGCAAAACAAAATATTATTATTATTAAATTATTTTAAGTTTTGTAAAATATTATATAATAGAACAAGAAATAAATATATATATATATATATATATATATATATATATATATTTAGCCAATTAAATTTAAAATGTTTTTTTAAATGCAATAATTATTAAATATTTTTTTTAATAAATTAAAAAAATATTTATCATGATTTATGAACAACTTAATTAATAATTTGTTTATCACAAACGAATATGTCATGAGCTGAATTATTCTCTTCCCTTGGATTCTTATGGCATGCTTGTTGTTAATTGATTTTTTTTGGTGAGCCATGATGGATATCTTTTTCTTATTCTTATTGGTCACAAGATGGACTGTGTGGTTATATAAACATTAAAGAAAAGACAAATATACTAAGTATACTTAATTTATAATTTATAATGTGTCAAATTGTTTTTATTTATCTATGTAGCATTTTATATAATTTAATTAAATTCTTGAATTTGAACAAATTGTTTTTATTTATCTATGTAGCATTTTATATAATTTAATTAAATTCTTGAATTTGAATTTTATTTTGAGATTAAATTATTAAACATTTTATTTTCTAATATATATATATATATTGTGCAATGCTGCAATTATAAATAGTGTTTGTTAATAATTTTGACTATATTAATTCAATAATATTTAATTGTGGATAAGAGTTTTATACGTTAAATACCATACCATGAATACTTCATTTTCATTTTTAAATCGTAAAATCATATATTAAAACACTAATTAAAAAATTTACTTTATTGAACATTGCAAAGTTGTTCATTGTATTTTTTAGTTTTTAAATGGCAAATGTAATATTTTAATGCTGGCCATACATTTGTAAATTGTCAAATCATATATTAAAACACTAATTAAAAAATCTACTTTATTGGAGATTGCAAAATTGTCCATTATATTTTTTATTTTTTAAATGGCAAATGTAATATTTTAATGTGGACGATACATAACACACTAGGTCACTTTTTTGTTAATCAAATTGAATATTTAAATGTTATTTTAAATTTTAGTTTTTTTTTTAATAGGAAATTGTTTGGAAACATTGTAAAATTGGATAATTGTTTTTGGATTGCATAGAACTAACTAAAAATACTACCAAATATTTCATCAGTAGGCATATCCAAAATTTAAGAAGATTTGTAACTAGAAGGTTGTTCTTCTCTTGGATCATAAATTGTTGGTGGAAGAAGCTCTATATCACTTTCAAGATTTATTTAGAGATCTTGGATCATCTTACGTAATATACCAAACCTATATTAGTTTATTAAAAAATTATTAATTATTAGATTAGGTTATTAATCATGGTTGGATTTTTGGTATCCGACGAGATTAGAACCGATGACCTTCCAGCTTAGGGGGCGTCTTAACCATACCTTGCCACCAACTGTTCTACATCTCGCCGATAACATTAAGACACATTGTTTAAAGGTGTATATATATATATATATATATGTCGCCCTAATATATTGCAAATATCGCCAATTCAATTATAAAAATATATTTATTTATCTAATAAGATAAATATGTAAATATGTAAGGTGTTCTTCTCTTGGATCATAAATTGATGGTGGAAGAAGTTGTATATCACTTTCAAGGTTTATTTAGGGATCGTGGATCATCTTATGTAATATACCAAACCTATATTACTTTATTAATAAATTATTAATTATTATATTAGGTTATTGATTATTTATGTAAAAGTCAACATTAGGACACATTGTTTAAAGGTGTATCTTCATATATAATATACGTTTGGTATATTACATCTTCTATCATTGATCAAATGAATATTATTAAAAATATCACTTTTTTCTCTAATAGCGAAGGTGCAAGCGTTATTGATATGGTTTCATTGGAGAATATCAAATCTACGTTTGGTATATTACATCTTCTATTATTGATCAAATGAATATTATTAAAAATATCCTTTTTTTTCTCTAATAGCGAACGTGCAAGTGTTATTGATATGGTTTCATTTGAGAATATCAAATCTATTCTCTTTGGTTTTGCTAGGTCTAAGAGTCCCTGTCTAAATAGTTGGCCTGTAGAATTGTTTATTGGGATTTTTGATATCACGAGACCAGATATGTTGGAGGCGATGGAGGAGTCCAAGATATCAAGTAGGATTTCTAGTGCATTGAATTCTACATTTATTGCTCTAATTCCTAAATGCTCCAGACCATACTCCTATTTTCATCCAGTTTCTTTGTGCATTTTGATCTATAAGATCATATCGAGGATTATTGTGACCTGCTTAAAGCCACTTTTTTCTAACTAGATTTCAAGGGAGCAAATTGGTTTCCTGGAGAAACGACAAATCTTGGATGCAATTGGGGTGGCTAAGGAGAATTTTCAATAGTATAAAATCCCATAAGTTGAAGGATTTTGTCCTCAAGTTGGATCTAGTAAAATCATATGACAGAGAGGATCGAGGTTCCCTGATGTTGGTCCCTTTCCAAACTAGACTTAGTTTGGAAGTGACAAACTGGGTGATGGTGTGTGTGGTTTCAATGTATTATGTTGTCTTACTCAATGGTGCGCCTACAAATTTCTTCAAAGGATCTAGGGGCATTCAACAAGGATGCCCATTATCCCCTTTACTATTTCTGTTAATCATTGAGGGGCTGAGTCATTTAATTGAAAATCATAAATTGGATGGTAGCCTTATGAATGTTAAGGTTTCGGCCTTAGTGAGGATGACCCATATTCTATTTGTGGACGATGTTATTATTTTTGGGACTAGTAAGGCAGATGAATGGTTGATCTATAAGGAGATTTTGGACATCTTCTGCAAGGTGACATGCATGGTTATTAGTTATTCCAAGTCAGTTTTCCTAGAACATGATGTTGATATAGTTGTCCTACTTTAGATTGGTCTAGTGTTACCCTTTCGGGTGTCCCCTTTGGGCGAGGGTATGAAATACTTGGGTTTTTTCTTCAAAACTAACAATTACTTAGTCTGGGATTGAGAGTGTTTATTAAAAAGAATTGACATGAGGAGTAATCATTGGTGTGTGCAATGGCTCTCCTTGGGGGGAAGCTTAACTTTAGTAAAATCGATGTTGGTGAATCTTTCGGTCTATTGGTTTTCTTTATGCAGAATCCCCAAAACATGTCCTCTTGGGGTAGGCATAGAGTTTTTAAATTTCTTTGGTCTGGGTCAAATGATAAATCCAAGTAACATTTAGTTAATTGGGCTATGTTACATAGGTCTAAGTTTTTAGGTGGTTTGGAGATAATTTTTTGGGTTAAATTATTTTGGTTATTTTTTTGGAGGTTTTTGGTCACAAGGCCATCATTTGCTCACTTCCCTACTAGGGAGACGATTGAGGTGTGGATTCATATGCGGGGATAGATTTTTCCCAAGAGGGGCGAGCCGAAGTTCCCAAATAGGATAACCTCAGAGGTACTTAAGTTACTAGCTGACAAACATGATCATACTTTGGACCTTGTGTTGTATCTTTACATGGGGTTGGATTGGCAAGGATGTCATAACATCTTTTTCACCCAGGATCAACGACCAAATGACATTTTATCGTCTTGCTTAATGTAAATGAAATTTATTCTAACGTTTTCTTTAAATTGTTTAATTATTATTTTTAATTATTGTTGTGTACTATATATTTTGCAGATATTGGAACCTATGATTGGGAGGGGCCTCCACTTTTGGAAGATGAGGATATGAATGAGCCTGAGTTGCCTCAATTTCCTAGACTTTACCTGTGATGTAGGTCAGATGCTAGATTCTGGGAGGACGTGACAGATAAGTTGTCCACATTGTTGGCTCGATAAGGATTCCACCCTTTGTTGGTTCAGGAGATCTTGAAAGACCCCAAGCTACCAAATATATGAAGGAATATTCGTCATGATATAAGGGGTTTGATGTGTCATATCATTATTGGACCCAACCTTTTAGCTGTCAGGAGGGATGGCCATGGTAGTCAGCCTTACTTTACCTCTGATGAGGGTGACAATCCTCCTCCTTGTCCTCATCCTCACCACGACGACTGACCACTATTTCCTCTTCCACACCTAGCCGACCCACCACCATATCTGAATCATTTATAGGTCAATTAATCACCCTCTCCTCCTTAGTGAGTCAACCATCCACCATCTCACACTCCACTCATCTCACTTCTAGATATAATGGTTATAGTGGATGAGATGCATCTTCAAGGAGATATCTATGATTCTTTGTAGTCTACTTTTTTCCCTAGGAGAGGTACTGATGCCTCTGGTTCTGTTGGTGGAGTTGTCAACGCCTATGGCTTTGCTGGTAGAGTTAGCGATGCCTTTGGTTCTTGAGGTGGACCAACTATCTCATATAATTTATTGGACTTGAGATGTATATTTGGAATGTATCATGAGTCTAATACTATTGTTCACACACACTGCATTTTTTGTATTGATGTTGATGTTGATGTATATGTTAGGTCATGTTAGATATGTTTCCTAGGTGTGCTTGATAAATGTGTATGCTAGATGTTTGTTAGATGTGTGTGATGGTTATGTTAGATAATGTAGCTTGTGTTTTGTTAGATGTTATTATTAGATTTGTGTGTTAGATTACATTTAAATTTGTTAGATTTAATCACACCATAAAATATGATCTCTTGATGATGATGGTGGTCTCGACAATGGATCAAAACGTGTAGAGCATTTCAATACTTAACACAGAGTTCATTGATTACTAAAAATTTTCCTGCATAAAATTTCTAATCACATGTGAGATCATGTTTACATGTGTATGTTAGGTGATGTTTGATGTGCATGTTATATTATGTTAACTATTTATTTATATAGATGTAAAATGGTGATATTGTTTGATAGGTGATGATAGATGTGTGTTAGATGATGTTTGTGAGATGTGTGTGAGGGTTGTGTTAGATGATGTTTATGTTTTCTAGATGTTGATGATGATAATGACGATAAGTTAGATGATAGGTGATTTTACATGTAATTACTAGGTGATTATCTTAGATGATGTTAGGTGATATTCGATGCGATTGTTCGTGTTTGTTAGGTGTAATTGTCACGTGTATTAAAAACAAATTATTCCAATTTTATAGTGTATAAACATCATGCATATTTAGTTTGAAAATTTGTGAGTGTTGTTTATTTTGAAAAACCTCAATGATAACTTATTCCTTATAGCGCAGTTCCTATCATATTGGTACAATAAAATGTAAACGATTTTGTGAACTTATATTATAAAATAAAACAGGGAAAGATTTGCCATCTAATATCATAATTATATTTAAATTAATTAATTTTAAAAATTATTTTAATAATACAATCCATTTCATTCCTCTATAACAAATATTTGTTTATATTAAATTATTATGAACTTCTAATTTACATTTGCATCTAAATTTTACATGTAATAAGCGAAAATCATAGTTAATCATGAAAATGGATTGTTATTATCACAACATTGAAACAATCAAATCATTATTAATAATAATGCCACTTCTATGACAATAAAACAACACGACAAAATGTTATTATAATGCAAAATTAAAATAAATCATGCAAGGTCTACTTTAAAAACAAAGATAATCATGATACACACTTATATTTGTATTCCCTGCCAAGGTAGGGATATATACTGATTGATGATTAGTCAAACTTTGTTTGACATGCATTCATTTTCATTTTCATACAATCTTTTTAATAAATTTTTAGAAAGTTTTGCAAAATTTTGTTATTAAACATCATTTTCTGGAAAATAAAAATAAATAAAACAAATTTAATAATTTAATAATTCTATTTTTTGATTGGCCTAGTACACTTTTGATGGGACATAAATCTCTGGTGGAGTAGTTTCAATTTTCAAAATTTAAAAATAAATAAAATTAATCTATCAGACAAAAATTATCACAACACCACTTGTTCTATAGGATTAAATACAATGCCCTAGAGCGATTGTCGATCGGTGCCCCTATGCTTGTATCGAGGCAACGCTTGATTCACTCATAGCTCTATCCAATAACTATTCCTTCCATGGCATGGACCTCGTTTGGGAGTGTTAGAACTGGAGTTGTACTTTAGTTTTGTCATACCTTTTTATTATTTTCCCTCATTAGTGCACCTTTTTCCTGGGATTTAGCTATAGTATTTATATTATAGTTTGATATTATTTATACTTATTAGTAATCTTCCTATTTTTTCTTATGCATTTTCAAGATTAATGAATTAATTTTGGCTTGTATTTATTTAAATATTTCTTAAGTCTTCAAATATGTGATTTTGCATGTTTGCTAACTTATTTTATGGAGGTTTGCTCATCATTTCTTAGTACATGTGAATCGACACATTCCGACATCGTAATACATGGAGGCTATACAGACTCGCAATGCCGGAATGCCAAATCATGAAGGTTAGTGGTTGGACGCTTGTTCTGCGATCATGTTATGGTTCAGAATGGGAAATTTCATTCATGATTTATGTCAGAGATTACTTTCCATCCGTCAAACCCACAACTCAGTTCGACAGGATGAATTCAATATGTTTGTGAGTTATTATTCAATTTTTCCTTAATTTTCTCATTTTGCTAGCTATGATAATTTGCGACATTTGTTCTTAGTCGGGTTTGAGATTTTTCCAAAAGATTTTGGTCTAGTAGGTGTTCGACAATTGACAATATGAAGAAAGGTAGCGGTAAATTCTATAGATTTGAACCAATTAATATCAAATGGGTAGAAGAACTTCTGAAGTGTGCTAATATTTTCATGAATATGGGTTTCCATGCCATATGGAGCTAATTTCTTGTCGAGCTTGTTTCAATTCACAATTCTTCAACAGGTGTTTACTCCAATTAATAGTCACCAAAATGAAGAAGGCAAGTAGAAATTACATATATCCAAACTTGAAAACATGGAATGGACCAAAATATTGTTGCATTGTAATTAGAAATCTCATAAGGCTGCAGGATATAAGCTAATTTTGTTAGTAGAGCAAGCACGAAGTTTCATGGGATTTCTGTTAAAGCCTTTGAAAAGTGTTGATAACACACATCTTTGTTTGTCATTCACTTCAAGCTCAGCTTTTAAACAAATGCAAACAAATTTTTGAAAACAAAAATAGATTTTTTCAAAAACGTTCCCATCAACAAACACCTCTCATTTTTCACATAGGTGTCTTAGTTTGGAAGGTTTGAATGGATCTTTATAGCCTATTTTATCATATTTAAAAATTTAAAGATTTCTTGTTTTAGTCATTATATTTGGGTGCGTATTTAGATAAACTGGAGAGGAATATTTAAAAACAAAAAAGAGATTTTTGTTCATCACAGACCTATTCACAAAAGTGTCTCTCAGAATTTAAAATATGTCATGGTTTAGCAGATACAGGTGGTTCTTTCAGGTTGTTTTTTTTCCATTAATTCGCCAAACTTCACTTTTATTAATGTAAATCTTTTTTCTATTTTGAGTAATGTCGATCCTCAAATTTTGGATCTTAGAACTATTTTCATTTTTTTTATAATTGTAAACATTCTAAAGGATAGAGGGGTTTGTTTTTAGAAGGGATAAGGAGACCTAATGTTTGCTCTGCAACAAGAACATTTGGATCACATGTAAGAATATTTGGAGACTGTATTTTGGAATGATATGCAATATATAATATGAGGCATATTTATTCATTATGATAGTAAATGCTTATGATCAGTTTGATTACCTTGGTTATAATTTTATTTTCTCATAAAGTATTTATCTCTGAATGCTCACGAGTGGGTGTTCTTCTAGTATATTTCTTGTTCACGAAGTGTTTATGTTTATGAACACATTTCCCTGATATTTGGAGGCATTATTTATATCATATATTAGGTTTTAAATATGGTTTATGTTATTATTGAGTTCATGTTAACAGTCTCTTAAACAATTTACTCATTTTCTTAAAACAAAAGCGGTTATAGATTATATAAGAAGAATCGTGGTGTAACCACAAAAAAGGCACAATGATAAGTCCAGAACTGGTGCCTTAAAACATAAAAAAAATCGCACCAGGTAATGCTAATCCAACTTTTGATTGTCTGATAGACTAATAATACTCATATTTCTATAATGTCGACTAGAACTAACAAACCAAGAGAGAATTCCAACCTGAATCAGAGTTTTTCACAACCATGAGGTTGGGAGGGATTTTCTAGTGTCATATTGATTCCATTTCTCCTTTCCATGTCCAGCTTCAAAATCTTCAACGTCAACCATTCGAACCTTATCTCCAAATTAGCTAACTGAGACAACATCTCCTATTTTAATTGCAAGATAGTGCCAACAAACTCTTCACGGATCTGGATCAAGTTCTTATCCACCAATTCAAAACGATGACCTCCTTCCTCATCTAGCTGCAACAAGAACCTCTTCTGCGCCTTGATAGATCTACGAATGTTCGGGAGTTCTTCTAGCGGGGGAGCCGAAGCAATTGGAATTGTCGATTCAAAGCTGGAGGCCATGACATCGTTAGAGAGCACGGTAATTTAGAGAGAAGCAGAACCTTTTCTGAGATGAATAAAACACAGTATAGAAAACCACCACCATTGGGGAATTTAAATCATGCCTTGAACCCTTGCAATTATCATAATTTTCCGTAATTCCCAACAACTTCTCTGAATTAATCACACGAACATGGAGATCAGGTGAAGGACTTCGACACGAGGAGATTTGATCAAAGTTGCTCACAAATCCATCAGCATCCGACGAGAGTGTTGCCCCTTCTTGTACTATGGATCATAAATCCGGGCCTGGATGCATGCTTCCATGAGTTCGCATGAGGGATCCCAGAACATTCTGCTGCCACCTTGCTTGGGGATGTCATGTGCCTTCTAAAGGCCCCTTATGTGGAAGGTCACACCTCCCCAATCCCATGGTCCTATGGTAAGGGATGGTAGGTGATTTTCCCATTGAGATTAAGGATCCCTTTACCCAAAGTGACTGCTTTTTTTGCCTCTTTGTCTGATTTATCATTCAAGCCTCTTAAAATATGAAAAAACTCGATTCTTCGAAAGGAGTTGACGAGTTTTTGGATTCTCCTAATTATCTAGCACAACCTTACTTGTGATGGAAGGGAATTTGTAACTGTATCCTGGATGATAAGACGAGAGTCCCCAAACACAATTAAATCCATAATATCGTGTACGAGCATTTGAGTTAGACCTCCCACAGGGAAAGAGCTTCAACTATATTATTTGTGTCTTCTCCAATTCCCAAAGAGTAAGTGAGTTCAATTTGGTCATTAGGATCAAGAAGACTCCCTCCCCCTGCTTCCTCCCCAAGATTCCCTTTAGAAGAACCATACAAAAAGAGTGTAGCGATGAAATGTTCATACCCAATTAGTGAAATCAAATTCTCCATACGTATTTCCCAGAGTTCTAACTTGAGTTTAGGTTTATCAACCTTTTTGGGGAGTTATGGGTAGAAACTACGAATCCAGGCTTCTTTAGTCGGGGAGATAGGACCTTTATTAGTTTCAACCCAGATCTAAGGCAATCACTTAAAAGGGCTTTTATTTGGACCACAACCTGTGAAACAGAAGAAGGTTTGTCTCTCAAAACACAAGCATTTCTTTCAAGACAAATTTTCAAGAATTTTTTTTGGGGAGAGTCAACTAGCAGTGTTTAAGAAGTCCTTTGTTGGCGATGGAGAAATGTCAAAGAGAGATCCATGTGAAAAGAAGGGTTGGGATATCCTTCGGGAGGTGAAGCATACCAGACTAACAAGAGAGGACTTGCTTCCAAACATCTTTTGCGAAGGGACAAGAGACGAGCAGGTGATTAACTGACTCTTCTTGTGAAAGGAAATTAGGACATCGAGTGGGTCCTTCCCAACATTTATTGCGTAGAATATCCCTCGTTAGGATGCTATTATGAACAACGGTCCGGATGAAGAAGTCGAATTTTGGGAGACTTTGGCCCTTCCAGACACCATGCCATAAAGCAGGATTAGAGGGGATAGTAGGGACATATTTGTGAAGCTTATATCCAGTTGCAAAAGTGTTATAGCTAGAGAGAGATCCCCATCCACAAATATCTTTGGTTCTCGATGCAATGGGGGTATTCCCTTGAAGAAAATAGAGCAACGTTGTTTTTTCTTTGAGTAAGTGGGAGGGGTAGCTGTGAATGTTCCAATTTCTCCAAATCTTAAAGCCATCAGAGTCCCAGGAGGAGATATCCCAGAGAGTAGTGACGTTGAGGGAGTGAACGTAAGTTTTTAACTCGGAGGTTCCTAGAAAGGAATCAATCAGTGACTCCCCTAGAATGGAGTCTTCCCAAATTTGGATTTTTTTCCCATTTCCCGGAATCCAGGTGAGGGCAAAAGAAAACAAAAACAAGGGCCTTCTGACAGATATTGAAGATTAGCGAACCTTTGACGATTCTAGGAGGGATATCAAGACATCTGACCATGTTCCCCGAGAATTAATTTTTCCAAAGAGCATGTTTACTCTAAGAGAGCTTGCCTGAGATCAGGTTCCAAAGGAGTTTGGCCCCAAGTGCCAAGTTCTAGAGACATATTTATTGGAGGTGAAGTCCACCTTCTAACATAGGTTTAGAGATTTTCCCTCATATGACCATTGAGAGTTTGTTCTCATTATGTCTTCCCCCTTTCCATAGGAACATTCTGAGGAGATACTCGATTTTAAAGATGATTCCCTGAGGAGCTAGTAAGATGGAGCTTTGATAGATGGGGATACTTGAGAGCACAAATTTGATGAGAATTACTTTTCCAGCAAGATTTAGCCAAGACGATCCCCAAGAATTAATACAAGCTTTCATCTTGTCTATTGGAAGGAGCCAATGATAATCTTTTGGCGATGATTTGAATATCAGAATTCCCAAGTATTTGAAGGCTTCCCATTGGGTTTTCCCTTCGATGTCTAGTATTATTGATATTTCTAGCATCTCTTTTGTATTATAGTTCCAGCCATAGATTTGACTTTTCCTATAGTTAATTTTGCTTATTGGCTCTTTTTGATACAGGTCAAGATGATTTTTGAATTTTCTGGTCGAGAAGGTGCTTGCACCCCTTAGGAGAAGGGTATCATCAAAAAAATGAGCATGGTTGATTCCTTTAACTCCTCGAAATATACGAAGACCCATTAGTTCTTGTTGAAGATGACTCTAGTCTATTTGAAAGCTAAGAGTTGAGGTCTGGATAACGTGGAAAAGAGGAGAGAGAGGGATACCTTGGAGAATTCCACGAGAGGCTTGGAAGAAACCAGTCGCACGACCATTGACCAATGAGGCTATACAAGGAGCTCCTATGCAACATTTTACCCAAGCAATGAAGGATGGAGTGAGTCCAAAACGTTGCGTTGCCTGAAAGAGGAAGTCATGCCTTACCCTCTCAAATGCATTAGCAAGATCCTGTTGGAATCATGATTTCCATTAGACCAAAACCCACATGTGTTAATCTCTGCCACAATCGCTAGAGTTAGGATCTCGAGAGGGGATTAGTCCATGTCACAAAACTCACGGGGAGCGTTGAACTTGTTAGCACATGAAATCGCACCCTAAGGCTGCGGAGGGCGTTCCCCGAGGAAAAATCAGAACCACTTTAGGAAGGGGAGCTGGCTTCTCCAATTCCAGAGAGGGATCTCTCACAGATGAATAACAAGGCCAGACATAATGTCACAAAGTAAGTTTTTGGAGGTTGGAGGTGGAAACGAGACAGGATATGTTGGGAAAATGGAGTAAAAAAATACCAAGGAAACGTAGAGTAGTTTGCACGAAGAATGTCCGCAAGAGCAAGATAACACCTCTCGTCGATGTAGAGCACCACAAGGGTGAGTTCTGCACCAACTTTGAAGGAAATGTTTGGTGGATATTGAAGAGAATGGCAGGGGCATATGAGTATGAATTCTAAACCATTATACACTAAGTCTACGACATGAAGAAAAAAAATGTAAAGAGATAACCAGAAGCACATGCACATAAGGAAAGGAAAGCACAGTCTGCAACTTAAGAAATGCACAAGAATTCTCACATCCACAAGCCGACATTCGGCTCTGTTCGTTGTATTAAAAATGGGTCTAGTTACATAAAAATAAACCTCTCGGGTTGCAACCAGGACCAACAACCCTTTCTCCCTCGGCGGGGAGTCTCCTTTATAGCGCTTTAGGCCCTCGAGACTAGTCTCGAAACAAGGCGAGAAGTCGTTTACAATCGCGATAAGAACTCTAATAGACCAGAATGTGGATTTTCTATCACGGTTTAACATATATATAAAACAAAACATCAAGGAGCAAATTGTGCATGCAGGTCTTAATGACAACATGCGTTTTTGGCTTTGAGTTCGCCTACCTCGAAAATGACGGTTCAGGACATCTCCAGGTGGCATGCTATGGAGGTGAATTGGGTCATTCGTCCCCTTTTTGATTTGCAATGTGTCTCTTCCAGGATATTTGTGTTCATTCTGTGCTCAAATGCACCTTTCTGCATGGGCTCATAGCTGACAAGAAAGTCTTTGTTCTTTCTGCGCTCAACCTTCCTTATAGCTCCCCCCTCTCCTCATAACAATGTTATGCGAGGGGATTTGAAGAAGGGATGCATTGCTTGTGTTAGTGACAGGTCTTTGAGGATCCTTGTCATTCTTTTGTTTCTATCCTCCTAGGGGGAGGATTTTTTTGCAGGTCTCACAGTGCGGTGCACCCCCGACCTCACCACCCTCCCAGATAAACTTTGCATGTGGAATTCACAAAGGCGATGATGAAGACTTTGGAATCTTGCTCCTCCCATATGAGCATTTGCTCCAATGAGGTGCCGCTAGAAATGGTCACCACGTGCTGGGGTTTTGGAGGCAACTACCATGTCTAGCGTCTTTGGAGGGATGCCCATTGGACAGGAAATTCGAGGCACAACCTCTGCGAGGGTGCAACCTTCTATTGTGATAGTAATGCCATCACTATGCTCAGGAGGTCCATCTAATGCGATGAACGTCCTTGTCATGACCTCGATGATGCTGGAAGGTTCTTCTAATACAATGAACGTCCCTACCATGATGGCTGGAAATCTCCTAGCATGGGAACTTAGTGTTGAGGCCTGGAAATTCGCAGGCAACAATAGTAGGGATTCTCCCCAGTCAACGTTCCCAACTAGCCCGTGACTGTTTGGTGTAGGGAATCCGTCCGATTTGCAGTCCGGCTACCGTAGGTCAAGTGACAAAAGGGTTTACTGGCTGCAGCCCGGTCCACCGTATATTTTGTATTTTCTGATTTAAGATATGAAATGCAAGTGCCTATCTAACAATGCAGGATGATAAAGATGCACGGAGCAGTCACAATGTGATGCGCAGGTTCTTACCTCTCGTCTTAAAGCTCACAGGCATCTAAATCACATAAACAACAAGAAATTAAAACTAACTACCTAACCTATCACTAGCGAGCCAGATTATCATTCATTAGTGAGTAATGTATTTTGTACATGCATTATGAAAAGTTACAGATAGCTGATACTTCTTTCAATACACATGAACATTTTAAAGATATTTCAACAACCAAATAGCCAATTGTCTATGAACGACCTCCATTACTCACAGTGGAAAACATCACAAAATAAACTGAAGAACATTCAAACAGGAACATAGGTTCAAGAAATTAGAACGCTCTCACAGTTAATGACACATAACTGAAAACGAAATAGTTCCCCTTCAACATTGCTCACTTAGTCACATTGATACATTCCACATCGTACTTTCTCCAACATGCAAAATTGCAGTTTCTGATTGTAAAACGAAATAGTTCCTCTTACAAGCAAATGGTTTACAAATTTTTCCAGGGAAAAAGCCCTTGGTCAGTCCTAACTTTCTACTATTTAAAATACAACAGTAGATTGCTTGGGCTACCCCCCCAAGCGAGCGACCTCTCAGTCCTTCAGACGCTTCACATTCCTCTCTCTTGTCTGTATGCACTCATGAACTATTTAGTAACGGACAGACCGTCAGGTTCGCACCTTTATCGTTATTGGCTTTGCCTTCTGCTTCGATGGCCTTCCTAGCGATCCTGTCGGTTTTTTTTCGATCCTTGCCAAACTACTCCTCTATGCCTTCGCACATCAGTTCCTTCAGTCCACCTGCAATCAACCCACATGCATCATTCATTGGGACTGCGTTATAAAACAAAGCAACAAACTATACCAACTGAAACGGCTAATCCATAAGAAATGGCCAGGTGCACCACCGTTAGGAGAATTTTAACACACGCCGACACCACTACCTCGTCCTCCTGCAGGCTCGGAAGAAGAAACACCAACGACGGAAATCGGAAGGATACTGACGTCGGAAGTCAAAAGCTTTGCCCAACCGCAACGACGGAAGAGGAAAAGGCTATAGCCTCTGGTCCAAAACTGTGGGCGGGAAAAACTCAATTGGAAATCGAAAGAATAATAACATCGGAAGCTAAACGACTTTCCCAGCTGCAACGACGGAAGAGAAAAGGATTCGGGTACGCAACTGAAAGGTTAACACACATCGGCAGTCGGAGCTCTTTATGTTTTGGATGGCTAATCAATTTGGGAGTCGCAACGGCAGAAGGGAAACAAATTATCAGCCGCCGATTTAACGTAAGATGACGCCTGTCGAACAGAGAAAAAATTAAGTGCTTTGAAACTTTAAAAAAAAGCAACAGTTAAAACCTGTTTGATTGCGAAGCAGCGGGCCTTCAAAGAAAAAATGCAATTTATCCCTGGCTAGGCATACCAAACTCACATCTACGACCAACCATAAAAATAATACACAGGCAACCTTTAAAGCAGGTTGGAAACCAATCTTCAAAATCATTCAAATAAAGCACGACCAAACGGTTCAAGTATCCATCGATTAACACAACTCTAAAATATGAGGAGGGGCCCAAAAATTAAGAAATTTGGGGAGAACAGTTGCAGCTGCAACAATGGGCGATTACCTGGTGAATTTAGATCTCTAGGCGGTTATTCTTTGAGTGACAGACTGTTTAACAACAAATGCATCTATTGAATTCTTCCAGCTATCTGGATCTCTCAAACGACAGAAGTGTGTACCTTTAATCATTGATAATAGTCCAATTTGGGAGAGTGGAAACCGAGATTTTCAAGTCCAGATAACTCTGTTGAGGCCATAGGATGAGTTTCATTATTACTTTTGTCTTCAGGTAGCTGATAGCTTGGACACCATAGGATTGTAGCATATGGTAAACAAAAATATTCGTTTGTTCGTCATTCCCATGCCATTTTAGCACTTTTCTTTCTTTTGGACTTTGGTCTGTTTTCATATGAGTCCTCCTGCATGCCTTTCTTTCTGAATTTTAATTCAGGCTCCTCTATCCCATAGTGTCCTTTTGTGTGATCGATGTACTTCATGTTTCAGCTCACGGACGGAGAGGAACTTTCGGCAATTTAGTACTTACGATTAAGCTTTTGCTTTGATGTATGATGCTTTCATAGGAGTTTTGACTCTTATTTGCCTTTTTGGCATTCGTTTCTTGGCATTGGATCATTTATATTTAATATACTGTTCACCTTGCTCCTTTCCATGGGTCTTCTGCTGTCGCCCCTTAGGACATTTTTAAATGTGACGTGGATGGAGCCTCAAAATAGTATTCCAGACTCTTTGAATCCGGTTTATTTCACAAGGGTTAAGCAGGACTTCAATGCACACAGAGTTATTCGAAAAACTGCTAAACTAAAAGAAGTTCTTTTAGACACATAGCAACACGCAGTATGAGACCCAAAATGTTTATCATTCCCAAAAATTTTGATGTTCCCCATGCAACGGCGGTTTCGTTCCCTTTATTGAAATCAAAACTTAACTAAAACAAACTGAAAAAACATGACTCAAATAAACTAAAAACATGGCTAAAACAAAATGAACAACCTGACTCCAAAGACAGCCAAACAGTTTATTTATATACAAGACAAAAGAACTCAAAGAAACTCAGGAAAAATAAGGCTTGAGAACCAAACCATTTACTGGTAAGTTTTCTTCCCACCCTTGTAGATCTTGCAGTTTATAAGTAGAAGGGCCAAGCTTTGCCGCAATCTGAAAAGGGCCTACCCATAACTGCTGGAATTTAGTATGTTTTCCTTTCTCATCATGGGGGTGATCCCATTTGAGGACTAAGTCTCCCACTTCAAAGTCTTTTGTTCCAGCTTTATGTTTGTCAAACCACCTCTTTATTACCTCTTGCTGTTGCTTAAAGCGTTCTCTGGCCTTAGATATAGCTTCTTCTGCTTTCAGAAGATTGCATATTCTCATCTGCAAAACTTCATCATCCGACCCCCTAGACTCTTGAGCCATTATGGAAGAGGGTGGCATTATGTTTGGGGGCAGAATGGCTTCTTTACCATACACAAGGGTATATGGTGATATTCCTATTGCAGACTTGGGGGCGACTCTTTAGGCCCACAGGGCGTTTGGTAGCGCTGAGTGCCAGCTTCTCTGATTTTCTATCATAGTCTTCTTTAAAATTCTAATCAGATTTTTGTTAGTGGATTCAGCCAGGCCATTTCCTTGTGGATAGTAATTAGCAGAATAATGCAATTTTATCTCTTTATCATGAGCAAAAGCAGTTAATTTAATTGATGAAAAGTACGTAGCATTTTCAAAAACTAACGAAACTGGAACTCCAAACCTGGTCATGATGTGGTCCTACAAGAAGCTGATGACCTTGTCTTGATTTATTCTGCGCAGCGGAACTGCTTCGAACCAGCGAGTGAAATAATCAGTCACGGTCAGAATGTACTTGTGTTGTAGGGAGGAATTTGGTTTTATTTCTCCAATAATATCCAACCCCCATTGCTCGAATGGTTCTGTGATCATCACAGGCTTTAGGGGTGCTGCTGCTTTAGGTTGTCTTCCACTACACCTTTGGCAAATATCACACTTCCTGACATGTGCGTGTGCATCTTTGAAGAGTGTAGGCCAATAGTAACTGGCTCTGAGGATTTTGTGGGCTGTAGTATCTCCTAAATAATGTCCCACAGCAGGCCCGTCATGCAAATCGGTCATTACTTTTTCCGCATCTTCTTTTTCTAAGCATCTCAGAAGGACTCCATCATAATTTTTTTTCTGAATAATACTCCTTCAACAATTTGATAGGAGGCTGATTTAAGACGCAACGCTCTTATTTGCTTAGAATTCCAATGTTCTGGCAACAGCCCTGCCTGCACGTAATGCACGAGGTCTCTATACCAGGACTCGGGAGCTGTAAACAAAGGACATACATCCATTAAATGTAATTCGGCCTCACCTTCCCAGGCGTGTTCCTCATTGTTTCCATTTTCAGTCATCAGTCTGCACAATCCTTGTCCTTTAACTATAGAGGATGGCTTGAATTCGAGGTCGTACTCTTGAAGAGCCGTTACCCAGTTGCCCCTTCTTTCTCCTAACTCCTTTTGTACAAGAAGGGACCTTACAGCCGGGTAGGGGATGATTACCTTGGTTCGATTTTTTAAGATATAAGGCCTGAATTGATTTATTGCTTTGAAAACTACGTAAGCTTGTTTATCAATGGTTGGGTAATTTAATTCGGCCCCTTGTAGACCAGTGCTCATGAAAGATATTGGTAATTCATCCCCCCCATCTTCTTTTTGCGTGAGCACAGCTGCTAACGAATCATCGGATGCAAAGGTGTACAGAATAAAGTCTTTATCGAAGTCTGGGATTTTCAGGGAGGGTGCATGCGCAACAACAGTTTTAATTTTGTTGAACGCGTTCTTCTCAATATCAGTCCACTTGAATTGTGCATTCTGCTTCACCATCTGCTGTAGCGGCTTGACAATCTGAGCGAAATCAGGCACAAATCTTCGCACGAAGTTTATAGTTACCATGAATGGATGCATCTCATTTTTATTATGGGGCAAGGGAATTTGTTCAATGGCCTTGATTCTTTCTGGATCTATAGAGATTCCTCTCTTAGAAACTATGTGACCCAGCAACTTGCCTCCCGTGACAGCGAACACACACTTCCTAGGATTGAGTGAGATGCCATACTTTCGACAGCGTTCAAAAATATGCCTTAAGTGAAACGCGTGTTCTTCTCTTTTCTTCCAGAATATCGTGATGTCGTCAAGGTACACTACCGTACTACAGCCAATCAATCCGCGGAAAGCTATGTCCATAGCTCTCTGAAACGTTGCTCCAGCATTTATAAGCCCAAAGGGCATCCTTCTGTAGGCAAAAGTTCCCCATTTGGTCCTGAACGTGGTCTTCAATCTGTCTTCTTCGGCCACTAATACTTGATTGTAGCCAGAGAAACCGTTTAATAACGAGAACAGTTCAGAACCTGAGACCATTTATAGCAATTGCTCCATGGGTGGCACCGGGTAGTTATCTTTATCTGAAGCGCGGTTTAAATTTCTGAAATCTACGCATACTCTGATTTCTCCAGATTTTTTCCTTACTGGTACCAGATTTGATACCTACTCAGAATGTTTGACCTTAAATATGATTCTAGCATCCAATAATTTCTTTACTTCACTCTGAATCAACGGTTCCAATTTTGGATGCATTTTTCTTAAAGGCTGCTGATACGGCTTGATACCGGCTTTGATGGGGACAACATGCTTGATGATGCTGGTATCGTATGTTTTTAAATCTTCGTATGTCCAGGCGAAAACATATTTATATTGTTTAAACAGACTGACAAACTTATCTCTTTCTGCTGGTGAACAACATTTGCCAAGATTTACAAATTTAAGATTTGCCTCAGTCCCTATATTTATCAACTCGAACTGTAAAGATGAGTTGTGAGTCTTCACGTTGGCTAGTCTTCTGAACTTTTCATTTAAATCGAACATCCTCTCCAAAGTTTGGACTCCTTTAGGGATGAAATTATCGTACTTCAGCTCAGCTTGGTGTTCTTCATCATCTATAATCGCCCCTTTATATACTTCGTCATTTGTTAAACATTCTATAATCTGATGGTCATCATTGAACACTCGTAGGTTGGTGATCATATCAGGTACTGAAGGCCTAAACAACAATTCAACAGAACATCGATTATTAGTGGGTACAAGCCTAGCGGCCGAAGTGGCTAACAAGTCAGCTGCTTCGTTTTTTAGTCTTGGAATTGAAATAATATTGAATGCATTAAAACATTTAAGTAGGTCCCATACCTCATTTTGATAAGCTTTCAAGTGGGGAGAAACACAATGTATTTCATTTCTGATTTGCTTTACAATTATTTCTGAATCTCCAAAAACTTTTAAATTACTTGCCTTTAATTCAATCGCTTTCCTTAAGCCCTGCACCAGTGCTTCATACTCAGCTGTATTATTCGTACATTCAAATTCTAATCTACATGCAAGAAAGTGTTTATTCTTCTGAGGGTCAATCAAGACACAGCCGGCCCCTGACCCTTCTAATGTCTTAGAGCCATCAAAAAACAAAGTCCAAAAATCACTAACTACTGAATGCGAATCTATTTCTATTGCTAAGTCTACTATTTTACAGTCGATTTCATCAGCCTGTGAAAATTGAAGGAGATCAGGATGGGTGTCTGATGTGTCGCTGGCTTCTTCTGCTTGGTAATTACCTGGTTCCAACTCAATAAAATAATTTCCCAACACAGAATCCACTAGTTCATTCTTCTCTTCCAGTCGAGTAACGTTGTATTTCATGTGAGGCTCCCTCAGAATCTTAATTTGGTTCGGACTTCCTTTATATGGAAACCACAAATGTGACCAATCAGAGGCGAAATATCCGTTCAGTTTCGAAGACCAATCTCTGCTCAGAACAAGACCGTAAGCGTCTGGTATATCGGCCACCACGATATTAATGACTTGGCACACTTTATCATTTGACGACAGGCGGATCAGGACATCCTCCATCTCTCGCATTACCTTTACATCCGTCCTGTCCAACTGAACAACTCTCCAAGTGGATGGCTTGGGTTGTCCATTTATCCTTTTACAGACTGGTATTGGCATGACATTGACCGACGCCCCCGAGTCTACCAGGCAATTATGCACGTTGTGATTAAAAATTTCAAATGTGAGGAGGAAAGGTGGATGTTTGCTTTTCGATTTACCTCCGATGCTAGTTTCTCCGATTTCTTCTTCTTCTTTAGGCTGATTGTCAATGGGCAGCTTCTCATCTGGTGCTTCAAGTGATTTCAATAGTTTTTCTTTTTGCTGCGACACTTTACACATCTCGAATAGTGAAACGTTTGCCTTTACCTTCTTTAAATCCTCCACAACGTCATAATCCATCTGCTGTTCAATGGGGTGAGGTTTATCAGCATTCATTTTTCCCTCATTGGGCTTGGCCCGTGCTTCATTCTGCCTAGGCTCTTGCCTGGTAATGGTGAATTCAGGAATTTTATCAGCTGTGGAACTATTTTGAAATTTCTTAACATTCTTCTGCAGCTTTTTGATCTTTGGGAGTATGAGACTATCTGCTCTAATAGACCCTTGGCTTCTTGTTGTTACATTGGTCTCCAGGACGTCCTTGTAGCCCCAATTCTTTTCTTCTTCAGCGTCAAATAGCGAAACAAAATTCCACAGAACCATGGTTTCCTCTTCTTGTTCATTCGTTGTAGTGGTACTTTCTTTTCTTTCTTCATCTTCCTCTTTTGTTAATCTAGAATCCAACATCTGATTCATGACCAACGTCATTGAATTTATCCATTGCAGACAATTCTTTTCAGAGTGGGGTTGTTGGTGGAAAGTGCAAAAATTTTCCATCCCTATCTCTGTCAAATTCATAGATGCCGAATTGTGAGGAGGTGGTTGAGACTGATTGTTGTCCTCTCTTTTCTTGTAATAGGGCCTGTAGAACTTTTGAGTTTCTTTCTCTTTTTCCAAGTCTATGATTTTATTAGAAAGCTTCTGCATCATTTTAGCCATACTTTCATAGTCAGGTGATTTCTCCTCCTTAGGCTTAGTAAACAATAAGGCTTTCCTTCCCCCACCTTTTTCTCCTGACTGTTCAAGATAATCATCGATACTTTCTCTTTCAGCTTCCACTATTTCCGCCTCTTCATAGGTTTCCGTCAAAGTAGGCTTGGCCCTACCTTTGGCAAACATGTCCAAATCAGGGCCTAAAGCTGAGGTATAATATTCAATCAGGACCTTGTCCAAAGGTTTGTCAGCCTCAGAAAAATTCTTGAGGTATGCTGCAAATCTTTGAGTAAAACTGTGCACCTTCTCCTTTCTCTCCTTCTTCAATGCGCACAGTCCTTTCATGAGGGTTGCATGAGTCTTTTGAGTTGCATACTTACTTCTGAAAATTCTCTCGAAGGTATTCCAATCAGGGATAGAGTTAGTGGGAAACCCAAAATACCATGAGGCCGCAGCCCCTTTAAGGGTATGAGGGAATAGTCTGCAAACTACATATTCATACTCCCCAGCTGTTAACCCTTTTATTGCCAAGTAAAAACTCTGCAGGTGGTCATCTACTAGTTTTTTTTCACTTGGATCGAATTTGGGTAGCATCTTCTCAAAGGATTGAGGTAGGTCATGTAATGGAGGTGTCAGGTTTAAGGGTGATCTGGCTCTCCAAGCAGGTGGTGGGTTGGGGAGGAGGATTAGCATTCACGCCTGCCATGAGTACGAGTGGAGAGTGAGGAGGTGAGCCAATAGGGGTGTGAGCTGGAGAACTGTGAGGGGTATCTGGGCCTTCTTGGTTCAAATGTAGTACAAATTCTTATAAGGCTGTTTCCACAAGTTCTTCCCAGTCTCCAACCAGCACTGAGTCTTCTACTATAGGACGATCTTTCCTTTTATATTCTCTTCTGGGCAATTCGGGGATAATTGGCAATCCTCCAATCTTCTTTACATATGCCCTGGTGTGTCTTCTCAGGTCATTAACAACTTTGTTGTTAACAGAAAATAAATGCTCTCTACTTCTTTCTTTCGGAATTGGGTTATGAAACCCACTGCTTTCAGAACTGTTACCGGTGGAATAGTCTCAGGAAAACGGGTTTCTTCGGCCAGCCATGCACTGGCGGCCCTCCTTCTAGCGCCAAAACTGTTGAGGCCTAGAAACTCGCAGGCAACAACAGTAGGGATTCTCCCCAGTCAACGTTCCCAACTAGCCCGTGACTGTTTGGTGTAGGGAATCCATTCGGTTTGCGGTCTGGCTACCGTAGGTCAAGTGACAAAAGGGTTTACCAGCTGCAACCTGGTCCACCGTATATTTTGTATTTTTTGATTTAAGATATGAAATGCAAGTGCCTATATAACAATGCAGGATGATAAAGATGCAGGGAGCAGTCACAATGTGATGCGCATGTTCTTACCTCTCGTCTTAAAGCTCACATGCATCTAAATCACATAAACAACAAGAAATTAAAACTAACTACCTAACCTATCGCTAGCGAGCCAAATTATCATTCATTAGTGAGTAATGTATTTTGTACATGCATTATGAAAAGTTACAGATAGCTGATACTTCTTTCAATACACATGAACAGTTTAAAAATATTTCAACAACCAGATAGCCAATTGTCTATGAACGACCTCCATTACTCACAGTGGAAAACATCACAAAATAAACTGAAGAACATTCAAACAGGAACATAGGTTCAAAAAATTAGAACGCTCTCACAGTTAATGACACATAGCTGAAAATGAAATAGTTCCCGTTCAACATTGCTCATTTAATCACATTGATACATTCCACATCGTACTTTCTCCAACAGGCAAAATTGCAGTTTTTGATTGTAAAACGAAATAGTTCCTCTTACAAGCAAATGGTTTACAAATTTTTCCAGGGAAAAAGCCCCTGGTTAGTCCTAACTTTCTACTATTTAAACTACAACAGTAGACTGCTTGGGCTACCCCCCCAAGCGAGCGACCTCTCAGTCCTTCAGACGCTTTACATTCCTCTCTCTTGTCTGTATGCACTCATGAACTATTTAGTAACGGATAGACCGTTATGTTCGCGCCTTTATCGTTATTGGCTTTGCCTTCTGCTTCGATGGCCTTCCTAGCGATCCTGTCGGTTTTGTTTCGATCCTTGCCAAACTGCTCCTCTATGCCTTCGCACATCAATTGCTTCAGTCCACCTGCAATCAACCCACATGCATCATTCATTGGGACTGTGTTATAAAACAAAGCAGCAAACTATACCAACTGAAACAACTAATGCACAAGAAATGGCCAGGTGCATCACCGTTAGGAGAATTTTAACACACACCGACACCACTACCTCGTCCTCCTGCGAAAAACAATGATAACAAGTGGCTTCAACTAGGGATTCTATCCTACCCGTGAGATAGTGAAGAACAATGTATAACAATTACCAAAATCCATTGGGCGACACTTCCAGCTTTGCTGCAATCTTTCAAAAATGCTCCAAAATACCAAAATTAAGCCAAATGACAGAAACAATTGAAAAGCTAAGCTGAAACTCGAGAAAACTACTTATAAGGGAAATGTTCATCATGTCGATCTTAATCATTCCTACCTACCTATCCTATCTAATGGACTTCATCACTTGGTCAAGTAGTTTCCGACTTCTAGTGAAGCCAGCCAAGCAAATGGCCCCAATAATCTCGTTTCCTCTTGTGCGGTATGGTGAACACTGCTAAAAGACTTAGTGACACTGAGTTATAACAATTTTTTTTATCTTTACAATAAATATCTAACCATACATTACTGTTTTCCAGTTGTCCCATGTATTCCGCTACCGTATCGTAGAGTCCTTGATGGCTGCCGAATTCTTTAGCTGTTAGTCGAACGTGACAAAAATGTTCCAATTTCCATTCTTCCAACACCATGCAGAGGCGATATCTCAAAAAACTTTGGGAGGTGTGATCTTGATCTTTTTTACTCGCGACATCAACCTCTTTGTGCGAGATTCTAGAATTCACAGCCTGATTTCTCACAAGTGTCATGAAAAAGGTAGCGTTGCGTTCCTCAATAGAACCGGGCACATCTACTTCCC
Organism: Pseudotsuga menziesii; assembly: GCA_001517045.1. NCBI lineage: Eukaryota > Viridiplantae > Streptophyta > Pinopsida > Pinales > Pinaceae > Pseudotsuga > Pseudotsuga menziesii. The sequence continues at coordinate 483,664 of LPNX010679411.1, forward strand.
GATGACCTTCCTGGTCGAAAAATCCTTCCGTATAATCTGGGACAGTACCATAAGGAACACTACAGCATCCAAATAAATCTATCGTCTACTTGTCTCGAGAAAATTGCTCAAGAAATAACCCCTCCTTCTCGCAATTAGGTTGGTTTCCAAAGGAACCATGTAAAGAGTACTCTAGGTAGTTTTCAAATGATTCCCTGTGTTCTTGGCTTTGGGTCTCAGGAACTAGAATTTTATTCTTTCATACTTTCTCCAGCAAGGGTGGGGTCATCCTCTTCAACAGAGTTGAGTAGGAAAAACATCTTCCCTTGATACGAGGTCCTTGGGTTCAGGATGTATGAAGAGGGCCCTGATTCCAACAACCTCGTCATTTTCCCTGTTAAGTCCCAGGCCTGCAGGATATCCGATTGTTTATCTAGACATGTCATCCCAGTAGTTGTCTTCATATTCATCATATATAGGCGAGCCGCAATCTCTTTCGAGGCCATCATGGATGCAACTCGCAACAGGTTGGTTGAAATCTCGAAGGAACGGACTGATTAAATTGCCCACCTTTCAACCCCTTGACTGATCTTCTTTCTGTATACCAGAGGAAATTGCAAGTTGCCAAGGGAATTCCTCCTCCGTCTCATGCACCTCTACCTGACCCAACTCCTCGTCGTTTTCATCAGTACCACCCTGGTCCAGGATCTTTCTCGACAATCTGAAATTTTCTTTGACGTCCAACGCATCAGCAAACATTCTCTGTAATGATGTTGATTTTCTTTCCAATAGAAATAAAGACAAATCGGGAGGAAAAGTAGACACATAATGCGGTTTCACCACACCCTCTAAGGGATGAATTTATTTGGGCATGCCATAATAGAAACTCGCGAACCTTCTGTTGAAAATTGACGTAGCTTCGCCTTCGCTTTTCCTCATAGAATAAAACTTTGAGAGCACCTGGTCTAATGACCTCCTTTCAGCCCAAAAACCTAGGAACATACGCAAAAATTCCTCCCATGTATTGATGGAATCTGGCTGCAAATGTGTGAACCATTTTTTGACATAGCCTTGCAGAGATTGGGAAAAATCTCTCATGCAAATGTCATCATGCTCTATCTCAAAAAGATCAAGAAATGTTCAAAATCCTGTAAATGTTTCTGAGCTGTAATGCCTTCAAATTCTTGATCAAACTCAGGGGGTCATTTATAGTGTTTTGCAGGGAAACCATGAAGGATCTGAGGTAGGCGAAGAGGAATGTATTGGATTTGGTATTGGGTGGAGCGAAGTCTTTTGGAAAAGATATTCTCTCGGAAATGGCATCACGGGGCCCATTATGCTGCCTCTTAATGTCAGGGGTCTTAGGCGGAGGGTCTAGACTAAAATCAGATGTACATGACAGAGAGATACTCTCTGTTAGCAAGGAAGGATAAATAGGAGTGAACTCATGACTTTGCTTGGGGTGAAATAAGCCATGGCAGACTATTCTAACAAACTTAGGAAAATAGAAAAATATATTTACAAGAAGAGCCAAGACATTATGGAGAAAGTTTAATCTTAAGTATCTTGTCTTCTCTTCAAGCCTACCCATGCCTTCACAGAGAATTCACACACGTTGTAGAAGCTCCCAACGCCTTCTTGGAAACTTAATTTTCAGTACTACGGCATTAGTGGAGCTGTCGCAGTATTGGAAACATGGGTTTATGGAAGTCACCAGGTGAAAGATTCATTTTCTTCTGGATGCCTGACTGCCATTCACCATTGACAGTCTGGTCTACGGCCCTATCGTACATAGTTTCAGGAGGCTTTGAACCTTCCTCCTCGTATCGGTATTTTCAGCCGTCGATCTCCCTAGTGGAGTCATTCTTTAGAAATTTTAACGTGGAGTTTCCAGGGAAAATGATACAACCTTTTCACATGCAGTGGTCTCTGTTTTCCCACAAAACCCTTTATCATTAGAATCTTTGTCGTTCTTCCCAGGGATGATTTTCAATTTCGTCCCCAACAACGTTGCCAGTTTGTTAGCACCCGAAATCGCACCCTAAGGCTATGGAGGGCGTACCCTGGGGAAGCAACAGAACCACTTTAGGAAGGGGAGTTGGCTTCCCCGATTCCAGAGAGGGATCTCTCACAGATGTATAACAAGGCTAGACATAATGTCACAAAGTAAGTTTTCAGAGGTTGGAGGTTGAAACGAGACGGGATATATTGTTGGGCCAATGGAGTAAATATATACCAAGGAAACATAGAGCGGTTTGAACAGAGAATGTCCGCAAGAGAAATATAACACCTCGGTCATGGTCAATATGTTAGGGTTTGGTGATAAAGGAGGAAAGATGACAGCTCGTCGATATAGAGCACCACAAGGGTGAATTCTGTACCAACTTTGGAGGAAATGTTTGTTGGATATTGGAGTATATGAGTATGAATTCCAAACCATTATACACTAAGTATACGACATGAAGAAAACAAAATGTAAAGAGATAACCAGAAGCACATGCACATAAGGAAAGGAAAGCACAGACTGTAAGTTAAGAAATGCACAAGAATTCTCACATCCACAAGCCGACATCCGACTTTGTTCCTTGTATTAAAAATGAGTCCGGTTACATAAAAATAAACCTTTCGGGTACGAACTAGGACCAACAACCCTTTCTCCCTTGGCGGGGAGTCTCCTTTATAGCGCTTCAGGCCCCTGAGACTAGTCTCGAAACAGGGCGAGAAGTCGTTTACAATCGTGATCAGAACTCTATCAGACCGGAACGTGGCTTTTCTACCATGGTTTACGTATATATAAAACAAAATGTCATGGAGAAAATCGTGCATGCAGGTCTTAACGGCAGCACGCATTTCTGGCTTCGAGTTCGCCTGCCTAGAAAATGACGGTCTAGGACATCTTCTGGTGGCGTGATGCAGACGTGACATGGGTCATTCGTCCCCTTTTTGGGTCTGCAATGTGTCTCTTCCAGGAGATTTGTATTCGTTCTGTGTTTAAAGGAACCTTTCCGCATAGGCTCATAACTAGAAAATAATTTTGTGTTCTTTCTGCGCTCAGCCTTCCTCATAGCTCCCCCCTCTCCTGGTAACACTGTTATGCAAGGGGATTTGAAGAAGGGACGCATTTATTCTGGTAGTGACAGATCTTTGAGGAGCCTACCATTCTTGTGTTTCTATCCTCCTAAGGGGAGGATCTTTCGGCAGGTCTCACGGCGCAACGCACCCCTGACCTCACCACCCTCCCATATAAAGTTGGAACGTGGAATTCACAAAGGTGTTGATGAATGCTTTGGACTCCCGCTCCTCCCATACGAGCATTCGCTCCAACGAGGTGCCGCTAGCAATGGTCACCACGTGCTGGGGATTTGGAGACATTGACCACGCCTAGAGGCTTTGGAGGGATGCCCATTGGACAGGAAATTCGAGGCATGACCTCTCCAGGTGTGCAACCTTCTATTAGGACACTAATTCCCTCACCAGCCTCAGGAGGTCCATCTAATGCGATGAATGTCCTTGTCATGACCTTGATGATGCTGGAAGGCTCTTCTAATACAATGAACATCCCTACCATTATGGGCGGAATTCCCCTAGCATGGGAACTTAGGAACAACCTGACAAACCGACTTTGCAAACACAGAAACCATCACAGGGCTCCTTCAAAGCTTTCAGGACCTACAACAGACTGGCACTCGACCTTCTCAATTTTCATTCTATGTTCACCGAGACTTTGTTTCTTAATGGCTCTGAGAATAACGCTTTATATAGAGCTGGAAATCCAAATATGACGATGACTCGTCAACATCCCCACACACTTCACCATCAAGTAGCCGCTGGCGATAACACGAGTGGGAACGTGGGTTTTGGATCCTAGATTTATGTAGAGATCCCAGTCATGCCGTCTTTTATACCACTATGATATTTCGTTGGCTGTGGAAATGATCCCTGGCATAGGTTCCCAATATTAACTCATTCGGCCCCTGGCACATGGAAGGGACATTTATATCTGTGTACCTTCACCTGATGGCGGTATAAGAGTATTCCTTGTTATAATCGTCTTCCTGCTTCATGTGGAAGCTCTGTCGACCCTCTGCAATTCGACTTGTCGGGATATTGTCTAGATTTCAGCACGCTTTATGCAATGGATCGACCTTTGGGTTCATGAGGGTTATCTACGTCGTGGATCCACCTCCTCCGCCGCAGGCACGCTCTGATGGTGTCAGGGTATTTGATTTCTTGTCGCTTCAGCGCTTCACACATCTGTCTCGAGATTTCAAACTTATAGGGTCTTTTCGGGACAAGCAGATCATATGCAGAGTCATACATTTCACCTCTAAATTCTCCTTTCCACAACGTTTAACGAATGCCATCATTTTGGACCTTTAGATCTGAAACTCCCTTTGATCTCTACAGCACACGTGTACTAAAGTACAAATTTTCATGAATCCCTGAGACGATTTGTTCCGTGCATGTCTTATCAGTGGAGAGAATTCCCACCGTAGATCCTTCTTCGACGAGATATGCACCGTCAAATGTTGCCGCTCTTTAACTCATTTCGCGGATTGGGGGACCAAAAATTTCGTGAGCACTTCGATCCTGTGAAATCAATCTCGTCCGTTGATCTGTATTCTGTCGATTGTGGCCCTCAGAACCTCCAGTCGCTTTAATGCCATTTCACGAGGATGCAAAGGCAATTTTGATCATGCCTATGCTATTCGCGGAAATCCTTTCGATCGTTGATATGGCTCTCCCTTCGATCGTCATTGTAGAAATGCTATCCCCTTTTAACAAATTTCTTGTCCACCCTACGACTAGGAATTTTTATATCTCTCTTTTTAGGTTGCGGTCACTCCATCCTCCCTTTTTTGTCATCTCCCACTAAGCTAAAAACAGTGATAACAGAACCCAATGTCCAACAATCTCCCCCCAACACGAGCCGGGTGAGTTTCAAACCCTTGACCTCTTTCTATGATACCATTTGTTGGACTCACGATTGTCGTTGGAACAAAACCCGCAGGTGTTAATCTCCACCATAATGGAAAAAGTTAGGATCTCGGGAGGCGATTAGTCCATGTCACAAAACTCATGGGGAGTGTTGAACCCAATGTGCAATAGATGCAACTTGATAACCAAACTCATGGGGAGTGTTGAACCCAGTGTCCAATAGATGCAACTTGATAACTATATCATTTTCACAACGCTAGACACTTGAGTGAATTACTTATTTAACTAGGATAATATTATTAGTGATTTGTCTTCCTTTAATGAATCCACGTTGATTTTCAGGTATAATGGAAGGGAGGATCCCTTTCAGTCTATTGGCCATGACTTTGGCTATAATTTTGTAGCTAATATTACAAAGAGAAATTGGTTTAAAAGGGTCAAAATAAAGGGCCCCTTTTCTTTAGGAATGAGAGCAAGAAAGGCAGTTTTCATTCTACCCCCAATCTTACTACAACACTGAGATTTCAGGACCAACTTGTGGAGGGCATTTTTGACAAATTTTTAGTAGGATTTGAGGAAACGTGCTGTAAATCCTTATGGGCATTATGCTTTATCTGGTTCCATCGCTGTCAGGGATAGGTTAATATCTTTTTTAGAGACAGGGGGAGTAAGGAGAGTGTTATCTATTGGGCTGACCTTAAAGGGTATTAGATTTAAGATATGAGGGGAGATTTCTACTGGAGGCCTCTCCTCTGTGTAAATGTTCTTAAAATGGAGATTATTTGCTTGCTTGATTACTTTGAATTCATGGATCACTTGTTCTTGAAAATTAATTTCCTTGACTGAATTGAACTGCTTCCTTCAACTTGTTTGTTAAAAAAGCTTGTATTTTTATCCCCAGCTTGAAGCAAAAGACTTTTGTATTTTTTCCTCCAATAATCCTCCTCCATTTTGTAGGATGAATGAAGGGCACGCTAGAGTTGGCCTTCTTTCTTAAGGCTTTCCAAATCAACTAGCTATCCTTCCATCTGAAGTTGGTGAGATCCCAAAAGGTTTTGTGCTTCCAACCGTTGCTTAAGGGGGGACTTCAAGGTATTGGCCCAAGCTTCAAGAGAGGTTTTGAGTCTTCTGAGTTTTTCTTCCCAAACGAAGAAGGCAGATCCAGAGATCGGAGCCTTCTAGACTGATATAACTAGGTCAAAAAATCCTTCCCGTTGGATCCAAGAGGGACTGAAACAGAAAGGTATAGGGCCAAGATTACTATTTTTGACTCATTACATCGTCACTTGTTGTTGATTATACACCTTAATATCTATTACCCTGATCCTTAGTCTAGGTATAAATTCCAGTGCAAACATCTTCTAACATTGAATATGGGAAGCGAAGGAACGAAGTCATATTCCCTGGGGTATTGATATAGAATATATCCTCTTCTCGATGGTGAACAATAGGAGGACATTATTTTGGATGCAAATCATTCACCGAAAACTCCACAATGAGAAGACTCCATTGAAGAATGAATCTTTTTGACATAAAAATGAAATGGTGGAAGGAGAGGACTAGGTATCCAAATATTAGTCTTCTAGTTCAGAACTTTTGCTTCTTTTCATTAGTTCTTCCCTTTCCTCTCTATTGAGTTTAAAAGAATCATCTCTAGTTTTTTTTATTCACCTTATCATATATTCACAATCGTATATCCTTTCTTAAGAGGAAGACATTTTTCTTCATTTTCTCTAGATAATCTGAATCCAATCCCTTCATTTAAATTTTATGAGAAAGATGATGCACATGTTATAAATCTTTCCAAATATGACCTCCCATGTTAGCGTATTGAGTAAATTTAATTTACTATCTTCCTCAATTACTGTTGAATTTTGTAATTAGCCCCATGAAGTTCTGTCCAAGATTAGAGAAATTTTTAAACCTCTGAAGTTGCCATCAGTCTTAAATGACTGTCCTCCTAATATTTTTAAATACCTCCCTATGTTCAATGGAGAGAGTCATATCTCAGCTGAGAAATACATCCAAGCTTTCGAATGTTTCACTGATAATTTTTAAGTCATCCACAAGGATGTAGTTTTGAGAAAATTTTGTAAATATTTGTATGGAGATGCTAGAATGTGGTTTAAACATTTGGAGGCTGAATCAATAGAATCATGAGCTGATTTTCGTGATGCCTTTTTATGATATTCGGGTGAAAATAAGTCTTATGATCAATATATTTTTGAGTTTTATGCTATCATGAGGTAGAAGTATGAATCTATAAATAAGTTAAACAGAAGGTTCAATAGATTTTATCTTAGTATGCCCAAGGACATTGACCTTCAAAGAAAGTTGCTAAGTTATATTATGTAGCATGCCATAATCATCCTGACTCAGAGAATCATCTTAGGGAAAGGAAATCACTGACCTTACAACAAATGTTTATTGATGCTAGGGAAGTTGAAGATAACCTTCGAGCTTTCAAAAAACTTTCGGAGTAGATCTGGAATGGATATTTGCAAGAGGAAGCTTATGTACTAGAAAGGTAAGGTTTGGATGCAGAAGAACATGATAAAACATATCAACAACAAAAATTTCAATTAAGATATGATGTTCTTCAAAATGTTGATATATTATCTTTTGATTTCTCATATTTTCCATCTTCTAAGATCACAAAATAAGATTTTTCTTCTTCTAAAAATGATTTTTATGAAGTTGAATATGTTAATTATTGTCATGAGGATTATATTGCAAAAGTTGATGATTATTTTTCCACAAATGAAGTTGTGATGGATACTCAAAATGTTTATTTCTTTGTAGTGATGTTCAAAATTTTATGGCTCCCAATGTTTGTTAAAGTTTTTATTTGCCAGATAATTCTATTGAAGAATTTTGTGGTTTCAAACATGAAGTTGATTATGAGAATGATTATTTGTAAACTAAAGACCAACCTTGTAGTGAAGGGATCATTGAAGAAGAATTTGATTCTCATGACTCTCAAAAAGCTTCTATTTATTTTCAAGATGAATCTCCTGCTGAAAAGTTTTATGAAGATTCCCCTGTTTTTGATGAAATTGATACTACAAATCCTTATGAAGATAAAATTTTCATTAAAGAAACTACTAATATACGTTAAGTTTCATCATTACCATTATAATTACATCAAAGTGATATTATGTATGACAAGTATGAAGTATTTCATTTAGAAGTCGATGATGAGAAAAAGCCTGACCAACAATTTGATGAGCACAGTGAATTCATTGTCAATGAAAAGTCACAACCAATTTATGAAAGTTTTGATTCAGAAGATGAACATGTTTCTATAGCACCACATATGGAATTCCTTAGTAGAAATCACCCAATCTATGATAGATAACAATCAGAATTTGGGGAAGGTGATGAAGACATGAAGGAGTTACAAGAACAATTCACAAACCTTTTTCCTTCCCCTTGACTTCTCTAGATCTTGTACCATCTTCCTCTCCTTTACCAAACATATAATCTTATTTACCTTTACCGAACCTATAATATTCTCTACCTTTACCAAGCACATAATCTTGCCCAACCCTCTAACCATCTCCCTCAACCCTTTGACCATTTTCTTCAACCTCATCAAGCCTAAAATCAGTATGGTATTCATTAACCCTCTGACTACTTTCTTCAACTTCATCAAGCTTAAAATTAGTTTAGTATTCATCATTTCCCCCTGATTGCACGTTACCCATCTCCACCCCTTTCTTGACAACATTAATCCCAATACTCTCTTTCATGATGCTACCTTCATTCTCCTCATAATATTAGGAAAGTGAATTAGATTGGAGCACTAGTTTCCCTCTATGATCCCGATTCTTATAGAAACACCAGCTTTGGTGTGTAGCCATGGTTTGCTTGTCTCATATCAAAGTGGTCATGGGAATTCCCATATACAAGAACTCGTGGAAACTCCAAAGCGCTAAAGAGGTGGGAATCGACACCTTGGCTATTGGTATGGGTATATAAGATGGGTTTGTTACCTACTCTTATATTAGAGACTTCCTTAGACATAATGTAACAACAAAGGTGTTTGAAACCACAATTGTCATGCCTTATTGTTACGTAGTACTTGACTGGATTGGCTATGACAACAACCAGTGCATTGTTAGGAAGGGATGTTGGGATGTTTCTTTTAGAACGTTGTGTAGGACACTACTAATTTTTCTCTCTCCCACATAGGTAATGTTATAGAATTTTAGTTAAGAATTCCAAGATGTTCATTTAATTAAGTCACTATTCCTTTTGGATCTAGAAATTTAATTTATTCATGAATTGATTTTAATTTTTGGTTATTTGTAAAATATATGTATGCAACTTCAGATACATGGGGTGATTGATCAGGGACTACGAGTTTTGATATTGCCTCATCTCTATCAGTCATTCATCAATCATTTGTATATCTATATGTCTATAAGGAAAATGCTTAACAATCCCAAAATCAATCAATAAATAATACACTTGCGACAATGTAGATTCATTAGAAATCATGTTTTGATTCTGTTTTTGAATTAGTTAGAAGTATAACAAATCCTTCTCGGAGGAATCTCTAATAGTGTGCATCCTATTATGAACAATGCCTCTGATGCCATATGTGTCTTTAGTTTTTTCAATCGAAAAGAAGGTTCATAAGGTTCAGAACAGTTCTTCGGATTCTTTTCAATAGTGCCCCACATGTTATCAATTATTTCTACGATACCGACTCATATATGCGAATTCTGATTAATTATTTCTTTGATGCTAGTTGATACATGTTTTAATAGAAAGGGAATTAACTGCGTTGCAACTTTCGCTCTCATTTCAATATAATTCTTATAAACCATATAACCCTTACCTATAACATCTATAACCCATAACAATTAGTATCTCTTAATTGCTCACCAATATATTCCATAATACAATCCACAATCTCTATAATACCTATGAAAACTTATCCTTATAACCCTAACCCCTAATTAGTATTAATTATAACCACGACCCCTTAAAACACTCAACTCATACATTTCTTAATGTTAATATCCTTTAATCACTATAAAACACAATTCGTAATTCAAAGCTATCATTTTGAGTCCACATAATCTCAAATTAAATATTGTTTTTACATATTAAGAATCATTTATCACTTTTTTGTTGTTGATGATATTGAAAACTTATGTATAATTATTATTCAATAATGGTAAAGGTATAATTTTGAGTGTATATAATCTCAAAATAAATTATGTTTTTTTTTCCCAAAATTACGAACTATTTATTATTTTTATATTTTTTTTATAGATAATATAAATTTTATTGGTAACTTTTATATTAGTTGATGTCAATTGATTTTAAAATTTATAATAATTTAAATTCATTAATGATAAAATTATTTGCATTTAATTCTAAAATGAATGATTTTTTAATATTAAAAGTCATTTGTTTAATATGAAAAGTCATTTGATTTGAAAGGGGCATTTTATTTATTGGAACTTTTGGATGAAGGGTTTTGGTAGTAATAGGTAATTTGTTTTTGGTAAAATCTAAATTTGGAAGTGTTTAAATTGTATTTTTGGATCCATTTATAGATTCAACACCCTCTAACACTCCCATGGTACTCAAATTATGCAATTTTCATAGCTAATAAATTTGATTCTAAGATTTTTTAAGGTATGTGATTTTGACTTTAAATAATATGCTCAAACAAGTTTGAAAACATATAATGTTTAGACCATAGATTTGAAAACATATATTAAACATAATTTACCAATGATAAAGATAACATTTTGTAAGTGTAATTAATTTGTAAACAAACTATACATTCTAATTAATATTAAAATTCATTTATTACTTACTAATTAATATTAAAAATTGTTTATTATTGGTATACTTTGTTAATGTATATTTTAAGATTATTTACGTATTCATGCACGTATAATTTTTTACGCTCATTAAATATAACTTTTAAAACTAATCGATATACATAATTAGTATAAAATGACTATTTCCATATTGTTAGAAATTCATATTGAATATTGATACACATATGATACTAACCTATATTTTTTCAATATTGACACACATATTATGCTATAATAATGATGCCACAATAATTTTAAAATATTTAAATCCTAAATATGCAACAAGATATAAATACCTCCAGCTATTTATTTTAATCATTCATTCCTTACAATCACAAATTACTTGATAGACAAACACATTACGCGCCAAATTGATTCTTAAACAACTAAAATTGTTTTAAAACATTTGGTAATTAACTTTCCATTTTCATCATCATAGGATGAAAAAAACAATATAATTAGAGAATGAAAGCTAGCAATAATAAATTGATACATCAACACTGTAAATGATGAAATAAAACCTGTACACATCAATCTATGTTGCAATCACACTGATTACTTTTCTCGCATGGCATGATAACACCCGTTGTTTTAAAAAATATGTTTTGATCTGGGGTCGTGTCTTAATACAAAACATTAATCCATATCCAACACATTTGGGTTAAAAAATGCTTGGTTGCAATGTTTTGAGAAAACATATGGATCCTTAGTTTCATCCCACATCTCTCTAGAGTTTATACATATAAGTCCACTATCACAATATTTCTTTACATTATTCAGGTCGAAAGTGTCCCACCACTTGAACCTAAAAATAACACATTAGAAAGTTGAAAAGTCCACTTGAATGATCTCTTGTATCTTTATAACATAACCTAACTTCCTCACTATTAGTTTTTTATTGTTGTTTCCAGCATGACTAGATTGATCGAACTCGACTTACACTCCACAATCTTGTGTGGCACGTCCATCATCGACATCCTCAGTGTGAAAATGATGCCCATAAACCCACATAGATGGGAACAAATGCACCTATAAAAAATGAACAAATGACGGTGTCAAATGTCTAATAACCCAACCATTAATATATAAAATATAGATGTTATAATTCAAAGGTGCATTATCATAAGTTAAAAATGTACACAAATAGAATATTACCGAGTTGGTGCACTCGATCCCTTTGTTTAGTGCATCCTCTTTAGTAGGCGAGTAACAATTGGATGCATTGTATTTCTCATTGATTTTGTTAGCAATCCAATTGTTGGGACATATCATTGGCATATTTTCTTTTAAATGACCAAGATAAGGCATGCTTCTACCATTCAACCATCTAAATGATTTCTTGTCAATGTCCCATTTCCTCCTCTTCTCTTCATACAGTGTGACCTGTGATTGCGTTTCCTCCTTGTTATAAAGAATGAATTTATTGATGGCAACGATTTTTGAATTCGTTGTTGTATTCATGAAATCAAATCAACATATAGTACATATGTGAATAGTTACTCTATAGAAATGTGCAAAAAGATAATAGACTTGCTCTTTATCATGCACATTTTTTCTATTCATTTGGAGTAGCTCCCCTTCCCATTTTTATTCATCCCTTTGGTCATCCTAAATCACTATTCCTATTGTGTGGTTGATCTGCTTGATCATGTACTCACTAGCATAATAGAATGACTCATATACTATGTACCCCTATGCCATCGACCCCTTGGGTTTTTCCCTTTCTCGAACAAATTCTTTCAATTTTTTCATGTATCTATCTAAGAAGAACATCCAATGACATGTTACCACCCTGACTAATTCAACCTCATCAACTATGTGAATTAGATTATTAATTGTTAATTCCATGAAACTCGTTGACAGTTCCTTCTCAAACATACAAACAATCTCAGTTATCTCTTGATGCCACCTTGGAATGCGAGCCATATGAATATGCTTTGATGTGATCCATCGTCCAAATGCATATAATTTAGATATGGAACACCATAGGTCCTTGGGGTAGTCATGGTTCACACATCGACAATGTAGAAATAATAGATCAATGCTATGTGCAATGATGCTAAAAAGAAGCACACGAAATAGATCTTGCTACTAAGAATTCTCACAAGCATACACAGGAAAAATAGAGAGAAGAAAAGAGACTCAATCACATGAATGAAGAGATGAATATTGGTGTGTATCCTTCCATTGAATAATTATGAATAATAGTGTACATAAATAGTGCTTCCCTCATGGTAAAGTCGAATTGTATGGAAACAACTCATAAAGCTCAAAAAGACTGGCTTACCAAAATATAGCAAACCCCCATAGGTGGATAAAGCACTTGCTAAATCTATCAAGGACCTCACGAGTTGGCAAAAGCATGAGTGAGTTGTCAAGGAGATGGAAATAACATGCTAATCCTAGAAAATGGAGAAAAACTAATGAAGGATGGGTTGGAAACAAAAGCTCCCAGTTTCCTAGTTGACTAGCTTTTATCTTATCCATAGAAAAGCAGGAAAAAACAGAAAAAGCAGAAAAAAAAAGAAAAAAACAGAATCTGCTATATGGTCCTGTATACTAATTCTAGATGAACCCAGAATCAGAAATAAATCATTCCTAGGATATGGATGGCATGCATTGACTTTAAGGTGCAAGTGGATGCCAACTAATTAAGCTAGTGGGTGAATAATTAATCAAATAATGATCAATTATTTTATCCTAAGTTGTGAGTGGGTTTAATATATTCCAACACCCCCCTATAAGTTTGACTTTATGATGGTATGACAAAAAATATGGATGCATATGAATGCATATAGGGCCCAACAACAAGGCTATGGTCACCCTTTTACAATTATTATGTCCAGAAAAGTGAGGAAAGAGGCAAAACCACATGGGGAAAATCCTCCCTCAAGATAGGACAAGGCACAAAATTTGAAATATGTCTCATTAGAGGAAATTTGGGGTCTAAAATGGGCCTCCTAAGGAAAATAATAAAAAAAGCCACATCACACTACAAATATGCAATGTCACATTAAATCTAATGAAAATATAATGAAAGTCAACCTAAATCGCCTCATTAATGGTACTTGACAAGTACATTGAGTTAATGTAGAGTTAAGAGATATTGGTTAAAAATATTAATAAAATATTTAGATCCGTGTGCACACATAATAAATGATAGGAAACT
>LPNX010679414.1:0-22290 GCA_001517045.1 Pseudotsuga menziesii
TGTAACATCCCTTGTGCAAGTCGAACAGTATTTAGATATATGGAGCCATCGATTGATACATGAAATATGATAATAATGCTTGTAGGAGAAGAGAAGATGAACTTCATCTTCGTCTTTTATCAACTCCAAACAGATACTGCAGTCATAACTTTCATTTAATTTTAATCTTCCATAGTTTGTCTTCGGAATCATTCTAATTTCGGATTGAGATAGGCTTGATCTTCGCGGACGGTTTACATAGAACTGCACTAAATTCTCCATTATAGCAAACAAATCCAACCTCAGAAAGATCACTACCAATATGGGAATGCCAAAATATCATTAGAGGAAATTTGGGGTCTAAAATGGGCCTTATAAGAAAATGTGCCAAAATAAGTTTTTGTGAGTTGGAATTCAAGAACCAATAGAATTTCAATAAAATGAGTCAACCATAATGGTTGAATTGACATATTTGTCATAAAAAAAACTACTTTTTGTGTTCATATTTTCGACATATCTCATCGTGATTTTACTCAAATTTCAATCAGGAGAGCTAGTTGGATGCGGAATTAGATTCTGCATCCAACGAGTACCCACACTACATACTTTTGATGGACCTCGCTACCCTAAAAACAAGAAATACCTGAAAAAATGTGATGATGAATCCGTTGGTTTCAAGAATCTGTTGGTTACAAATTTATAGTCATAGCAATAGTATATTGTGTGTAGATTGTCGTAACATATTTTATTTTTGCAAAACATAAGTTTAACAATGATTTTAGTGGCACAACCAAACATGTCTATTTTTTAGTCCTTTCATTTTTTAAGGATACACTGTAAAAAAAATTCCGAAATGACATATCAAATCTCAATAAAAAAATTTGAAAAAATTATGAATAGAAAGCTAACATAATTCTCTAAAAGTTTTGTTTTTACTTGAAAGTGAAATTCTAAACGAAAATATCACTTTCGTTTGCCCAAAGTTGTAAAACATGAAAAAATCAAATTTATTTTCTCATAAGCCCCCGCAAAATAGACACCCATCTTCATGGATCCACCCATGTTATTTACAACTATACGGTATACTTTTTGTTGAGTTCATGTGAATCGTCACTTTATGGAAAATAATGCTAAATAATATCAATTTTACACATAAAATAGTCAAAAATAGGTTAAAAATGGTTTGAAATGTCTTTATTTTTTATTTTTATGTTGTTTCAAATTTTCCCAAAAAATGAATTATTTAAGAGAAATGTTTAAAGGAAAAAATTCCAAAATGAATCTATTTTCCATTCTTTATAGCTTCTACATGTTAAAAAATTCAAAAATGTACATGTTTTTGCATTATAACTAGGTACTAAATGTATATTTTTTTGTAAAACATAAAAAAATATGACTCTAAGGAAACACTATAGTTTTTTATGACCAATAAGTTTGAAAATCTAAAAAAATGGCTTGAAATGAAAAATGGTGCTACCAGTATACACACTTTTTGAAAGAGAGGCAAAAACAACTACTGAAATTAACCCCCCAAAAACAAGAACAATGACGACTTCTCGTCAAGTTGAATAACTTGTTTTTTTTGCAAGATATTTATCACTTGAACTGACTTGTGATGTCCCAATGCTGGGATCAAAAAGTTGGAAGTGTCATTGTTGTTGTATATTTAGTCATTCTTTACTTCGGAATTATAATATGCTAATTTTAAGATCAAAAAATTGGAAGGGTATTCGTTGTTGTTTATTAGATCGTTGTTGACTCTTGAATTCTGATGTACTGATGTTGAGATCAAAAATTTGAAAGGGTATTTGTTGTTGTTTATTCAGTCATTGCTAAATTTATTTAGTTTTTTTTTATTATTTCGAATGTTGATGTGCCGACGTGAGGATAAAAAAATTTAGAAGGGTCTTTATTGTATATTTTTCAGTCATTGTCTAATTCTGACTTCCGATGTGATGAAGTTGAGATTGAAGAGTCAAAATGATATTTGTTTTTGTTTGTTTGATCGTGTGTCGAATTTTGATTTTCGATGTGGTAAAATCTTTAACAATGTATTAATAGTCATTTATGTTAGGGATATTGGATTTTCATTTCTCAGCACCCAATTAGGTTAGCATTTTATACATCTAAAAGGTCCGTTTATCATGATTGAGAGTACACATAACATTCAATAAAATGGAATATATATACACCATCCTTAAAAAAAAACCTTGAAACTTAGTTTTCTCAAGGAATGTAAGGTTTAGCAAAATCATTCACTTTAACCATGGATGACCTCATGAGTACCTTTAGCAAAGTTTTTGGTGAAGTTGAAGAGGTTGAGCCTTATAAAAGTCTGAGATTCCTTAATCTTCCACCTATGAGTAGAGGACAATGGGTAATTGAAGAAAGTATAATCCTATTAAAGGAAAAAAAGTCTAATATGAGTTCAACGTGTATAATCCTGTCAATTGATAAAAGTAGGCAAAAAGTCTAACATAAGATCAACATATCTAAAGCAAAATCTGTAGCCTCTCTAAAAAAAGTGTTCGAAGGGAAAAAATTAATCATTAAAAAGTGTTGGAAAGAAAACAATTAATCATTAATATGACTCTTCGGGCACCAGAAAAAACTCCCAAAAATGTTACTTAATTATTATACTCTCCTTAACGGTGAGAGCGGTAGGGTACTCATAATCAAAGAGCCCTCCTTAGAAGAATGTTGTCGGTTTATTAGCTAAATGTTATGCTCTTTTAACAAATGATGTGTGTTACCTTCATGTTGATGGAATCTCATGAGGTTTGGCGTCAAGATGGAATTCATGATTGAATGCAATATCTACTCAAACATTTATTACAAGAATACATGTTGAAGGAGAAGTGAATGATTTAGTTAAAGTATTCGCAATTGTAAACATTATGGACTTTATGGGGAAAGAAGGCCATTATGAGAATAAATCAAGTAGTAGAAAACTTTTTTAGGTAACAATATCATATCTATGGGAATTTTGATATGGAATTTCCTTGTAGAGAGGTTTGGGGAGAAGTGGCTAGGCTTGATCCCTTGGTGAACTATTTCAGACATTTCTTTGAGGAAAAAACATGATTGACAGAGAACCTATTTAGGTGTGATTCAAGTCATCCTTGCTTGGAAAAACTCGAGGGGAAGTGTCACATACCCAATCACCTCATTGAACCATTGAGACCATAGGTTACTCAAATTACATAGTTGAATTCACCACCTATGTCTAATTTTTTTTTTCATAAATCTACTCAATTTAAAAGTGAAATAAAAAAATTATGTGGCCCAAATGATCATATGCAATTATTAAAAATTACATTGAATTTCCAACATGAAGCCATTCATACATGCCGAGTAATCCAGTGAAATATATGTCATAAACAATAAAGTGAAGAGTATTGAAAAACAAATTAATTCATGGCATTCATACACATTTAGAGATGTATATTTTTAATAAATTGTTTCCTAAGTAGCTACAGTTGACTGACACACCTCCCAACCATAGGTTGTTCCAAGCCATATATTTCTTTGATAGTACACCCTCAAGCTGGGGATATAAATCCACAATGACAAATATCCTCTCCAATACCTCTACTCAACTCAATCTCTCATGAAACCCCATGGTGTAGAAACCTCGTACAAAGCTATCCCAATCCTAAATTATCCTTCCACATCACCCTACATGATACAATGAACAAGCTCCTTCTTTGAGCTAACAACCCCTCGAGAATCCGCTAGTTCACTTCTAGAACTTCAACATAAGTTGGACAGGATATCTCTAAATTGGGACTACAAACCGGTTTCCTCGCACATACCAATTTATTCTCGAGGTCAATGGAATTAATAGTTCACCTATGGTATCTTTTGTCCTCATTCTTTTAGGTACCAAACATAGGAAAATTCCAAGGTGATGGAAAGAAATGATCGTTAATGGAATTCAAATGTTTGGAATGAATGAGGAATTATCCATTCACAATCTAAATTATCCCATTTTATATGCATGATTTATATTGCAATGTGGGTGCTCCACATGGGACCATTTTTTTCCATCATAAGTTAATTAATTATTTCTTATTCAAAGAAAGTCCCTTAATCATCATTTAGGAACTTAGTTAAATTTCTAAGGCTAGTTAAATAATATTAATCCCACTAAGGTCATTTTTCTTTAGCCCACTATCACTTCCCCACTTGTGGAATCATAGTCCCCCATATCCTCTTATTCCTTCTTCCTTTGTAGTATTCATATATTTATATTAGTATCAAATTGTACATATTTACAATATCTTGGTCGTCTTGGACCTTTTGTTTCTCGCCTTTATCTTTTACATCAATATTTACAAAATTACATTATAGGGTGTAAACTAGGGTGTTGCACGAAGGGAAAGTATATAAAATATGTTGCATAGATTCTTTATGTTAAAATTTTGTTAAGTAGGTTGAGATACTAATGCCATTGGTGTTTAATGCTAGTTCTTCAAAACACATTCTCATTCTTCTCCAAGTTGGGAACAAATGGCCCTTAGTCCCTTAAACTTCAATAATGGCTTGTTGAATGATGAGGAATTTAGATTACTTATGGAAACAAATTGAAAATTTGATGATATAGCTTCAAATGTTTCAATTTTATGCAAAACTTAAGAATATTAGGAAATTGGTTCTAGAGTGGGAAAAGAACAAAACAGAATAAAATCAAACAGACCTTAAACAAGTTGATGTAGGAAATTATTATTTCTTTCAAAACAATCTCTTAAGGGTTTTCAATGACGATGAAGGATTATCTCTAAAGAATTTGGATGGTAGAAACAAGCACTAAGTGTAAAAAAGAGGAGGTGATGTGGAGGCTCATAAGAAATGTCATGTGATGATGGGGACAATAATACAATTTTTTTTATTGTTCCTTGGGTTCCTTTCTTAAATCATGAATGAGAGACTCATTGCAAAAATAGCAAAGGAGGAAATAAAACNATCTGATGATGGGGACAATAATACAATTTTTTTTATTGTTCCTTGGGTTCCTTTCTTAAATCATGAATGAGAGACTCATTGCAAAAATAGCAAAGGAGGAAATAAAACAGTATTTTTTTTCATTGAAAAATATCAAAATGTTTGGACTATTTGTTAGTATATGGAATTATACACTACTTTATATGGGATCTTAGAGGATGATATCTTGAGGGTGGTGAAGGAAACAAAAGAATTGGGTAATCTCCATGACGAATGACACATATTCTTATGAGGGTTTCACACCTATCTCACTATGTAATCTTATCTGGAGGACTAAACATAAGTAGTAAAATAAATACTAGGTGGGTGTGTAATATCTCGAATACCCCAAGCACTATAAGGAGTACACAATGAATGGGTCTCATAAAAAAAATCATTCTAGGTACCCATTTTAAAATTCATCTAAGTAACGTATGATATATCAAAATATAGGAAGAGGGAAAACCCAATGGGAATAAAAATGGCCTCAAAATATAATATTGAAAAGGTAATACAACTACTAAGCAATTATCTCATTGATCCCAAGGAAGTATTGCAGAAAGTGGATTATTTTCTCCATGGAAGTATTCATGAATATGTGTACAATCTATTCAAGAGAAGGAAAATACCAAAAAATGATGATCCTATCATGAAATAGTCCTATGATGTACTGCATGCGGATCTCAATGTGTTTTGTTCTTTGTCACTATAGTAGAATCTACAAAACTTCATTGTGCTCTTATTGTCACACCAAATGACCACTCAATGGTTGAGAAATATACCAAGATATGTAAGGAAATGATGAGCCAAATGGCCGAGTTAATGACATTGATTGAACATCTCTACTCATCCCCTATTAATGAAAAATAAATTTAGGATTGATTTTTACCATACCAACAAATGTGGTTGCATCCCAAACTAAGAACATATGCTAAAATAGACTTGTGATAATTGCAAATCCTCGTCCCTATATGAATCATTGTATCCAATGGGATATAGTGTACAACTTCCTACATAATGAAAAACATAGCTTGTGGTACCTCAAACATATCTAAGGACACACTTAGTAGCTTTCCAATGCATCTAATGTGGCTCCTGCATGTATCTTTAAAATTATTAAAATTCATAGAGATAACTATATTATATTGAGTGATATACAATAGACCCCCTTCTATGTAATAAAACTTGGTGAAATCGATCAATACTGTATCTCCACAATCCTCAAGCCTTACCATAGATAAGAAAAATATAGCTACTGGATGCCAGTCATCCATGTGAAATCTAACAAATAAATATCCTTCATACTTTTACTAAGCCATATTGATCCCTAAATTAGCTTAGTTGATTTCATTACCAAGAATTAAGTGTAGTAGACTCATGTATAGTATGCTGAACCACTCCAAGCTTTAAACGTTGTCTTTCATTTTACAAATTTATGAGAATATCTATTTTGAATGTGCATTGCATAGTTGATTAATTCTACAAAAAAAATTAAAAGGAAGGAACCTTGCATTCAACATGTAACTTACCATCTCTCTTAGAGACCGGTTCTTCCTCTTAGCTTCCATGTTTTGTTGAGGAGTGTACATAACTATGTGTTGTAATTGAATACCTACTTCATTGCAAATATTTCCCATTATATATGAGGAGGTTCTTTATCATATTCACATACTTCTTCTCTACATGTGCTATGAATTATTTGAGATGATAAAACACTTCAGACTCGAGCACAAGAAAGTAGAACTATATCTGCCTTGTGAAATCATCGATAAAAGAAAACACAAATTTTTCCTTTTTTGTGGAATGATCTAAGAAGGGCCCCATGAAATAAATTCAAAAGGGATTCAAATGGGAGGATTCCCTCCATGCCTCCCCTTTTTCAAACTTCTCTTTTGGATTCATAGCAAGAACACATCATTGACATACTCCTTTAGAGAATTTTATGTTTGGTAAGCCTTTTACCATACCATGTTTGTTCACCTCCTCCATAAACGTAAAATTTAAGTCACCAAATATTTTGTGCCAAATTATACTTCCATCATTTACATGGGTTAGTGGAAATGTGGAATTAGATATAGTAATGAATTTACAGAATTTTTACAATATATGTTGATGGTTTATCTCACTCACAACAATTAGAGAGTAATTTTCCATGTCAATTATTGACACTTAATCGAAGGTGGATTTTACCCTCTTTCCCTTTCCTAAATGTGTGATTTAGTAAAGAGAGAATAGATTTATATAGAGTTCATAGCATGCATTATATTCATGCAACTTCCATTTTTATGATCGGCTCTCCCTTGTCAAAAAAATTCTACTAGAGAGTCATCTACAATTAGAATAGGAAGACTCGTGCATGATTTTAAAGATGAAAGGAAATGTTTTGTGGATTCCATGTTGTGTTAATCTTATGAATAAATGTGTTAAGCCCTAAATGTTGGCCACATTTTCCCTATAGTATCACACATTAAGTTAGTCTTGATGTCATCTTTGGTTCATTAGGTATAATTTTCATTAGTATGGTTATATTAGTTACATCAGCTTGGGTGAGTTAGTTGGAATTGTACAACGTAGTAACCTATATATAGGAAGCAGACATTTCATTTCGAGCATCTCATTTTGTCTTGTCTTATGTACTTAGTACCTTGTGTAAGCAGGTATCCCCATTGAGGAGGATTTCAATTCATCTTTGTTATTCATTATTAAGGTGTGTATTACTCTTTCTCGTCTCTTTATGCTCTTTTCATGTTCTTTTGCAGAATTTGTTACTTAACATTCAGTATCACAAATTGGTTGCTTCCAAAATGAGCTATCTTGGAACTTTTGCAGTAACATTTTTTCTGCAAGGTTTCATAAAGAAAGACTAAAAAATTGTAAAAAACAAGTCAATACATGAACAATAAAGATTTTAGATCCTGAAGCATTATAGGTTCTGAGATATTTGCGATGGAAGTTTGGGTTTCTCACTATTCCAACAAATATTTTAAATTAGGTGTTATTGGAAAAATAGTCATATCTGGGGCATGAGTGATCCAAATTGAGTGAGATATATTTCTTAAAAAATAACACATAACTCATTATTTCTGATAGAAATTTCAACCTTATATGAAAATATTGGACACATGGCATACGAAACAAGTTCGCTCTTTAGGAAGGACCAAAAAAATAAGTGTTGGGAGATTTGCAGAATTTTTTTTGGCACATCAAATTTAAGGGAGACCTATGGAATTGAAGAGGGGTAATGTAAGGCTACAAAATGATAAATTATTAGACCTAGAGGAGACTAAATTTCGAATTCACCTCAGTTCCAAGTCACCCAGAAAACAATCTTCAAATCGGCGTTTGAAAAAGGTATGCCATTTTTAAATTTCAATATTTTAGTAGAAGGATCTATTTGTGGTGTACCCCAGGGTGTGATATATATTTTTATTTTTCAACATGCCACAAAAATATAGTGGATAACATCACACTCCACTTAAAAATCCTAAGGATCATGCACAATGTATGAAGAAAATTAAGAAATCAGACATGACTTGACCAAGTTGAGTGAAAAGTTTGATGAATGGAGTGGAGGGGAAGTGACATATACTCAATTGGAAAACAAAAAATTGATATAGAGAAGGAATTGAAAAATAATATTGAAGACATGGGCAATAAATAGGACCACAAGGGGATCTCTAGCAAAGAGGATCTCAAGGGGATGGCTAGCAAAGACGATCTCAAGTTGATTGCTAGCAAAGGGGATCTAGTGAAAATGGCCAAGGAGATGGATAGTAAAGAATATATTCAAGAATTGATGGAACTAATAAATGATATAAAACATAGATTTATTCCTTATTTTTCTACTCAAGAATAGGTTAAGAAGGAAAAGAGGGACTTATTCCAATCATGTGTTGAGAAAAATGAAAAACAATTGGAGAATAAGAGGTTCAAGTACTGGAAGTTTGATGATCCACTACATCATCATGGGTTCATCTTAGGTCCAAGGAAATACTTTTTCCTCAATATTCACATGATAAATTTTGATGTCAATGATCTAATAACATAGATATTCCATATGGAACAATTCTTTCATCTACATCACATACAAACTTTTTAGAAGGTCACTACTGCATCATTATATTTAAATCCTAATCTATTTGTATGGTACTAATGGATTTGTGACCATAACAAAGACTCTATTATCTCTTGGTCTTTGTTCACATAAGAATGGATTTCTCATTATGGGGATATTAATAGCAACACCTTCTTTATCCAGTTGATAAATCCCAAGCAAAAAGTCCCTATTACAGAGCACATCAAGCTGTTTCAGAAGCTATGTCTTAGTGTGAAGAGTATTTTAGAAGAAAATGTGTTCAATCTCCTTATTAGAATCTTGAAGGATAAAATTCAACATGTGGTGCATCTCTTCTAACAACGATCGTTGGAAAAGGACTTCATGTTGACAAGGAAGGTTCCAATTAAAAATATTGCAATAAATATTAGAAATACCACTTCCAACACATACATAGAGAATGGTGTTCCTTCTAACCCACCTCATAGTTTGACACTTACCTCAACAACTAGGGGAAAGAAGAGAAAAATTTTGATGCTTTATTTGTGAATGAAATTATAGAAAGGGACATAGATGTGGGGAAAATACATTGTCAGGACAAAAACCAAAAGAATGGGAAACATTACAAGCTAAAGAAATTTATCCATGCCACTTTCTCACTTTCTAAATGGAATTTATTCCATTGAGGAAAACCCTATGGATGCCACTAATGGTACTTTTCAAAAGGCAGAAACAAAAAGGAAGAAACAAGTGCAAAATATACCGACTGAAGAATTACAAACACAGAAAGGAAAGGACATCCAAAAATAAACTCAAATACATAAGAAGGTTACATTTAAAAAATATATATTTCCCAACTGAACTTGATCAACAAATTATCATTGATGAGGATGCTACTTTTGCTGGTAAGAGTAAGAAACACTCTTTTAAAAAAAATATCGATGAGGGCTCTTTCATTCCTAATCAACAAGTTGTTCATCTGAATACACTGGCTTCATGATGTAAAAGGAGGATACAAGATGTTGAATCCAATCTTAGCACTGAAAATTAAAGTAAAATTTCTAGGTATACTTTGGAAATCATAACTACACGCGGTGATCTAGATGACGGTGTTGTTAATACAACACAAAATATCATTCGAGAATGATTTCGAAGGGATAACTTGGTTCACAATGGGCATACATTTAATTTAAATGTTAAGAAACTTTATAGAATTTCAAAAGGTCAAGAAAAGTATCAAATTAGGAAACCACATAGCTTGCATGTTCATAACTTGAAAGCATTAATGAGTCTCAATCGTTTTGCACATGTGGTTGAATATGTAGTTCTTGTTGACCCATAAGATATTCCTGTTATAAATGAATTTGATGAATCGAGGTGTTTTGATTACAAGTACTATGTTTTGGGGGAATAATTCTACAGAGTCCAGAAGAGAATTGATGCAAGAGTTTCCCCAAAACCCCATTTTTTAAATAGTCACAATGCATAATTTATGTTGGTTTAAGAGATGTGGAAGAAAAACTACTAGAATGGGATCATAACATAGATAGTGACTATAGAATATCCATGACATTCATTCAAATGGTTAGATTTAACCACAATGAATTTGAACAAATATGTGGTGGGGATAGATTGAAAGTTGAAGCAGATTTCAAGAAATAATGTTGTATGGAAGTAGGTTTCCCAATCAAACAAGATGATGTCAAAACATAAAGGTTTGAAAGGAAGTCACTAGTACATGTGTACATTTTTCCCACGGACTTTCGTTTCTATTGAAACACTTGTGCGTTGGTATAACAATGAAAATAGCCCTTTATTTTCGTGACAAAACTTTTGTCTCTATAACAACACTTTCCACATTTTGTCACAATAGCGACAAAAGTATGAATACTACTATGATGGAGTGTCATCACTATTGTGACAAAGTGTTCATTGCTATTGCAACGATAAATTACTGATGAAGGTCTGACTGGCTATTGCTATAATGAAGGAACGCAATGTTTTTAAAAAATGAGCAAAGTTTGTCTAACGATGCTTTCGTTGGTTTAGCGATGGAACCTTGTTGTTATAGTGACGATAAGAAAATTAAAAAAAACAAAGGTTTAGAAAAACAAAGGTTTAGCGACGAAAATTCATTGGTGTAGTGATGAGGTAACTATTACATCATTATATTTAGAGCCTAATCAATTTGTATGGTACTATGACTTTGTGACAGTAACAAAGACTCTATTATGTCTTGGTGTATATTTATAGAAGAATGGATTTCTCATTATGGGGATAGTAATAGCAACACCTAATTATCCAGTTGATAAATCTCAAGGAAAAATTCCGTGTTACACAGCACATCAAGCAATTTTAGAAGCTATGTCTTAGAGTGAAGAGTATTTCAGAAGAAAATTTGTTCAATCTCCTTATTAGAACCTTGAAGGATAAAATTCAACATGTGGTGCATCTCTTCTAACCACCATCCTTGGAGAAGGATTTCATGGTAGTAAGGAAGGTTGAAAGTAAAAATGTTGCAATACATATTAGAAATACCACTTCCAATACATATAGAGAGAATGGTGTTCTTTCTTCTAACCCACCTAATAGTTTGACACTGACCTCAAAAACCGGGGGAAAGAAGAGAAAAATGTCTATGCTTTATTTCTAATTGAAAGTATAGAAAGGGACATAAGTGTGGAGAAAATAAATTATTCTATATATATTGTGAACACGAAAACCAAAAGAATAGGAAGCATTACAAGTTGATGAAATTTATCGATGCCACTTTCTCATATTCTAAACGGAATTTTTTCCACCGAGGAAAACCCTATGGATGTCATTAATGGTACTTTTCAAAAGGGAGAAACACAAAGGATGAAACAAGTGAAAAATGTACAAACTAAAGAATTATAGACACACAAAGGAAAGGACATTCAGAAATCAACTAAAGTACCTAAGAAGGTTCCAGTTAAAAAATATATATTTCCCAACTAAACTTGATCAACAAATTGTTGTTGATGAAGATGCTACTTCTCCTTGTAAGAGTAAGAAACACTCTTCCAAAAAAAATATCGATGAGGGTTATTTCATTCCTGATCAACAATTTGTTCATTTAAATGCATTGGTCTCAAGACATAAAAGGAAGAGACAAGATGTTGAATCCAATCTTAGCACTGAAAATCAAAGTGAAATTTCTAGGTATAGTTTGGAAATCATAACTCCATGCGGTGATCTAGATGATGGTGTTGTTAATACAACACAAAATGTCATTTGAGAATAATTGCAGAGGGATAAGTTGGTTCACAATGGGCATACATTTTATTTAAATGTGAAGCAACTTTATAGAAAGACAGAAGGTCAAGAAAAGTATCAAATTAGGAAACCACATTGCTTGCATGTTCATAACTTAAAAGCATTAATGAGTATCAATCCTTATGCACATGTGGTTGACTACGTAGTTCTTATTGAAACGGAAGATATTCCTATTAGAAATGAATTTGATGAATCAAGGTGTTGTGATTACAACTACTATGTTTTTTGGGGGAATCATTCTACAAAGGTCAGAAGAGAATTGATGCAAGAGTTTCCCACAAACCCCATTTTTTAAATAGTCAAATGCATAATTTATGTTGGTTTAACAGATGTGGAAGAAAAACTATTGGAATGGGATCATAACATAGACAGTGACTAGAGAATTTCCATGACATTCATTCAAATGGTTAGATTTATCCACAATGAATTTATACAAATATGTGGTGGGGATAGATTGAAAGTTGATGCATATTTCAAGAAATAATGTTCAATGGAAATAGGTTTCTCGATTAAAGAGGACGATGTGAAACATAAAGGTTGGAAAGGAAGTCACTAGTACATGTGGACTTTTGTCCCACGTACTTTCGTTGCTATTGAAACACTTGTGCATTTATATAGTGACAAAAATGGCCCCTTCTTTTCGTGGCAAAAAATTCATGGCTATAGCAACACTATCCACATTTTGTCGCAATAGCGACGAATGGCACGTGTTGCAATTGCGACAAAAGGATGGATACTACTATGATGGAGTGTCGTCATGGAATGGTGGCTAAATATCAAGCTGCACCAAAAGATATTCATGTTCAATCTATAAAAATAATCTTCAGCTATTTAAAAGGAACCATAGATCTTGTATTATGGTATCCTTGCAAGAATACATTCTTCATAAAAGCCGACTCAGATGCATATTGGGTAGGTTGTGTAGATGAAAGAAAAAGTACAAGTGGATAAGCCTTATTCTTGGGAGAATCACTGCTAGCTTGGACAAGAAAGAAACATACCTCAATTTCTTTGGCTACCACTAAACTAGAGTATATTGCAGCAACTGAATGTTGCACACAAATTGAATGGATGAGACAGACTTTAAAAGACATTAAAATAGTGTTTTAAGAACGTATAAGCCTATCCAAAAACCATGTTCAGCACTCAAAATCGAAACACATTCCAATAAATTTTCACTATTTAAGATAGCAGGATTCAAATAAAAACATTAAACTAGAATATGTTTCAACATAGGAACAAGTGACATATATTTTTAGAAAAAATTTAAGAAGAGATGTGCTTGAATATCTGAAGAAAATATTAGGAGTGGTATCCTCTCTAATCTAAAAGAAACTAATACATTAGAATGACATCACCTTAGGGGGAGATAGTGACCAAAGTTAGGGGGAGTCAGTTAATCCTTTTCCCTTGATGTCAAAGGCGGATAAATGGAAATAATGTTTCCATCAATGGAAAAGGGGGATATTGTTGGAAGTATGGAAGTGTTCAGGTTGTCACTGATGGCAATAGAGATATCGTTGATAGAAGAAAATGTGGCCTCATGTTCATGTTTAAAGGAGACTTCCGAAAATTTCAATGGATGCATGCTAGTGGGGTTAATGACATTAACAATAGACTTGTGTTAATAATAAGACAAATGAACCACAGATTGGTGTAATAATGAAGTTTCTCATTAACACTAATGATCCTAAGAGCTGTGAATGAATTCTTGGATATAAAGACTCAGCAGCCATTAGATAAAAAAATTCGATGGTGGAAGATTGAGTTTCGTGTTTGGGATTTATCCCACATTAGCTGTGGAGAAAGAGTTTTATGTTAGTTCTAGTTTTTCTAAATTCAAGTCACTACGGTGGATAGGTGTTCAAATCCAAGCCACAAAAACAAATAAATGTTGAAGACCGAGCTGCAAACAATGGATGATTGTTCAAAGTCCATAATGGCACGTGAATTGCTTGGCTTGTTGAGAATCTTGCCGAAACAACGAATCGATCTTGTTGTTCGAGCCGTTAAAGAAAAAGCTTTCAAAGATCAAGCTACAGCAATGGGTGATTTGTTAAGTATGAGCCACAATGATGGGTGATTTTTCGGTATAAGCAGCTATGGCAGATGGTTGTTCAACTATGAGCTTCTATGGTTGATGGTTGTTCAAATATGAGCTGCTACGACGGACAATTCTTCAGAAGATGATTATTTAACTATGATCCTCTACGGTAGATGGTTGTATGAGGCATAAGATGAAGAGGCACAAGATATAATTTGAAGAAGTACAATCAACATGTTAGAACCTGTCTATGAAAATTTGTGTTTATCCAGGTTGAAGAGATGCAACTGTTGAAAGAATCTTTAACGCTGAGAAGTATATAAGCAATGGTGAGAGTAAGAAGAAAGATGTCTCAATAGTTTGAATTGCATGATCAAAATCAGAGACCAGTGGGTGTTACAGAATTCAGTGGGAGAGAAATTTTAAGAAATATATTAGGGTGGAAGGGTGGTGCTAGGGAAGGATACATGCCTGTAAGGGGGTCTTAGCCTCCTTCCAGTAGTGGCTGGAAAATCAAGGTATTGGTGTATCCTTTAATGTAGCTATAGGAAGAAATCACAGTGTGGGTAAATCCTTTAGTGGTGGATGATAAACTTGGGGATTATTGTCTCCAGCAAGTGGTTTCTTAAAAATATAATTTTGAGGTATAGAACGAGTTGTTATTTACCCTATTGGGATTCCACGTTAAATATGTTTTCTGTATATTCTTGTTGTGATTTGTTTCTAATAACATATTTAAAAGTGGTTAAAAATAATAAAAAGATAACAATACCGATTCACCCCCCCTCTCAGTATTGACCTATAAACCAACATATCAGTGTCAAAACATCACCTCTATGAATATTTCTTGTTTTCCATCCAGATGTACAAGGAGGAGCAGTTCTAAAAGCATTCAAGGATAAAGAAAAATGAAGGAAGCAACTGCATTGGTAAGATAAATGTAGTGTGTTATTAAGCATTTGAAATTAGAAATGAAATTAATTTGTAACATCCAAAAAAATCGAAAATAAGTTTTTTCTTTTTATAGGCTAGTAAAAACTACGTAGACGGAACATTATTCACTTACAAAACTCTATCGTACACTTCATGTACCTCTGTTTATTCGTAAGTTGTTTTTACGTTCTGTCATTTACTTTCAATCATTATTTTTAATGTATTTTACTTATGATGTTGTACTATAATTTACTACTTAGTATTATGTTTACACTTTTGTCGCTTATGTGTCGTCATTGGATTTATATGCTTCGTCATTTCTGGAAACAAAGTGGGTGGAGTGGGAGGATTTTTTCTTCCATGACAGTTCGAGAGTTAAAGTATTACTTTGTTAAGTAGGTTTAGTTAGTTCAATCGAACTAAGACACCTCTTTTATTTACTTCCATGTTTACCTCGTGACACAAGGCTTAATGGGGATCTTGGATCATTTCAGTCTTTATTTACACTTACTATTCATCATTACGCTTCATTACTGTTTCATATTGGTGGAAAGGTAATCTTAAATTTGTTAATTATATAGCCTATATAATTAACTATGTGATACTTATACAATCTATACAATTACACTTGATGTCTATTTTATTACAATTATTAACATAGTTCTTGTTTTAATGGCAGGTCATAACTTGGTTACTTTTTCAGACCTTGGTCTTATTATAGTCAGAGATGTTACCATGGCGTACTTTGTATGCCATGCTCCTTAAGCGTTGATAGTTTGATAGAAAGGGGGTTAAGACCCTAAGCGCTAAACCTATGGCTATTACATTACCTTTATACTTAAGATTTGAATTCTTTGATTTTAGACTAGCGCATACTTAAGTATGAACAAGACTTTGCAAAAGTGCATACCATGTAACAGTATATGATCTGCATTAAGGGTTTTGGGGTGGCGAAACTATAACATATGGTTGAAATCATATGATAGCAGGGTTTAAGCCTTCATGTGGGAAGTGGACATACATAGTAATGCAATGAAACTTAAACTATGGAGAGTTGGCTTGGTATGGCGTTAGTGGTCACCAGCTAGTTCATTCAATGCTCTTTAGAGAACGTTACATCCCAAAGCTTAGGGCTTGGGAACACAATGGTTTGGTCATTCGCTTCATTTTGATTTGAGTTTTGATCTTTCTCTAAAGAGGGGAAAATAGAGGCAACCTCCATGAGCTTACATGTAAGATCCTTGCTTGGCCTCTTATCATTTCTATGGTTTGTGTTGTTGCAATTTATCATTGTCATGCTTCTCATCGTTTTGTTTGTGGATGATTGAAGGTGTTGGGGTATATGGAGAGAGTCATGGCTCAAAGCTTGTAGCCGGTTCCTATATGATGGCAAGGGTGAATGGTAAGCCTTCCAACAATCCAATGCTTGTTACCTCTCAGCCTGACTGAGTAATCTCTTCCCTGTTTGGTTTTGGGGATTTCAATGTGGGGTTTAAAAATTTACCTTCGGGCATATGATTACAGTCTTGTATTTTCTTCAATGTTTTAATGGCTTCAGCTGTGGAGTGAAATTGCACTCCCTGTTGTTCTATGTATAACTTTTGGGTTTGTAAAGATGAAATGGTTCGAGATTTTGAGCCAAGGGATGCACCGTTGCTTGCAATGGTGCCATATCCCATTGGCATGCTCGTATAGGCTTCATTCTGGCTTCGGAAGAAACTATATGGAGACACTGATTTACCATCCTATGTATGATTTCTATACTCTACATTTTTATTGAATGACTCATGTCATTTTTCTTACTGTGTTGTGTAAAGTGAATTCTATGCTAATGGTTTTAATAATGTGACTGTGTGTGGAAACTTATGCTATGACAATGGTTTAAATACTTGTGTTTGGATGAGGCACATTCCTTCGTGGGTGCTCTGTGTGCATTTGTAATTATTACCTAGTTATGTATTAAGGGAAGAGAATAGGTAAAGTCATGCCATGTATTTCCTTGGTTCACGACAGGCTCGGTTTTCCAGCTTGAACGCTTAAATTTCTTATTATTTTGTTTGGTTTAATAAGGCAGTTTTAGCATAGGAATTCTCCTTCATTTGAGATCTACGTGTTGACTATTTTAATGGGCTATAATTGGTGAATAGGGTGGGTGTTGAGAGACCAAGCTGTGAATGGCTTGAGCCTTCCCATTGTGGCTGTGATAACTATGATGTATCCTTACAGTAGATATTTTAACGATTAGTTTTAAGGATGATTTGTTAGTAGAGTAGTTGGTTATTTAATATTATGAATTTGTTGGTTTTTTAGAATCCAAGGGTTATAAAACCATGATGGAATTCATTGTTGTGTTTAAACTGTAAAATAACTCTGTGTTTTTAAAATATTTGTGGCCGAGGCCGTAACATAACGTTGGGATATAACCCTCGTAGTAGTGAATGTAATGGCTAGAAATAATGCTTTAACATTTTAAAAAGAAGTATTGTGGTTATTAATAATTGTTTCCTGCATACCTAGTGTATAGTGTAGCCTTAGCTTAATAACAGAAACGACCTATTTGAATTAATCCTAGGTGTTACCATGTGTAAAGACTATGGGTTAATAAAATAATTGGTTTATGTGCATTATGTATTAGTTATGGTTTTTAAAATGCTTAAAGAACCGCAGTATTGTTATGTTAATTGATTATTGTTTGTAAATTTATACTATGATTATTAAATTGTGCTTTGGCCTTGGGTCTAGGACATCCATGGGAATCGATGTCGTGACCTCCATTGGAAACTTAATAGTTTTAAATACCAATTGGTTAATGCTATGTGCTTAGGGAAATTTAAATAGGACTATGGATTATTATGTATGTAAACATAGTTTTGATAAAGGACAACATGGATGGTCAAGATACCCCCTCTAATTATTTATAATGTTGTTTTATTTATGTGGAGTATTTTAATATTAATGTGTAATATGGATACACACCTTGAAATATCCTTAATGATTTGATTATATTTGTTTTAGATATAATATGTTCTTTGTGGGATTAATTATTATTCTAGTTATTTTACTAAATAGTCGTATTTAGCATTCTAGTTTATTTACTGCTGAACTAGTTTTAATTTAAAATTTGAAACAAACCTCTGCTGAAAAATGTAATATGGCAGCAAACTACTAAAACTACATGGAAGAAATAATTATACTACTGATAACAAACCTAGTTACAGTAAGCATAACCCAAATACTTGGAATAATACATACACAATCCTAAGGATACAAACATTGGTAAGGAACATCATATATTAAAATTTGCAGCCTAGGTTAGCATTTTAAGAATACAAACCTAGAAGATTATTAACCAGAAAATCAAACCAACAAGGTTAGTATATGAATTAAAATCATCTACCTAGTATAAACAATAGTTATTCTAGAAGCATAGAATAGGCAGTCAAGGGTTTCATACCTGAATTTGAATCTCTATTAATGGCTCAACATGCACACTCAAATAACCAGCATTAACAATGCAATGGAGATTTGACCTCTATTTAATGACCAAATCACTTGAGAACTACCACGTTCCACCCAACCATGACCCAAAACCGTTCCTGGTTTTAATCCGGATCCCTCGAGCTAGAACCCAACATGTAAGTAGCTTAGAGCTCCTAAGGTAGGGCTTCCTCAAAGTTTATAGATCCCAAATCACTCAAACAAGACCTTCCCCTAAAAGATGTTGCATGAAAATAGCTCAAATGTTTTCACCTATAAATTACCAAAATATATGACAAACTATATAGTGATCCATTTCAAATAAAATGGAGATTTCTAAACAATTATCTATTATATAATCATGTCCAAATGCCTTGAATTCTCCTAGAATACCATCCTCATTTCTCTCATTCCCAATTCTCCCTAATAAAAATAGTGACATGGAGGTTGGGAATCAAATGTAGGGGTAGATGATGACATTAATAAATCAATGGCATATGAAAAAAGTTTCCTATAGAAGAAAAATTTAGTGTAAAATTTGACAAAGGTGAGCTACAAGTACTAGTAATCTCCTTCAAATATTAGTTAGTGGAATGGATAGAAGTTTACAAAATAAGAAGTGGAGGAATTCATTTTGTAGAATTAGACATACATGACGTGGAAATACTAAAAGAATTTATTTTAATATTTTTTACTTTTATACTTTTCTATGTGATTATTTTATCATATTATAGTCATGTCAATTGAAAAAATAAAGAAACTCTTGAAGAAGAAATGGAAGACCCACTAATTGGACATCCACCCACCACATAAGAGCCATGGGACCTTCAAAAAATGTTTCTTATCCTTCAAATTATGGATATTAGATTCCTTGAGGAATTCCACCAACTTGGATCCAATGTCATGAATAATCATGAGAGCTATGTTAGTGCAGAACAATTAAAGATCATGAGTAGGAGAAGTTAACTCAAGGTTTGTATTTGAGGATCCATGTTTTAGTAGTAGATCATGAATACGACAAGTTGAAATAGGAAAATCATATATTTTATTTAATATTTAATTGATTTACACTATTTTAAAAAGTTCTTTTTAAATAAATTCATACTTTGATAAATAGCTTCCTACTTTAAGACCCGAAATAACTTATGCTTTCTTAACACCTAATTTTCTTAGGACATAAGCAAAGAACCCAAAACAACCAAACTAAGAAACATGTAGGTAATACATGTGAATAGGACAAGCTAATTGCAACATGGAAATTTAATGCCACGACCAATGCTTCTATCATAGCAATGAAAAACTTGTGTAGCCCTGAATGTTTGGTCTCTAAAAACATGTGCAGCCACAAAAGATCGTAATAATAAAAAGAGCATACATAAATATTTCCGTTAGCCTCCTCTTGATAAAAATGGATTTTCTTCCACTAAGATTTTCAGTTATTCCTAAAGCATGCGACATTTTGAGGTCTCTTATTTTTGCACTTTCAGTAACAAGGGTATATCCTTCTATTTATTACAAGGGAATTCCCATACAATATTTATATTCTATAGATTCAAATCTGAAACCGATTAGGCATCTTGGTGATGTTTCATAAACTGATTTCAATCGCGTCTATTGAGATTCAATTATAATTAATAATAATTTAATATCTAGTAAAAACATATTTACTATTTAGATATAGTGAGGTATGTAGCTCTTAATATTTTAGAATTTTTGGTGGACTGTTTTATTTTTTATTTTTTATTATGAATAAGGATGAGATAAGTGTCCTATTTAAATTGATTTTTGTAAAGGTAATTTTAAATTTTAAATAAACAATTATAAATATATATATATATATATATATAATAATTGTAACTTATGAATGGATAATTAGCAGATAACTAGTTGCTGATAAGTCTATAACTGGGAACTAATGAATAGATAATTGGTGAATAATTAGTAGGTGCTACATTTATAACTAGGATCTGACGAAAGAAAGGATAACCAACAATCCATGTCCTATAACTAGAAGAATTCGTGAAAGAAAAAAATAACTGATACTTAATAAACGAATCATCACTAATGACCAATGCATAAATACATAAATAACTTATAATGTGAGAGAAAAAAATAAATGATAGTTAATAAACAAATCATCACTAATGACCAATGCATAAATACATAAATAACTTATAATGTGAGAGAAAAAAATAAATGATAGTTAATAAACTAATCATAAGTAATAAGCAATGCATAAATACATAAATAACTTATAATTTCAAGTAGGCTTGTAATTGATCCATAAATAACTCATAATAAAAATATAATTTCTATAACGAATTTTTCCAAATATTTTGCTATAAAATTACAACAGGATATCAAACATAACATCATATATCCAGACACAATTACTAAAATCCAAACTAAAATACTGCTACATTATGATATGTAACATCACTTCTGCAGCGTGGCTCAAGCTCTGTCTTTGGTTTGAAAGTGATTCCAAGGTGCAAGGTAAGCCTTTTCAAACAATCCTATTCTCGTTGTCTCTTAGCCTATCTGTGTTTTGTTTCGTCGTTTGGTTTGGGGATTCACTGTGGGGTTTTGAATTCACCTTTGGGCTTGTGATGAATAGCCTTGGGTTTTTAAATGTTAGTATGGAGTTGTTGGACGTGGAGAAAACTTGTGCTCTCATAGGCTCTGTGTAGATATAATTGATGTAAGCATTTATCATGGTAATTTCTATTTTTGGATTTGCGATTTCATGCCTTGGAAGCACCATTGCTTGCAATGGTGCCAAATCCCATGGCACGACTGTGTATTTATTTGACTTATGATTTTTGCATCCTTGTACATAAAACATACTCTTCATTTATGAAATCGAATGGTTTATTATGGTTACAGTGTATGTGTTGAATTAAGCTTTGCTATTGGTTTACTATTGTGGGTTATAATGTGGCATTTCTCCTTCGTTACTGGAATGTGTATAAATGGTTAAATTAGATCTTGGCTGTAATATTTGACAGCACATGGGTTGAGGCCATGCCTTGTATGGCATGATCCCTCCCACGATTGTTGTGATAGCTTCATTTATTCAATTCCTTACTGTGTAATATGCTTGTATTTTAATTTTATAAGCCATAGCTTTGCTTGTGTATATGATGTGCATAGCATTCAGATGGTTGCATTATTGTTTATGATTTTGTTGGTGTAGAATATAATGTGTATTATATGTGAGCCATTTGTACAAGCCCATGATGGCCTTCATCACTATAGATAGACTTTTAAATGGATGACGTAATAATTATTTTGGCCGAGGCCATGCTTACAACTTTGGGTAGAAGCTAAGGTCTTACGACCTCACTGTAGCATATTTGTTTGTTTATTAATAGTATTTATTTTGTTAATGTAGCGTGCATATGTTGTATGTATAGCATCTCCTTGGTTGATGTAATGAGTTGTATTTTTATGTGGATGCGTATCGGGTTTGGATACCCACATGACTTGATTCCTGTTCACCTTTGTAATTATTGGAACAGTG
>LPNX010679487.1:0-302403 GCA_001517045.1 Pseudotsuga menziesii
ACTGATTTCTTGAGTCCCTCCTTGGATCAGATATATTGGGTTCCTGTTATGTTCTTTAGGAACATTGATGACTGTACTTGATTGTCTATTTATGAGAGGTTTCTCTTGGGTAGTGATCCCATAGTGCTTCGAGTCAAAGTTTTCTGTGGATGGTATTGAGACACATTGTAATTACTTGTCTTTTA
The DNA here is from genome assembly GCA_001517045.1 of Pseudotsuga menziesii. Taxonomy (NCBI): domain Eukaryota; kingdom Viridiplantae; phylum Streptophyta; class Pinopsida; order Pinales; family Pinaceae; genus Pseudotsuga; species Pseudotsuga menziesii. Next base: position 186 of record LPNX010679487.1, read on the forward strand.
TAGGCTGATAGGTTTGTATATTTTCTGATATACACAGGTAGGACAGTATATTATATCTGCTGTACATGAACTTTCTGCTGTACATGAACAGTTTTTGTGGATTACTTGAAGATGTAAAAAGTTCCTTTGATTCATTGAATACCAAGGAATGCATTTTTTTCGACTGAAAAAAAAAAAGTAGACTCAATTCCTCTCTAGTCACTATACTGGCCAACATGTATTTTTTTTATTTGTATTTTTAGAAATTGAAACCTATGTGTTATTTAAATTGTTTATAAATCCATATAACCAGATTATGATGAATCCCCAGCGCATTCCTGAGTGCTAGTATTTGCACTATATGCTATAATTTTGCACTCTTCTAAATTTTTTGTTTATAGAATGGAAGTCCATTTAATTTAATAAAAGCATTCATGTCTACAACATTGCACAGGTTCATTACCAATTGCGATATAAACAAAAATCTTGGAAATGTTCCATATCTTGTATTAGTAATAATCATCATCTAGAGTGTGGTCGACAACATCCCCATAAACTTCATCGCCTACACCCTCGTTCACTAAGCATTAGGTTTTGAACCAGATCTAGCTACACTTGAACATTAATAACACACTGATAAAGCCTCTTACAACTTTGGCCTCCATCACAACCTACAAACATCCAAGCAAACCATGAGAGTAATAAAAGGCTCTTTAAGTTTCTTTTAGGGCCTAGTGTTCTTCTGAGCCCATCCCGTAAATAATAGCGTAGCGAGAATGGAGCCTCTAGCAGCGTAGCGGTCCCGATAAGCAAGATCCCTCTGAGGTAGGAAGATGCAGACTGAATGAGATGCATGGTATACGGTGGCAAAGGTTTATATGGAAATCTTTTGACAAAAACAAAACAGAGAAGAAAGGATCGTCGACAATACTTTGTTGTTTTTCCTTTTTAGACCAGAAGTAAGATGAGAAGGAATATATAGTAGTAGAGATGCAACACCATTGATTTGAAGAAAAATAAATTAAAAGAAATTAGATATCTGTAACTTCATGAGTAACTATAGCCAATGCCCAATAAGCACTACACAACACAGTATTAATATTAGTGTTATGATTCTGCACAAATATCCTAAGAAAGGAGATAATAGGAGTACATGTTTGTAATCTGAATACATCTTGACCATTTTGCTTCCTCTTTGTGTGTACAGGATCGAGTCCAGAAGTAACCCTGGCCACTAAGCTCCACAATATGTCCCTTTGACGGTGCTACAGGAAACATCCTACATTATTGAAAATGAAGCCTTGAAGATGAAGCCCTGCTACTAGCATGAAATATGCGAGTTACTTAAATTTATCATTTGTTTTTGACGAATATGTCAAGTGGGGCATGCAATACATTGCAATACAACACCTGTCATGGAAAAAGAACAGTTGTCGTGGCATAATAGAATAGCATGAAGTGCTTTTCCTACATAGGAGAATAAAAGTTTAACAATAAATGTTAAGAAGTAATGCTAGAAATTATCTAGCATTACTTGGTTTTCTAAAACTGCATGCAGAAAGCTCAATCTTATTATAAGATATTCTAAGAAAAATGAACCATGTGCCTCGATATGAGGCCAAATAAGAAGAAAATTTTGTTGATTCGTTGAAACAATGGTGATTGTATATTGATTTGCTTATCAAAAGCATTTTCTAATAAATGCCAATGCAAATTTAGGATAAAATTTTGAAAGTTGTTTCGATCTATGTGCTTTTAAATTAAAATGGCGGCAATGCCTTTCATGCCTTTCGTAGAGTCCCTGCCTGCCCGAGGGCAGGGACTCATAAGGCCAAATCGTTCATTGAATTGGGTGGAGAGTCAAAAGATATATGTCCTTTGGACTAGATGTGCGGCCATTGAATCGAAAAGAATAATAATATATATATATATATATATGACTACTTAGTATCATGAAAATAAATATATTTATATTTTATCTAAAGGTAATAAATATTATATAAATTAGGTTTTAGGTTATTCCATATAAAGCATGTCAGATTTAATATTTAATAGTATATATCATTATATTAATATATCTTATCATACACAGTAATAAATACCGTATAGATTAGGTTTTAAGTTATTTGATATAAAGCATTTTAGATCCATACACAATAATAAATACTGTATAGATCAGGTTTTAATGTATTTGATATAAAGCATTTTAGATTTAATAGTGTGTATATATTGTTATTTAGTGTATATTGTTTTTATTCTTATTAGTCACCCAATAAAAGATAGAACAATTAAGTGAATTCATGTTAATTATTGATGTTGAGTGTATGTGGAGAAATTGGCCTCCGAAAGCAAAATAGGTACACTTCAAAACTTATTTCAGGCTCCAAAGGTTTGGTTTATAAAGATTAACTGTAGAGGGCTCCCTTTCAGTAGCAACTAAATACACAGGATCAATTGCTGGGACCATTTCCCAAGAAGTAAACATGTAATATGAACCTCTCCTTTTAGTCGAGACCTCCTATTAACTAGCAGATGAAGGGCGGACCTCAAGCGGTGAATCATCATATTTGAGCCCAGCCCTACTATTACTGGCAGCTGTATTGATTGCGAGGACCCTCTGACAATGTGGATGAGACACTGCTCCTTTGACTACAGATATTCTTACTCGCATAGATGATATTCTGCTCCTTTAGAGGGTTAGAGGGGGGTGTTTTAAATTTTGCAAATGTAGTGTTGTTGGGGGTTTAAGGGTTAGGAGTGGGGGTGTTTAATTTTTCTTTTTAATGTAATGTAATGGGGTCAGGGGTTTATTTTTTTTTATTATATCCAATTGCTCATCTGCAAAAAAATATAGATTATGATGGGGTGTCAGACCCATAGATGAGTTTAAATAATTTCACATGAAACATTTTAGATGTTTTTTATCAGTATGATGTTTGTAATTGAAACTATAAATGAGTTTTTGACAATTTATATGAATAATTTGTTCTTGTAAGGTCTAATATATGACTTCATTATGAATCACATCATAATTTGTTTGATTTTAATGGTTAGAGTGCTGAAATTATTTATGAAATATTTGTTTTTGTTTAATATGCAAGTTTCAAAAAAGTTGTAATTTATCCCTTGAACAAAAAAATCTTTTTCCAATTTAGGGGTTGATTTCAAAGTTTTTGTAAACAACAGTATGGCATGTTTAGGCCATGGCTCTATTTTTTACCCCCAAAAAACAAACGTGTATACTGGTATCAACACTTTTCTATTTGGAGGGTGTTTTTTGTGTTTTTTATGCAAAAATCATCGTTTTTATGGCTAGAGTTCTCGTTCTTAGTATAAAGTTCTCGTTTCATAGTATAATGGGTTTTAACTCATACTCAATGAGTGAAAGATTGTTGTCTTCCTTCACAAGGAAATATGCAGGCTCATTTTCCTCAATCCTGCCCCACTTATTAACATCCGATCTCATTGAACCCCTAAACATATCAATATTTGCATTAAGCAAGATAACTATAGTTTCTTGCTTCATGATATCAATTGCAGGCCCATTCAGCAAGAAAATGAACACAAATTACATGAAGAAAAAAGGAAAATATAGCATGACTAATTAAATCAGTACAAAAATAAGAAAAATGAATGAAATGAGAGGAATTTATTAGAGCATGACCAATATGGACCAATATTGGCCACCAACATTTCCAAATGCTTTCATTTTCTGTTATCTTCAAACCTAATTCACAGGAACGCCTTGTAGAGAAAATGGGTTACCCAATGCATATTTATATCCATTTCTGGGCTCACTTCATGTCTTAGTTCTGTACATTAAATATTGTGAATTTCTATCCTGGATCGTTTTAATAATCATATTGTCCTTCTTGACACCTTCGCTTCTCGACATCAAGCCCAAGCCCAGCCTGGGTCCCAGTTTCGAGTCACAGGAAGCAAAGAATGGGTGGCAACAAAATTGATACTGAGCAATGGTAGCATTCAAGAATTTCAGATGCTGGTGAAGGCTGCAGAGCCTATGCTGGAGAACTCTCAACAATTTGTCAGCCATTACAATGAGCCACTTCGCTTTCGGGGGAAGAGGGCTTGGAACTGGGGAACCTTCATGTTGCCCATGAAGAAGGTAAAAACTGTGCTCTTGGCTTCTGACATGAATTCTCTTATTTTAAATATTTAAATCTATGTTATTTAACCATGCCAAAGTTAGTGCTAATAGTATTACCAAGGATTTTGTATTACCTTGTAGCTTTCTTACTATAGTGATTCTTTTTCCATTAACATTGACATAAGCTATTGTGTTATGTCAATCAGAACATATTATTAATATAACTTGATCTTTGGTCATTTAGGAAGCCTATAAATGGATTGCATTCATAATTTATTTCTTCTTTCTAGTGGATTCATTGCCCAGCTTGACAGTGGCAGCGTGTTGAAAGAGACCTACCCTTTTGTGGAATTTTTTTAATATACATTATGATTATGTTAATGTTATGTGTTATTTAATATTATTCAATCCTGCATAATCATTGCATGGTTATATATTAGTTGTGATAATAGTATACCTTTTATGTAATGGGATATTTCTATTAAATATTATTAATGAGATGTTGCATTGTTCCACAATAAATAGAAAAGGAAAGATGTTTCTATTTACATTTGAATTCTAGTAGTTAGGAGAGAGATAGTCTTCATTTAGGAGATTGAAGTTAATTATGGTAGCATATGGTATTTCTATTGATCTCATTGAAAATATTAAAAATAAAATATTTTCTTAAAACATATGTTGTTACAGGTCATCTAAGTTAAGGATTCCTACATGGGAAAACATAATTAGCTAGAGATATAGTGATGGAAAACCTTAGATAAGCTCTTTTGATACTTAAATGGCCAAGCTTTTAAACATGATTACTTATTTTAATTTAGTAAATATGATATTGTTTTATGTAACCTAACCTTGGGGCTTATTTAAATTTGACAACAATATCCTTTCTTGTTTAGATTGAAAGGGAAAAAATTTACCCCAAATTCGCCCCAATGTTTATCAAAGGTAAAAGGTATATTATATATGTCACAAGCACAAAGCTTCACATTCAATCAATCCAGGTGCGATCCAGGGACCTATTTCTTCTCAAGAAGTTCTTAGACCAAACATTTTTCTCACTCTTGCTTCCGTTGTCTTCGTGAAATTCAATATTCATTATTACTGGAACTCTTCATTTCGAGTTAATTCTTTCTCACACGTCACTTCAAGATTTGTTTGTAAGGTAGGCCTGCTTCAATGCATCCTATACATATTTGATCTCTAGCACATACTCCTTATTTCATTAGCTTGTCATATTGATCTTATGGTTGTCAAACCAATTTTCCAGATAGAGTTGTTTTACCATGGGCATGTCTAAGTAGTATGTCCAATCCAAATACAATATAGCATGCTCTTCATTCCAGAGCTTATTTAGATCAAACATAAACCCTAGATGCTCTTATACAATGCTATACTCTTGATTTCACAATTATCACATTCATATTGCTTTTATTCATAATTTCACTACCATTCTATTATGTCTCAGTGACTATGAAAAGATCTTCATACAAGGGTTATCCCTAATCAACATTCAAACTAAATCACAGTCGTTGACCTATAGCTACCACTTTTCTTTCTTCTTCATTAGACTAGCTTATATTTAGCCAATATTTCCATCAAAATCTTGTCTCCATAAATCCTATGTTCAAAACATTTTGTTCCTGCTCTCAAATTCCCAGAACTTCTTCGTGAAAGATCACAACCAAATATGCCATGTGATGACAAATATGTCTTCATGAATGCGTTGTAATGACATGGATCTCTTCCTAGAAGCACTATATTGTCAATATTGTCTATATGGATGCCTTTCATTATCAAATATGTATGGATAGGAAAGAGGAACATGTCATGTTGCAATACACAAAGATCAAAACAATCTCAAGTTCTTGTTATGCAATTGTTTTGCTTCATCGTCACAAGGAATTTCTAATCAAATTATACTGCCCACTTAGGTTACATTGAATATATTCACCCTCAGAGAAATTCTCATTTCATAATTACTCAATATTACTATGAATGAACAAGTGATAGATGCCATGTGACTTCTTAACCATGACTGCATGGTTTGCTATTTCAATAGGTATTTGAAGAAAGAGAGCCCCAATGAATTGTAAACTCCTTCCTTCACTTATAAAGATGAACCTACAATCTCAAGGCTTTGTCAAATATACTCTTGGACTTTCATAAGGTTATTCAAAAACTGCTTCAAATCTTCAATCACATATGTGCTTTCAATATGAATTCAATAGTTCTTCATTTTATCAAGTAATGCGGTCAAATTAGCTTTAAAAATAGTCAAACATAACTTCTTGCAGAGATGTGAATGGGAGCTTCATGGACAGACTTAAATCATTGTCAATGCATGTCATAGTGGATTGTCTAGATTCTGGTGTTAATGCTACTACAACTAGCACTTTTCAAAGTCATTCTAGATCAAAATAAGATTGGAAGTCTTCCACTATCTTCATTGCTCATATTTGTTGGCAATTCTTCTTTTGACCATAGTATCTCTTTCTTGAGCAGAATGAACATCTTCACGAATACAATTATATGCATATTTTGGTTCTAATTCACAACTTTCCTTTCCTTTCCAAACCTTCAATACTTTCTCCTTTCTCGATGAACAACTTTTATTAGGACTTTTGTAGTCCCAAGCCTTATGCCCATGCTTGTTACAGTTACAACATTCTATAATATACTTGTAATAACCATAACTTCCTCTAGTGTGCATTTCACAATTCAAAACTTTGTGCCCGTAACCATTACAAGATAAATAGTAACACTTAAATGGTGGCTCATACTTGGACTTAGAATTCCATTCATGACTTATGATGTTGTTATGTGTTGAAGAGTGTGTCCTTTCAAGCTTTCCTTCATTTGTATGTCCACAGTTTTTCCTTCTAGCTTCATTCTGTTTGTGTGAAGAAGGTCGACCTACTTCATTACTGTAAGTAGGTTTTCCTTCACTTTTGGCTTGAGGAGATTTAGTAATCTCATTCATGTCAAAGCCAATACATGATCTATCAAATGTAGATTTCTTCCTTCTAAGTATTTTGATTAAGGCGTATGTCATGCGTATGTGCTCTTATTGTATTTTTTAATTACCTCTTGTTTCTTAACAGTTCTTTCAACTTATTCCTTGAGTTCAGTATTTTAAATTTCCAAACCTTGGATTTCTTCTTCCTTTGTGATTAATAGTTCCTTTAATTCTTCAGTTATTTTTCTCTCATCTTCACAATTGTTTTTCTGGACATTGTTTGTCTACTTGAGTCTTATGTAGCTACTCCCTTAGCTCTTGATTATCCCTCTTTAGTCCTGCAAATGTTTCCTCTATAATGTTTACCTTGTTAATACTCCCTTATCACTTGATTATCCCTCTTTATCATTGTAAGTGTTTCCTCTAGAATTTTTATCGTGTTAACTTGGTCATTGCTAGGATTCTCCTTTTCTTGACTAACTTCTTCTCCTTCCTTTAATTTCACGTTCAATCATTCAATCATCTTGTCTTGCTTCTTGGAAATTTTTCTTAGATTGTGAACTTCTTCAAGGGATGCCTCTAACTTAGTTTTAAAGTCAACAATTGTTTCTTCTTCTTCATCTCTTTCTTCTTTTGAATTATCCTTTGTTTTTGTATGGTTTTTGTCTTCCAAGGCAAGAAGTACAATTTCATTTGTACTTTCATTATTATCTAAATATCCTTCTCTTATATCTAGAAACTCTTCCTCTTGGACTAGTACTCCTTGTTGTAACTTTTTCTCTCTTGTCTTTGCATGTGCTCAAACATGTTGTCTTCCATGAGAGGACACTTAGCTACAAAATTACAAATCTTTCCACATTTAAAGCATTTCAAAGGTAGTTTGTCTTTGTATGTAGAGAATCCTTCTTTAGTAGCCATGTGTGCGTTCTTAGGATCTCCTTCAAGTTGGTTAGACTTGTATGAAGGGCCTGCTCTGATACCAATTGTAGAACACATAGAAATACTGAGAGGGGGCGTGAATCAGTATCTCGAAAAATTATTAATTTTCACAAAATCAAATCTATGCAAGTCATCATTCATCATCAAATCAGAACAAGAGAATTCATTAGTAAGAAGTACATCAAATAGATATGAAACTCAATATTGTATATCAATCAATTTCAATGAAGTAGATTATATCAACTTAGTATTCATATCCACTATCTTCTAGTTAGCCTCTATCATTGGTAATACCCTGATTATTTTCTACTCGCAAACAATGGTTTCCCACTATTTATCTTCTTCCCGCGGACAATGTTTTCCCACTGCTTATTTTCCCTGCCCACAAGAAATGGTTTCCCATTTCTTATATTTTTCCCACAAGCAATGGTTTCCCATTTCTTATCTTTTTCCCATGAGCAATGATTTCCCACTGCTTATTTTCTCTTCCCACAAGCAATGGTTTCCCACTATTTATCTTCTTCCCAAAAGCAATGGTTTCCCATTGCTTTATTATCTTCCCACTACTTCATTTTCTTCCCAAAAACAATGGTTTTCACTACTTTATTCTATGCCCATGAGATCTTTTCTACTCTTTTTGCACTCTGTTTATCAACAATATCTTCTTTTGAATTTTGAGTTAGTGCTTCAATAACTAAACTTTACATAGTCTAGTTTTTAATATTTTTAATAGTCTCTTCTAAATGTCTCAAACAACACTCATATAATGTTCTTCAAGATGCCTTGGTTTACAAGTATTTGAGTAGACTTATGACATGATCGTTGAGCACACTCCTCATTCCAATCAACATATACTTTCAACATAAACTCCTAACTTTGTTTAATCAGCTACATTTACACCCATTTCAAGTATACTTTGCCTTATTTTAGCAAACAATTCTAATCAAAATGGTTTAAAACATTTCTTCTCAGTTTTTGTGACTAACAAGAACCTAGTTCTTAGACAGTCAATCCTTTTATTGTCTTAATAGAACATACAAAGTCAATCCTTTCATTGTCTTAATAGAACATACAAAAACACGACTAATATTCAATTCACTCAACCATCCAAAAAGTTGAGTGATATTGGCACTAGAATCAACCTATGTCTCTTGACTTCATCCTTATCCCCATCCCCATTTGCCTTCTTCAACCTACTATTTTTATGCTCCTTCGTTACTTCTCTTTTTCTAGTCATCCTTGGCTTCATCTCCTTCCATCCGCAACCCCTTTCTCAACAAATTGATTCTTATATATATATGTTTATTCATGGCACTTTGTATAGACCAAATCGCATATTTGCTTCGTTGGCTTGATTTCCATGTGTACCCATTGAATGTTGATGTGGCAGTTATGTGTTGTCTTGTGAAAACTCATGTGGAGTTCAACGTAGATCACTTAATCGAATTTGTCGTGAACCCAAAAGAATACGTTCTTATTTTTAGTATTTCAACGGTTCAATCATTGATTTATGACCAACCATTCCTTTATGATCCAACACTCCCATACATCATTCTTTCAATTACCAAGACCAATGTTTTATCCATTGAAGACACAACTTATGTGGACCCATCACGCCACTACTGGATAGTGTAACCTATCAGCATTACATCGTGATATTGATATTGTTATAAGCTTGTGGACCAAATCGAATTCATTGCGATGATGCAACATTAGTTCTTGATGGATACGTTAAAATTGCTTAATAAATGACCACATATTCATATGGGTAATTCGTAACAATCGTGGACCCAAAATCATACCTCGAGCCATTTCCTTTCATTAGGTTTCCATACTTTCCATTTTCCTTGTATCAAAATTGTTACCGAGAATGGAACTAGAACTAGTATAGACACTGGTACTAGAACTCACACTGAACCACAATATTGTCATTATCATTGTCATATCATCATGACCATTGCTACTTTAACATTAATGATCTCAGCATATCCCTTGAACTTGTTAACATCAACAACAATTTCTACCCAACACAAGCACCATAATTAGTGATGATAGGTTTTCACTGGTTCCTATCTCTGAATTCAAGGAAATATAGTTTCCCTAAGAGTTTTTCCTTGGGAAAATAAAACAAAAATGGATTTGCATAAACAAAAACAATATTAGATAAATAGTTATAGCACGTGTGGTAAAAAATCCAACTTTTATTTCATAAACACAATCTTCTAGATTGCATTCATGAAGATACACAATCTTCTAGATTGCATTCATGAAGATACAATGATGCAAACTACTTCAAAGAAACTAAACATGTAGCCATTTTTTAAGTTTTCAAGACCTCACAAGGATCAATAGAGACTCAAACCAACAAGTGATACAGACAACTTTCTCACTGAAGGGAACTATAACAACCTTGTAAAGATACATGATTTATACAAGGTGGCTTAACCAATTAGCCAATAAAATATAGGCAATAAAAAAAGAGCATGATTGATTAGCTATAATATTTGAGTTTTGTGAATTGCAAAGAAGAGGTATTGTGGCCAAGTCCCTAGTTTGGCTATCTTTGTAGTATTCTTGATATTATGGGCCTCACTCAATGTCCTTGCTAGGTTAGGCACCAAAATTATGTTGATTAGTTTACCCTCGGTATCATCCTAAAAATAAAGTGAAGTTCCTAGAAGCTTTCTTGGGATTTGTATTTCATGAAAAAATGGTAAAAAAATAACGATTTAATCAAATAAATACAATCCACCCATGTTCTAAATTCTAGAAAGATTCACCCACACAATGTATGAACCCTTGGGAAGTATTCATGTTCTTAATAAACACTATCATATCTTAAATAATGTAGTAAGATGATGTGAAAAATAGATATATGTCATACCTTTTTTCTTCTTCCAAATGATTCTCCTTTTTAAAGTTCTAAAAGATAGCGGGGAGTTAGGGATTTTAAGTTTAAAAATAGTTAAATAAACTTTTATGAATTTACTTAAGGAAAAGAAAACAATATCAATTCATAAGTGAAATAGAAAATATAACATGGATGATAATAAGTAAACTTAACTCAAATATACCCACTATGCTAGTCCAACTTTTAGACATATAAGCTACCATAAGCCATAGCCTCGTAAATTTATTGCTCTTTATGGTGTCCCTTATTCCTCAAATTTGAAATCTTATAAGTTAGTATTCATACAACCTCTTGCAAACTCTTACATGATCTACTAATATTGTATTTATACCATTAGAGCATGTGACAACATAACTACCCAAAAATACCTACAATAGGCACAATACCATGAAATCACATTACACTACCCTATGAATCTAGGTAAGATTGTTATTGTGCATGAATGTGAATGTGAGGCATATGAGAATCCAAGAAAATGAATATGTCAAAGTGGAATTTGAATGAAGAGCTATTGATAAATGAGCCATGGATACATTTGGGCATTTTATACCAATAGTACCTACAAAATTAATATTCAAATACACTTTCATCACCCAATGATTGATCTAGGAGGATATCCCTAATGACTAAAATTCAAATTCTTCAAATACTTAAGGAAAGGTTAGAGTTGTATAAGGCTTTCTAAGATTTTTCCTGTGATATCCATTTTTTCAGATTTGGACTTTAGATGTAGAAATTATTACAATTTGAAGTTCTGAATTTGGAACTGTTAGTTTTTCAACATTAAGCTAGTATTATTAGGATCTTTAACTAAGAGAATAACAAGTACAACAATCAAACACAAGAGACAATGAACACAGTGTTTTTCCTCGAGGAAACCATAAAGGAGAAAACCCCACAACTTCCTCAGAGATAGAATCAGCACCAAAACAGTAAAAGCCCCAAAACAGTAAGTGATCTCCCAACAACAGTAATCTTCTTCTTGTCTAGCCCCAGTGTCTTCTCCTTCCTCAACTATGTGCTACACTTGAGTGTGTATGACTTGTGTGATAAATAGAGACTCTTGTTCTCTATTTATACTAATCCCGACATGACTAAATCCCTACCAGGGCCGACATCTACTAGGAGAGTCTAATAACCCTAGTGCCCCGAAACTGCAGGGACTTTAACCCTTAGACAATCAGAGGGTTACCCACTATGACTTGACATGACTTGTTTACATAATTGATCCTCCCGATCGGAACATCGGGGCATGATAATATGACTTAATTACATTATAGATATATCTCGGAATAAACATCAAGTTACAATACATAAGATACATAGATGAATACATTCCAAAGTTACAAATACATCAACACTCCCTCTTAACTAGGAAGGTATTCTTTCGACACAATTTTCAACACCGGTCTTCTTCTCTGCATCAACAGGATCATCTCATCATCTGCATCTCATGTCTTCTGAGTCTTCAAGTCATCTTCATCTTCAATTCATCATCAATCTACGGATCTGGATCATCTCTCGATTTGGATCATCATGGGACATCATCACTGGATCTGGATCATCACCGGATCTGGATCATCACCGGATCTGGATCATATCATCACTGTATCTGGATCATCACTGGATCTGGATCATTACTGGACATCATCACTGGATCTGGATCATCACTCAATCTGGATCATCATCACTCGATTTGGATCATCACCGGTGCTATCTCATGATTCTTCTCGTCATAGGAAGTTCTACAGAGCTAGCCCTTTTTCATGCTGGTTGTAGGCCTAGCCATCATGTAGGTCTTCGCCTAGCACTTACATCTAACCTAATCGTCAGAAAGGCACGCCCAGCACTCACATCTGATCATGTAGGAACCAATCCTATAATCATATCAGAAAGGCCCAGCACTCACATTCACCAATATGGTAGGCACATCTACTACCATTTGTGAAATGGCTCTGTACTCACATCCATCAGTATGATAGGCACAAACTACTATCATCTGTGGAAAGGCACTACACTCACATCCATCAGCATGGTAGGCACACCTACTACCATCTGAGGAAAGGCACTGCATTCATATCCACCGGCATGGTAGGCACATCTACTACCATTTGTGGAAAGGAACTGCATTCACATCCACCAGCATGATAGGCACATCTACTATCATCTATGGAATGGCACTACACTTACAATCACTAGCATGATAGGCACATCTACTATCATTTGTGAAAAGGCACAACACTCACATCCATCCAGGCGGGAACACATCCTGCTCACAATGATGGAAGGGCTTGCACTCATATCTGATCTTGTAGGAACCAATCCTACAGTCATATCAGAATGGCCCCTAGTTCTTGACTGAGCTACCTAGTAACTGACCAGGTGCCTCCATTCTTAGAATGGAAGTTGCCCTTACATGCAACCTGCTCGTCGGAATGGCCAACACTCACATTTGACATGGAAGGAATATAATCCTTTAGCCATGACAGAATGGTTCAGCCCTTACATCTGATCAAGTGGGAACACATCCCTCTATCACATCAGAATGGCTTCTCAGTCCTCAACTGAGTTGTCCTGGTAACTGACTAGGTGCCTCCATTCCCAGAATGGCAGTTGCCCTTACATCTGTCCTACTCGACAGAATGGCCATCACTCATATCTGACATGGAAGGAAGCAATCCTCTCACCATGACAGAATGGCTCAACCCTTACATCTAACCATGGAAGGAACCAATCCTCTCACCATGTCAGAATGGCTATGGGACTCATCACTTTCCCTCGGAGGAAACCTCGATCTGGAGAACACCAAGATTCTCCCTGAAGTACTCGAACTTCAGCCTTGCCAATGGCTTCGTCAATACATCGGCTATTTGTTCCTCCGTCGCAACATACTAGAGCTTCACTGCTCCCCTCTGCACCATATCCCTGATATAGTGATATTTGATCTCAATATGCTTCTACTTGTCATGGAACACTGGATTCTCTGACAACTTCACGCAACTATGGTTGTCACAATGTATACAAGTAGCATCCAACTGGAGATCAAATATATCAGACAGTAGCTTCCGCAGCCATACTGCCTCACAACTAGCTAAACAAGCTGCGACATACTCTGCTTCAGTTGTACTCAGTGCCACACATGATTGCTTCCTACTAAACCAAGAGATCACACCTGATCCCATATTGAAGCAACACCCTGAAGTGCTCTTCCTATCAATGGCACTGCCTACCCAATCTGAATCAACATAACCCTCTAGGTTAATCTTTTGATTCACATCGTACTTGAGCCCATAATCAATTGTACCCTTCAAGTACCTCAGAATATGCTTTGTGGAAATCAAGTGAACATGTCTTGGATATGTCAAGAACTGGCTCAAGGTGTTCATAGCAAATCAAATATCTGGTCTCGTGTTCATCAGGTACATCAATGACCCAATCATCTGACGATACATCGTAGCATCAACCGACTATGATGAAGCATCACTCAATAGCTTCAGGTTCGATGCCATAGGTGTGGCCATAGTCTTACAGTCCATCATCCCAAACCTCTTCAGGATCTCTACTGCATACTTCCCTTGTCCAAGGAAGATTCCATCCGTACTCTGCCACACCTCCATACCTAGAAAGTAATGCATCATACCCAAGTCCTTCATCTTGAACTCAGCAACAAGCTTTCTCTTTGTATCAACAATCAACCCATCTGTACCTGTTACAAATAGATCATCTACATATAGTAGGAGCATCACTGGGTTTCCCTCTTCAACCTTGTAGTAAAGGTTGGAATATGCTTTACTTTTGGTAAATCCCAAACTGGATAGAAAGTTGTCAATTCTGTTGTACCAGGTCCTGGGTGCCTGTTTCAAACCATACAGGTATTTCTTCAATCTGCACACATGAGACTCTCTGTCATGTGTCTCAAAACCGAGTAGATGTTCTACATACACTTCCTCTTCCACTACACCATTCAAGAAAGCAGTCTTGACATCCATCTGGTGTATCTTCCATTTCATCACTATAGCTAGAGCAAGTACTGATCTGATGGAAGTGTATCTAGCTACAGGTGCAAAGGTTTCTTCATATTCTATTCCTTCTTTCTGAGAGAAACCTCAAGCTACAAATCTTTCTTTATACTTTTCAATGCTACTGTCTACGGCATGCTTGATCTTGTAGATCCATTTGGAAGTTACAACTGACTTCCCTTCTGGTCCTGGGACAACATCCCAAACATCATTCTTCATGATCGATTGATATTCTTCGATCATAGCATCCTTCCATTCTTTCTGTTCTGCTGCTTCTTCATAACTGGAAGGTTCTTTATCAATGAAATCACATAGTAAAGCTACATACCCGGAGCAGGATCTGGTCCTCTTTCTTTCTCTGTGATTCTCTTCTGGAGCCCCATATCTTTCCGCACCTTGGATGAGTTCTCGTACCCAAGCAGGTTTCCTCTTATGAGGATTCTTCTCTAGAGGTGGATCTACAGGTCTTTGTGGTTCTTCGAAATCTCGATCTTCTTCGTTCATGGTTGTGTCATGAATTATGGGTACTTCTGCTTTTGCTTCTTCAGGTTCTTCAGCATGTCTCTTTCTGGATTTGTCGTAAGTTGTGTCTTCATCAAATTTCACATCCCTGCTAATGTCAATCTTCTTGTATCCTGGGAAATAGATTCTATAAGCCTTTGAGCTTTTAGAGTATCCCACAAATATGCCTTTCTTTCCTGAAGGCTCTAATTTTGTTCTCTTCTCTTTTGGAATGTGTATGTACACAGGGCAGCCGAATATTCTGAGATGGATGACTTCTGGTTTCTTTCCAGAGAAGACTTCTTCAGGAGTCTTGTTCTCGAGTACTCTATGTGGAGTACGGTTCTGTACATACACCGTTGTTCTGGTAGCTTCAGCCCAAAGATGCATAGGAAGATCTTGATCATGAAGCATTGCTCTTGCAGCTTCCATGATAGTTCTATTCTTTCATTCCGCAATCCCATTCTGTTATGGATTATAAAGAGTAGACAACTCCCTCTTAATCCCTAATTCTTTACATAGCTCTTTGAATTCATTCAAAGTGAATTCTCCGCCGTTATCTGATCGAATGGTTTTGATCTTCTTTTCGGTATGGTTCTCAATCAAGGCTTTGAATTCCTTGAATTTACTGAATACTTCATCTTTGTTCTTCATGAAGTAAACCCATGTATTTCTAGAAAAATCATCAATAAAAGAAACATAGTATCCATACCCGCTTAGTGAGTTTGATGACATAGGACCACATACTTCGGAGTGGATGATTTCTAATATGACTTTGGCTTTGCTTTCGCTGCTGGGAAATGTCTTCTTTGTATTCTTCCCTTTCGTACATCCTTTGCAAACACCATCATGTTTTGCTTGGAATTCTGGAAGACCTTCAACAACTTTGCTTGCAATAGGTAGTTCTCTATAATGCACATGTGCAAGCCTTCTATGCCAAAGTTCATTTGGCTCTACCATGTCATGGACCAAGGCTTGTTGTGGATGGCCCTTCAATTTGTACAACCCTCCTTCTTGTTCTCCAATCACTATTGCATCATTGATAGTCTTACCTTTTGGCCACATGATGACTTGACCATCTATGAATGCGACCCGCATTCCTTTTGCATCCAATTCTGATATGGAGAGAAGGTTCTTCTTGAGTCCTGGTACAAACAATACTTCTTTCATTGTTATATACTTACCAAAGTCTAGTCTATATGAAGATTCCCCACTACCTTTTATTGGATATTGGTATTCATCTCCTAGATTCACCTTGTGAGGTGAGTCATGTTTTGATAGTCTTACGAAGGATTCCTTGAATCCAATCATATTTTTGGAAGCCCCACTATCTATAATCCAATCATCACTTCCATGAGTAATGTTACCTGTGAGAGCGGAAATCAAAACATATTCACCCTCGCTTGAAGAGTCTTCACTTTCATATCTGGATCTCTTCCTGGATGGTTCATCATCCTCTGTCGCATGAGCATGATGTCTTCTTTTGTTCCCCTTCCTTTTATGAGAGTGAACCCTGTTCTTAGGATAGTCTTTTGCATAGTGTCCCTTTTCATTGCATGTATAACATCTCACTTTAGATAGATCCTTTCTATTGTTGTCCTTAGAATGAGAGTTCTTACCTTTGGAGTAATGAGGATTTCTTCTTTTGCTTCTCTTGGAGTGAACTGTGAGAGCTTGGTCTTCACTTCCCATATTCTCTTCTTGAGTTGCTATCCATGCTTCTTCTTGAGAACATTCTTCCCATAGTCTGCTGAATTTGACTAACTTCTTTCTTGCACAGATTCCTTGGATGAAAGAATCCCATGACCTAGGGAGGCCATTCAAGGTAGTCATCACAATCTATGCATTTTCCACTTCTTCATCAACAGCTTCTAATTGTTCCTTGATCTGGGAAACTCTTGTGAAGTAGGACTGGATAGTCTCTACATTCTAAATCTTCACATTCTTCAGTTGGTTCCTCAAAGTCATTTTCCGGTTTATGTTCTTTCCTTCAAACAATTTGGTTAGGGCATCAAACATAGCTTTAGGTGTCTTGAGAGAGGACACCTGTGGGATAAGGTGATCCTTGATAGAATCAGCAATGATCCTCTTTCCCATAACCATCTTCTTCTTATGTAAGGCTTTTTCCTCATCTCCCTCTGGAACTGGAACCTCCTCATGGATGTAGGAGTCTAATTCATTCTCTTCCAGGACCAGGGAGATCCTATACTTCCAGGCTTGGAAGTTATCAGCTCCCTCAAGCTTTTCATCAAGCTTGGTATGATGAGACATCTTATCTGAGAACCTCAAATGGAAATACAAAGGATTTTAGATCTTACCAGGTTCAAGATGTTGGATCTGAAACTTGAGCTGAAATCCTACAGAGTTGGTTCAGGAGCAAATTAGGGTTTTTCTTTTCCGAAGTTCTATCCAACCAAATGCTCTGAAATTTGTTCCTAACTTAGATTTTGGGGAGGAGATCAATCCAGGCCTGGGCTCACTAGAAAATTCCTCTTCTGTGAAAAGCCCTAATTTCTGACAATAGTGACAGGTATAAAACTGAAAAACCTTAGAATTGGATTCTGCTTCAACAAAAAGATGTGCCCTAAGGAGGAGAGTTATTCCACCTTACTTTTGCTGAAAATCTGTGGAGGAAGGTCCAAAAACTAGGAATCCATAGTTCCCGCAGCTGCACAATGTCTTCTTCTCAGGTTAGCTCTGATACCATGTTAGTTTTTCAACATTAAGCTAGCATTATTAGGATCTTTAACTTAGAGAATAACAAGTACAGCAATCAAACACAAGAGACAATGAACACAGTGTTTTTCCTCGGGGAAACCATAAAGGAGAAAACCCCACAACTTCCTTAGAGATAGAATCAGCACCAAAACAGTAAAAGCCCCAAAATATTAAGTGATCTCCCAACAACAGTAATCTTCTTCTTGTCTAGCCCCGGTGTCTTCTCCTTCCTCAACTATGCGCTACACTTGAGTGTGTATGACTTGTGTGATAAATAGAGACTCTTGTTCTCTATTTATACTAATCCCGACATGACTAAATCCCTACCAGGGCCGACCTCTACTAGGAGAGTCTAATAACCCTAGTGCCCCGAAATTGCGGGGACTTTAACCCTTAAACAATCGGAGGGTTACCCACTATGACTTGACATGACTTGTTCACATAATTGATCCTCCCGATTGGAACATCATGGCATGATAATATGACTTAATTACATTATAGATATATCTCGGAATAAACATCAGGTTATAATACATAAGATACATAGATGAATACATTCTGAAGTTACAAATACATCAACAGGAACAATTACCTTTCGACATGTGGCATGCAGAAGCAAGGTCTATCTCCAATTTCCAAAGTCAAAAAGGAAAAGACAATTTTTTTGAGCCATTGTTGACTAATGACTTATGACTTATGAATAACAGGAAGGTTGGGAGTTGGTATTCGAGAGGATCATTGGGAAAGTTGTGATGCCAATTCCAACTTCTGACTTTCGATGTCGAGGGTTAGAATAGTTGGAATCAATTTATTAGGATTAATTAATCCTCCCTTTTCCCACATAGTCAATTTGGTCTATTTTACTAACTTAGGAGGCTATCGTCACTTCACCAGTGCATGGGGGACACACCAAGGGGACATATTCCACTTACTGCACCTAATTGCATGAGTTTAGGTTCCCTAGGGACCAATCCCTATACTTTAGGAACCCCCTCAGAATGCCACCAGCAGTCTCCTTTAGTTGACCTTGGTAGGTAATCAGTGATGCTCTAGTTACCATCAGTTATATCGCAATCAATTATCCTAGCACCAATTTGCATGGTTCAAGGAAGTGTGGGTGCCTTTGTTCACCTTTCCTCGTCAATTAATTGATTGTAGAATGATTTAGTTATCCGGAGTTGCACTAGTGAGCTCCAGTGTTGATTTTTCTCACACCGAGTTAGTGCATGATTCAGTTTGAGTTGGTGAATTTGAATCCTCCTAAAAGCATTAGAAATATTCATATTGTATGACTATTGTACTACAATGACATTACCGATAATCAATGTAATGATATTCTGACCAATTCTTATCTGATGTGTATGAAATTTATATCATGAATCCATTGATTTGTTTACATTGAATTGTTAATTATACTACAACCTTCCTTTCATATTGCTTTCAATTAGGCCTAAAGATCCATGGTTCATGAAATTTAACACAGTTGGCATCGTAACTAGTAGCGTCAAAAATTTGGATCAAAAAGTCGACAATGGAAAATCAGATCGGATAGTTGGCAATGGAAAGTCGACAACAAAAAGTCAGATCATAAAGTTGGCAATGGAAAGTCGGCATCAAAACAAGTTGGCATCAGACAAGTCAATATCACACAGTCAAGTTCATAGTGATCGACGTTCTAGATTAATCGATGGCAAATCAACTTCAGCATACCTAATTTAAATATGGAGATTATGACTACATATTTGTTAGTTTTTATCTGACAAGGATTTTTTCCGTTTGGAATCGATATTTTTGGTTCCTGATTTACCAATTTCGCCTTTATGGTGATGCCTTAGAGGATGGATCTGATCGTGATAGTTAATATATGCATTAAAATCCATTTTTGTACCCATTTCAGCGTAGGAAATACAGATCCAGTAACCAATTCGATCTGTTATTTAAATGTACAGCTTGGGCACGATTAGGGAGATATAGGAGGAAAGGATTGGATGATTGGTATCATTCGATGAATGAATCATTGTATTGATGGTTGTATGTTTGTTTGAATCGGTGTCGAATCGATGGTGAGAATGTACAGATTAGTCATTAGATGGATGCAAAGAATTGTTGGATGATTAGATTGATGATTCGATGGACACAAAGCATCGATGGTTGATGCATGATTAAGCATCTACGTTTATACTTGAAGAAGCTTCAAACTGGAGGATCAAACTGTGTGGCTAACCAGTGCTTGAAGATACTACATAGGAGACATAATTCTCATTTTGTATGCTTGAGGTATCACATTGGTGTGTATGCCCTTTTTGTGCACAGTTAGAATTGGTTAGAACTTCGGTCATTGTCCGAGAATTGGTGCAGTCTTTTGTTGACAGAATTGCAAAGTTGCAAATCCGAGGAAATATTCCAAGTGAGCTTTGTGAGGGTTTTTTCAAAACTTAGAGTTATTCCTTCTCTTTTAATCTGCAATTACATGTGTAGAAAAATTGGCATAAGTTTTGTTTTATTTGTCCTTCTACATTACAAAATTGTAATTGAAGACTTGTGAGCCATTATTGAGAAGTTCTCAGTAGTGAGAAAAGTCTGGTAGAGATTTCTTAGTCTTATTGGAAGCACTTAAAAAATTTTAGTCCTTCCATTTGAATGATACATGCAACCAGTATTTGAAGATTAAATTAAAATTATCCCCATTGGAAGCAAGGACCTGAAGACGTAAGCCTTTAGAGCCGAACTCCATTATCAAGTTTCTTTCTTTAGTTTAAGGTTTGCATTTATTTTTACTTGCAATTTTTTTATTTGTGTGTTCTCATTAAAACTTGTCATTTTAAAGTCTTTCTCACATAATTAAATTGTTGTTTTAAAATCCTTTCTTTGAAGAAGTTAATAGTTTTTATAAGTTCACACATACAATCCATGGTTACAAAGATCTTGGAAAATTTTCAGATCAAGTGGTATCAAAGTTGGTTTAACCATAGAATTGGGAGTGTGTGAATGTTAACTAGATCAAGGCTTAAGAGAGTAGAAGGTAGCTTGAAGCATTCAATCCAAAGATCAGATCGAAGCAGGAAAATACTTCACTACTATGTGAAGGTGATCATGGAATTGGATAAAGGAGAACATTTTCATGAGTACATATGTTGTCTCCAAAAGAAGGTATGAGAGATGAAAATCCTTTTGAATTTGATAAAGAATTCCTTGAAGCATTCATGAGTTTGAAATCAATGGTAGAGGAAATTTATGTTGAATGAAAGAAATCCAAAGGAGTAGGTAGTGGTGACCCTCCTAAACCTCTAGTTTATTCATATGTTTCTTCTACTATGGATCATGAAACAGGTATGTATAATGTGCCTTCATTAGAAGGACAACATAAGGGGAATTTCAGAAGGACAACTACCATGAAGAAAGGGCATACAAAGATTGTATGTTTGCATTGTGAAAGGGATGAGCATGATGCAAAACATTGTTGGAAGCTATATTCAAATTTCAAACCAAGGTGGGATAAACATCAAAGACGAAAGAAAAAACGCCACGGACAGAGCCCAAGATCTCGAATTTAAATCCGGAGATTAGACAAAAATTGTCACCATGGGTCTACAAGGTAAATCTTCTTCTAATTGTGATTTTAAAGATGAACCTGTTTTTGATGCAAAGACAAGGAGTGAGTTATTTCACATATGAGTGATCTCTAAACATACCAAGATAGATACTCTATTTTATAGTGGATCACAAACTAATTTGATTACAGAAGATATTGTTAAAAAACTTGGATTGAAAAATAGATCACACCCCAAGCTATATTCAATTGGAAGGGTTTGTGAGACTAAACAACTACAAGTTTCCAAGCAATGCAAACTCTAATTTTCTATAACTTCTGGATTTTTGGATAAAGTCAATTTGAATGTGGTTCCTTAGAATTATATGGTATTGTATTCGACAATCCTTATTTTTTGGTAGGAAAGCAATCTTTTACAAAGAAGAGAACATGTACCATCTTACTAAGAATGGTATTCGTTATCTTATCAAAGCTAAACATATAAAAACTAACTTGTCCATGGATTCTATCGCACAGTTGAATAAGTTTGTGAATGCAGGCAAACATTTGACTTTCGTATTTGTTAAATGCGATGATTTACATAAAGAATAGAAGGAAGTGCTATAGCATAAGAACATCCAATATATAGGTTTGTAGCCTATGAATGAAACTTTTATTATTGAATGTCCTATAAATAAAATCAAGTATATTGTTGGTTCGAATTCCTTTCCATATATGTGCACGAATATGTTGCTTTTTTTTTATTGATGAGTGGATTGCGGTTGGTAAAAGTAACAAGGGATGTAGATATATATTGCATTGAAGGGATTTTTACTTTAATCAACAAATTGTTTCTCTAATTTCCTTTTGTGGTGCTGGTACAGATAGTCATATTTCAAGCAAGAATGACAAAGGATATTGGACAAGGGGGAACATGGTGTCCTAATTTTGTTTCTAAGTGATCTCAACTTTTGGACGTTCAAAAGTTCTCTAGTGGGGAGGTTTGATCCAGGTGGATCTCCCTAATGTCTAAAATTTGAATTCTTCAAATGCATAAGGAAAGGTTACAGTTGTACAAGGTAATGACTAAAATTCGAATTCTTCAAATGCATAAGGAAAGGTTACAGTTGTACAAAGCTTACCTAGAGTTTTATGGTAATATCCATTTTGTCATATTTGGACTTCAAATGTAGAAATTATTACAATTTGAAGTTTTGACATTTAGACCAATTACCTTTCGACACATGGCATGTGGAAGCAAAGTATATCTTTAATTTCTGAAGTCGAAAATGAAAAGACGGTTTTGTTGAGCCAAAACTGACTACCAACATCTGACTTAAGAACATCCATGACTTGAGAGGATCATTTGGAAAGTTTTGATGCAAGTTCTGACTTCCAATGTCGAAGGTCAGAATAGTCGAAACCGATCAGCATCGAAAAATTGGATCGGAAACTTGGCATCATAAATTCAAATTGATAAGTCGGTAATGGAAAGTCATATAGAAAATTCGGCAGTGGAAAAGTCGGATCATAAAGTCGACAATGGAAAGCTGGATCAGAAAGTTGTCAACGGAAAGTTGGCATCAGAACAAATCGGCATCGGACAAGTCGACATCAGACAGTCAGGTTCGCGGTGATCGATGGTGAAAATTATAGATGGAGATCAAGTTCAACGACTCTAGTCTAAATCTAGAGATTATGACTACAGGTTCATTATTTTCGACCTAACAGGTATTTTTGTCATTTGGAATCGATATTTGTGGTTCTTGATTTGCCAATTTCATCTTTATGGTGATGCCTTCGATCATGGATATGATCATGATAGTTATTTTAAGCATCAAAATCTGATTCTATGCCCATTTGAGCACAGTACATATGGATCTAACAACCAATTCAATCGGTTATTTAAACGTACAGCTTGGGCACAATCAAGGAGACAAAGGAGAAGAGGATTGGATCATTGGTATCATTCGATGAATGAATCATTGTGTTGATGGTTGTATATTTGTCAGAATCGGTGTAGAATCGATGGTGAGAATGTATAGATCAGTCATTAGATGTATGAAGAGAATTTTTTAATGATTCGATTGATGAATCGATGGACGTAGAGCATCGAGGGCTGCTGCATGATTAAGCATTTACATTTGGACAAGAAGAAGCTTCAGAATGGAGATCAAACTATGTGACTAAAAAGTGCTTGAAGATACCTCGTAGGAGACATAATTCTCATTTTCTATACTTGAGGTATGGCATTGGTGTGTCTGTCATTTTTGTACACAGTTAGAACTAGTTAAAACTTCAGTCATTGTCATGAAAATGGTGCAGTCTTTTGTTGACAGAATTGCAGAGATACAAAAACGAGGAAAGATTCTAAGTGACCTTTGTGAAGGTTGTTTTAAAACTTAGGGTTGTGCCTTTTTTTTAATCTGCAATTACGTGTGATGCAAAATTAGCATAAGTTTTGTTGTATTTTTCCTTCAACATTACAAAACTGTAATTGAAGACTTGTGAACCATTGTTAATAAGTTCTCAACAGTGAGAGGAGTATAGTAGAGATTTCTTAGTCCTCTTCGTAGCACTTAAAAACTATTTTTTCCATCCATTTGAATGGTACATGTAACCAGCATTTGAATATTGAATTAAAATGGTCCCCATTGGAAGTAAGGACTCAGAGACGTGGGAAGTTAGAGTCGAATTTCGTTATCAAGTTTATCCCTTTAGTATATGGTTTGCATTTGTGTTTACTTGCAATCCTTTTATTTATGCGCTCTCATTAAAAGTTGTCATTTCAAAGTATTTATTGCATAATTAAATTGATGTTTTAAAATCATTTATGTGAAGAAGTTAATAGTTTTGATAAGTTCACACATACAATCCATGGTTACAAAGATCCAATACTTAACATAAATAAGAACCATGCAAATTAACATAAATAAGAACCATGCAAATTATGCTAGCAACTTCACCATGCAACATGTGATATTGGCATTCACATAGCGTCAACACGTCTCCATAATGAAATTTTGCAAGCTTAGGATTTGAATAAACCTATTTCTATGCATTTGTAAATGACCTAGATTTCCATTTGCAAAGTAAAAACATTCATATCAAGTTTATAAAGAAATCACGAGACTATCGATATAATAAATATTGTTGTTGTCTCAATGTATCTAAAAGCAAGCTAGGATTTTATCTTCATAATTTCTTTCAAAGTGAGTATATAATAATAGGTTGTTAATGTCAAACACCCATTATAATTACTCAACCAACAATGCTTTAAAACACAATCCTTCCTACTCAAAATATTACCTAGAAATCCTACCCTTCTTTCCTCTAATTTATTTTATTTTATTTTATTTTAACTGTCAGGCTTGTTACCAACATAATATTTTTGTATTCTATGACAATTTTTGCATACTCAAATTTTCAAGGTGTCGTTGATAACTATGCAAACAAGGTGCAACATAGCCAAGTTTTGTAGGCATATATGATAAGATAATATATTAATAATGCTAAATAAAGCCATGCCATCCAAGAAATCCACCTAGATATTTGATTTCATTATCTATATTAAAGAAACAATCATCAAAGGACAATCAAATAAGTAAGCTTTCACCCTATAAAACTTCTACTTTAGTGTGCAAGTTCTCAAAAAATTTGGGATATGGAAAGTGTTATCATCAGATCTGCTCCAACAAAATTTCAGTTTCTGGCAGCATCCAAATGTCAAAGTGACTACTTAGGTTTCAATTTGAATACCATGATCAGCATCTGGACTCTCATCTATCAAGGCATGGACCGCCAAGCTATGAGTCAACAATAATGCAGAGATTTGAATCCTTTGAGAATCTAATGGCTGGCTCGGGGAATCGAAGTAATGGCTCCCACGACAATGGAAAGATGGTTGCTTTGCTAGAAGTTTTTATAAAAAAAAATATGTTCAGTGCTATGGATGTGGAAATCCAGAGACAGAGGATCTAATTTCAAAGACGCAAATCATATCCCTGCGATGTGTTGCATGTGGGTACATTTCTGATGTAGATATGAATTTGGCGCACATTTTGACTGTGGATCGTTGCTTAATCTCACGATTGTCCATTAGATTCTCTGAAATTTGGCATTCAAAGGAGTCCCTAGGCCGAATTCATCTGAGTTTGGTTTAAATTGGTCTGAAATAGCACCCCTTTGTTAAATAAAGTCTTTTGCTTTCTCCTAGGGTTACCTTGTTACATATGGGGGAGATGGCGCAAGCTTTTGTTCAGGGAGCAATGGATTGGTGGGCCGATGTAAACAACTCGAATGTTTGGCAGGACCGGATTTTCTACACACTCTTTGGGCTCTATGGATTCGTTGCTGCAGTTGCTCTTATTCAACTTATAAGGATTGAGCTCAGAATGTCGGAATATGGGTGGACAACACAGAAGGTTTTTCATGTTGTTTTGAATGGAGTTCGGTGTGTTGTTTTTATATTTCTTTGAAGTGTGCAGTACATAAAACCTGAGATTTTGCTACATGTTTTGCTTGATATGCCTGGTCTGCTGTTTTTTACTATGTATACTCTATTGGTCCTATTTTGGGCAGAAATATACTATCAGGCACGTGCCATATCAGTAGATGGTTATAGGATTGCCTTTATGACAATCAATGGTACCATCTATCTCATTCAAATATGCATATGGATTTACTCTTGGTGGAGCCCTAGTCCAATTGTTGAGATCCTATCCAAGTTATTCTTTGCAAGTGTCTCCTTCTTTGCAGCACTAGGTTTTTTGCTTTATGGTGGCAGATTGTTCCTCATGCTTCGACGTTTTCCAGTTGAATCAACAAGGCGCCGAAAGAAGTTGCAATAGGTGCATACCTTGATGTTTTTGATCATCCAATCTTGAACTTTATGTACTACATGCTAGTGGAAATAGTCCCATCTTCACTTGTTCTTGTCATACTACGGAAATTGCCTCCAAAGCGTGGTACAGCTCAATATCATCCAATCCGTTGAAGTCACATAACATTTTAAGGAAAACGGACAATTCTTGATCATTTGCGACCATCTATATGTCAGTGCATATTATCAAGATCATGGGACAGAGTTGTGCAACTATACAGGAGTATGCTTAATGGTTGGGATGCATTTACTATGCTATTTTGTCCATCCTTGCCTGAATGGATGGCTTTGGACATCATGGCCCTTAAGTTTGTCATTGTACAATGTAAAGTGATTGCATCTTGTTAATAGAAGGGTATTAGGGAGAAGCTGACAACTTTTATTTTGAAAAAGCTATAAGAAACAGAGTGTTGGGCTTGCTGCTGCTGAAGGGGCAAGAATTGCAGGTGCTTCTCGAATTATAGGGATCGATTTAAGCAGTGACAGATTTGAACAAGCAAAACTATTTGGCGTAACGGAATTTATAAACCCTCGTGACTACGAAAATCCCATTCAAGAGGTAATTGCAGAAAGAACTAAGGGATGAGTCGACTGCAGCGTCGAATGCACAAGGAATATTAATGCGATGATTCAAGATTTCGAAGCCTGCCATGATGGTTGGGGTGTAGCTGTTTTAGTGGGAGTCCCTCACGCAGAGGCGATCTTTCAAACGAGTCCTGTGCATTTTCTGAACGAAAAGGCATTGAAAGGAACCTTCTTTGGAAACTATAAGCCTCGTTCAGATTTGCCATGCCTTGTAGAGTTGTATTTGAATAAGAAGCTTGAACTGGATAAATTTATTACACATGAGGTTTCTTTTTCTGAGATCAACAAGGCATTTGATTACATGATTAAGGGAGAGAGCCTAAGAACTCTGACATGTGGCTTCAGGTTGGAAGTGGTCAGATTGACCCTGTGACCAATCCAAATGATATATTAGGTGTTAACTCTTCAGTCCGACCTGAGGATACAGATTCAAGGACAGTTTTTGTTTCTAATGTTCACTTTGCAGCAACAAAAGAGGCAATAACCAAGCATTTCAGTCGCTGTGGAGAAGTGCTTAAAGTTATCATTTTAACTGATGCTGCAACTGGCCAGCCGAAAGGTTCAGCGTACATTGAGTTCTCTTCAAGAGAGATAGCTGAAATTGCGTTGAATTTGAATGAGATATCATTTATGTCACGGATGCTGCTGGTTTTATTCATCTATATGGGTTTCCAATCAGATTTCGTGGCTCCATTTTAGAGGCTCCATTTAAGTTTTTAGATTTATAGTTTGATTGTGAAAGCAATTCTGTTTGTTGACAGATGTCTCTTTTAGTTTACACTTGTATTAAAAAGCTGTTTAAAAGGGATTAGCCTTTCTATTTTTGAAAGGGCTTGATCCTTATAAATAGGATCTTATAGTTAGCTTAAACAAACAGATATTTAGTATTTAAGGAGAGTCTCTAGATGAGACAAAGGGGGACTAGGGGTTGGCAATTTTGGAGTTATGAAAGCCCTGTTTTGATCACTGTCTGTATAACATAAACACTCTACAGCTTCAGTACAAGTTCTATCTTGAATGAGCATGATTATGATTTGCCTATGTGTGTTATGAATTGTTTTTTTGATAATTTATTATGCATATGGTCCATTGAATTCCAGTGCAGTAATTCTTATTGTGAAATACAATTATCCTTATAATTTTAGAAAACAGAGGCAGTTTCACTTCTTGACTTTATGATCATAGTAACCTTGATATTGAACCTTGTGTTTGATTTTATGTTATACAGTTCCTGTTTGATTCTCTTGTAGCTCTAATTGACCTACCAGCCTATTCCATCGATAATTATTTGGTTTTCTTATAAGTTCTTGTGTTATACTAGCTTAGTTCATTGTTAACTGTGTGAATTTTCCAACAGCTTTGATTTCATACCAGCTTAGTTCATTGATAACTGTGTGATTCTACCAACAGCTTTGATTTCATACCAGCTTGTTTTTTTTTAGTTTGATTTCATTTGATTTGTACATTTTTGAAAAAGATTTCCTTAAGCTTGAACCCCTGTAGTCTAGGTTCAACTTTAGGGATAACAGAAAGACTTTGGTTTACTTGTAAAGAAAAGGGAATCATTGCATAAGAAATGCAGTGAGTAGAGATTAGTTGGGCTCACAAATCATTGTAAAACAATGTACATTATTTTGGGGTTAAAAATTAATCATAGATGTATCATAACATATATAAGGTAAAGCCCCAAATTCCTTGGTAAGATAACCAAAAATTCAAGAGATAAATCCTACTTTAATTGATTGTTATTTGCTTACAATAATTGACTTCACACAAAGATTGATTATAAAGAACACGATTGAAATGCCAATTGGGTGTAGCTTGTGTGGTTGTGAGGAAAAGTTTTTTCCCTCCCCACTTGGGTTCAAATCCCAATTTGTGACATGTTTCCTCTAAGTGAGTCGATTGTTGAAGAGGTATATATGAACTATCAGTGAGTTGTTGACATGCCTTTGTGCCCTAAAGAATTTAGGGTTTACCTTGGGTACCATCCTCAGAATGAGGGGAAGTGGCTAGGAGGTTTCCCCCATGATATATTACCTAGAAAAAAAATAAAATATGGATTAATGAATTTTTATAAAAGCATAAGTTGCTCAAATATTTAAACCTACAAGAAACATTGCAACTAAGAATAAAAAAATGACACTAATGACATTTTTTTAGGTTCATGGATATGGGAATACACGGTGGGAAAGGTAATAAATGCATCGATGGGTAACAATAATCAAACCATAGGGGATTCCAGATGTGCTAGGAATCGTGGAAACTATTTTTTAACATGAAATTCAATAGCACATCAATGAATGTAAAGGGCCTTTCCATCTCCATTTACTAGACACTAGGATTGGGGTTGAGACATATAAGACATGAAGGCCATGAGAAACTATGTGGTTTTATTTATCCCTAAAACTTTAACATAAAAAAAAAATCATAGGATAAACAGAGGTTAATATGTAATAAACCAGAATTTATAGAGCAAAATCATAAACGTTACACAATATAAAGATATATATGGAAGGAAATGAACTTTATTTTATGAGAAGAACTTCATAAAACAATATTAGCGGGCCTCTTGAGGTAAGGTGACCTTTCACTCAAGTAGAGATGCATTCCAATAATTCTCAATAATAATAATAAAATTAGATCCTTGTAGCTCTTTAAATAGGCTTCTCAAATCCAAAATCCCAACTACTTGACATGGTAAAATAATTAATAAGTACGAACTTCCTAGTTTGTCTTAATTAAAAGAGAGACCATTTTTACATTGCTTATTGAATACTAGTACTCGGTCGTATTCCCAAGATATGGCCATATAAAAATGCATGACTAAATATTAAAGTAAAGAGGGTTAGGGTAGGACCCTAAAATGCCCTTCCCTTCAAAAGAAACATTGTCCTCAATGTTGAAGGTGAGGAAATTGCTATAATTTTTTGGTTGGTTCCTAAGTAGCATCTTTTGGAATCATACGTTTCCATTAGATTAAAACTTCTTTGATGTTTTACCTACACAATCGTTGCTCCCTAGAAGCCAATATTGTTGTCAATTGGAGCCAAATGGAGCCTTCCTCGTCCAATTATGTTAATTTGGTTTGCACTTTGCAATTAGACCATGCCACTTTTTTGAGACAAGAGACATGAAATACGGGGTGAATCTTGGAGTGGTCGGATAGAGAGAGATTGTAGGTCATATTTCTAATGTGTTGGAGGACTGTATAGGTTCATAGAACTTCAGAGCTAGCTTATAGTGCAGATGAGACTTGAGGGATGTCTGCTTATGAGGTTGGATCCAAACAAACACATGATCCCCTACTTCATGGTTGGAGTCGAACAACCAAATTTTCTTTAAGGGTGTGGATAATATTTGTTCTAGTGTGAAATGTGCTGTCCACGACCTGAAATATAAAGATACCTGACAAATAGGAAATCACGAATAAGGTATTTTGATTGTACACTACTTCATATGGTGTTATTTTCATGGAAACATGATAAGTTGTATTATACCACCACTCTACCAAAGGAATTCATTAGCCACAGTGGTGTGGTTTGTTTGATGCAAAGCATTGCAAGTGGTTTTCCAAGCATTTAATTACTACTTATGTTTGTCTATCTTTGAACGGGTGATAAGTTGTGCTAAGATTCAACTAGGTGCCTTGAAGTTTAAAAAATCCTTACCAAAAATTGTTGGTGAAGGTATGGTCATGATCAGAGACAATATAAATCGGCATGCTGTGGATCTTAAAAATATACTCCATAAAGAATATTTCCACCAAGAGGGAGTAAAATATTGTGGCAAGGCCCAAAAGTGGATGTATTTGGTCAAACAGTCTTTTACTACCACAATGATTGTTTGACTACCTCTATTAGGAATCCCCACTATGAAATCCATAGAGATGTTTTTCCATATGTGGTTCGGAATGGGAAATTCTTGTAGAGCTACAAAGCACTTGGAGACTTCATTATTTCACTCTTATATCGTTAGCAAGTGTTGCAAGCTACAACAAAGTGTTGTATATTTTTTTGCATGCCTTCCCAAAAGAAGGAATGCTTAACTCTTTCATAGTTTTTATGAAATCATGAGTGGGTGGTTGTGGGTGATGAATGTAATTCCTCTAATCATGGTTTCAAGGATAAATCTGAGGTGAGAAATATTCCCTTCTTATATCGCAATATATCTTGGGTCCATGTATACCTAGGAAGTGGGTTTCGTTCTTGTATTTTTTTTATTAGGGGTTGAATTGTGCTCTGAGATAGCCATTCATATTGTACTTTGTCAAGCCATCCTATAATTGGTAAGGATAAGGAAAAAAGGGAACCCTACTCTTCTAATTTCCTATATTGATCCAAATGGGTATAGGTGGCCACCCATCTATTCCACTGGCTCAAAACAGTTTCTCATGTTGACAATTTTCTTGTAATTTTCTACGTTTTTTGGGGTCCCAAACTTCCGGGGCTGTTTTGATGCCTTAAACGACATTTTTTGGTGATTCGAGGGGCCAAATGCTAACCTTCTACATGCATTTGGGCCCAGTCAAAAATTGTAAAACTTGGATATACATTTCCAACAGGATATCAAGCGCCCCAAACGAATATCGTATGCAAAAGGTATGACCCCGAGAAGTTGATTGTTCAACTAACCACCTTGGGGACGCAAACTTTATGACGATTCATCTCCTAAAGTTAGGTTTAGGGTTTTTTTCCTCTCCAAGGATTTATGATAAAAGGCCCTTTGACCTCCTTTTGTATTCATATTTTCATGAGTGAGCATAGCCGCCACATCTCTTCTCAGAGATACAACTACCACCATTCTAGTTGCTTTTGTTTTACAGTTTGTTATGTTTCATTCATTTAATAGAATCTATGTTTACTGTATCACTATGTTTATTTCCATATATCTATGTATGTGAATATATATGTGCTCTTTCATTTCGTTCTCACATAAATCTAGATCAGTGGTATGATAATTTTCTACTCTTGTTGTTTCTCAATGCATGTCCCCGACAAGATCTGAATATCGATAGTTGGGTCTCAAACTAGTTGAGCTTAGGGAAAATACCTCTCGTTGTCCCAAGTAGCCTCATGTGAATGGAGAAGAAAAGAAAGATGGAGAAGCAGGAGATCCTATTCAATTGTTTCTCAAGGAATCCCTCATGTGACAGAGGAACGAGATGATGGATAACTTCACCCATATTCTTCGAAGAATGCTGACGGCGACGGATGCACCTTCAACGAGCAGTCATTCCGGGGGTGAAACTCCCTTCAAGGTACAAGTTAACTTTAGCATCCCCTTATTTCAAGGAAATATATATGCATATGCTTTGGAAAAATGGTTGAGTCTGTTATAGGGTTACTTCTCTGTTCAAAATTATTCCGACAGTGAAAAGATCACCTTCACGCTCCTAAAGTCCCTCCCCCATGTCAAAGACTGGTGGGATGGGTACCATGAGAGGCATGCGAGGGATGAATCTGAGATATTCAATACAAAACCCACTTGGGAATATTTTTTCGATGTCATCAAAGAGGAACTATACCATGTTAGAAACTATGATGACCAGTACACCCAGTGGACGACATTGCGCCAAGAAAGAGATCAAATAGTTTCGGAGTACACTAATATATTCCATACCCTATTCTCAAAGTTGGGTATTAGAGACTCTGAATGACACTTAGTTCTAAAGTACCGCAGCGGCCTGCATAGGTACATTCGGTTAGATATGGATTTCCTATACATATCCTCACTGGGAGAAACTTACCGATATGTCGTAAAATCAAGCAAAAGTTTTATCAAAAGAGTAAGCGATATTTTGGGTCTGCAAGTCACCAGCAGAAGCCTGAAAAAAGTGGCCCTAATTCACAACCCAAAGGACAGAGCAAGGATGGCCAAATTACCAAAAACCAGTCCAAGTCATAGCCAAAGAGGGGTAATGGGGAATCGAAGAATGACACTAGCAAGTGGTACAAGTTCCACAAAATCCCATGTCACAACATCGATGAATGTAGCTCAAAATAATCATTGTTGGTTGAGACAAAATCCCTGGGTCCAGACTCTGACTCAAACACTAATGAAAATAAAGAAATGGTTAGTAGATAATCGATGTAGAACCTAATGCCACCATCGCAACCGCAAATATCCAAGTTACCAGAAGAGTTAGAGGAGCCAGAGGAAGTGGAGCACCTCTTCCATTCACAATTATGGGTGTAGAGGACTCCACTACATTTCATTGTCAACAATGGTAATCATAAGAACCTCATCTTGGTTGAGGTTATTAAAATATTGAAGCTTCCAACGGTTCCACATCCCCAACCCTACAACATTGGTTGGTTGATCCATGGATGATACATCTATGTCATTCAACCATATATGTAGAAACATCATGATGTGTATGAGTCTAGACCTCATAGTGTCATTATTACGTTGTGAAAGAAACTCTACAAGATACCAAAGACACTTTCTGCTACTGCAGTGTCTCTCATTGCAACGAAGCAATGCATGAAGATAATATCCCAAACAAGAAAAGTTGTAATCTTCATGGTTCGATCTGAGGGGGAATGAAAGATCACATCAACATCCACTACCTCCACACAAAACCGCTCTATGAAGCATAAATAGGTGGACAAGATCGTGGAAGCATACAAAGACATCTTCACCACACCTGTTGGGTTTCCTGTACATTGTCAGGTCAAGCATTCCATTGATTTGATCCCTTGTGCACCTTTACTTAATGGGAAAGTATACAAGCGTTCACTCACAAAGAATGAAGAAATCAAATGCCAGGTTCAAGAGTTAATCCAAAAGGGGCACATTCAACCCAACTCCTGACCTTGTGGGAGCCCAATTGTGTTGGTATAGAAAAAATGTGGTACATGGTGACTCTGCATTGAATACCGAGCTCTGAAAAAGATCACAGTATGGAATTGGTATGCCCATTCCCCATATCAATGAACTCTTTGATCAGCTCAAGGGGTCCAAGTATTTAAGCAAGATTGACCTGAATTCTGACTATCATCAATTTCCAATTGAGCAAGTCGATATCTGGAAGGCTGCTTTCAAATATCGGGAAGGAATTTTTGAGTGGTTGGTCATGCCTTTTGGATTGAATAATGCTCGATCAACCTTCATGAGGATGATGGATTAAATTCTACGGCCATTCACCAATTCCTTTGATGTTATATATCTAGATGATATCCCCATATACAGTAGAACATGGGCATAACATTTGCAACATATCCACCAGGTCCTTATCACCCTCTGACAACACAAGTTATATGTCAATCTAGAGAAGTGCTCATTTGGAATGGAAAGGGTTCAGTATCTCGGATACAATTGTGGATGAACATGGTGTTCATTTATATCTGGCTAATATCTAAGCCAGTCGCGATTGGTCGACCCCCATGACTCTCGCAGAGCTTCGCAGCTTCCTAGGCCTTGCAAACTTCTATTGCAGGTTTGCGTTGGGATTCTCTAATATTGATTAGTCCATTATCCAGTTGACCAAAGCTGGATCTAAGGCCAATTTCATTTGGTTCAAGCCACAACAACACGAATTTGAGGAGCTGAAGCAACACTTATGTTCAGCGTGCGTACTTACCTTACCAGATCTACAACAACCCTTTAAGATCGAGACAAATGCTTCAAACTACATTGCTGGTGTGGTCCTCACTCAACATGGCCATCTAGTGGCATATCACAGTAAGGAACTTTCAAATACACTACGTAATTATCCCACCTATGACAAGGAAATGTACTCCATTGTACAATCCTACCTTCAATGGAAGCATTATATCCTTGGAAAAGAAACAATCATCCACACTAATCACAATCCCTTGCATTTCATGCAAACCCAAGGAAATTTACAGAATGACTGCCACCAAAAGTGGTCTACTTACTTGCAGAAGTTCAACCTAAACATTAAATATAAGAATGGTAGCACCAATTGAGTCATTGATTGCCTCATTCGACCTCCATTGGAAACATTAACCATGGTGCTCAACTCTTGCAGCCACGAGGCCTCTAGGTGGCCTCAACTATATGATAATGATCCTAAGTTCGATCCTATATATAAATCCTTGTGTGCATGTACACCAGTGGCATACTTTCATCTTCAGGAAGGATTGTTATGCCACCTGGGCCATCTCTGTGTTCCCTCAAGCGAGTGTGCGAAGATGACTTGGGAAGCGTATTACATTTGGGTGGCAGGAAACTTTGGCATTGAGAAGACAGTGGTATTCTTGCAGAAGTGCTTTTATTGGCCCAAAATCCGACAAGACATCGGTCAATATATTATATCTTGCACTACCTGTGTCATCGCAAAACTAGTCGTTAAAAATAAAAGGTTGCACACCCCCCTTCCCACTCCAAATGGGCCATGGGAATCCATCTCCGTGGATTACATGTCAGGACTACCTTCAACTAAGCATGGTAATGACTGTGTGGTCATGGATCGCTTCTCTAAGATGTCCATTATGATAGCTTGCAAGAAGAGCATCTATGTCGAAGCCACTTCTAAGCTATTCTTCAAGCATGTTTGGGTTCATTTTTTACTGCCACGAACTATCATTGCAAATCAAGAAAGCATGTTCCTTAGCACTTCATGGTATATTCTATGGTCATCGATGGATACCAAGCTCACAAAATGGACTACCTTCCACCCCCATACTGATGGAAAAACAGAGGTAGTCAACCTGATGATTGTGCATATTCTAAGAATGTATGGTTCTAAACATCCCCGCACATGGGATGAGAACCTTCCTTATGTTCAACATATCTATAGCCAATCTCTTCATAGCTCTATTGATCACATCCCTTTTCAGGTGTGCTTGGGTTTCCTACTACGAGTCCCAATTGATGTAGATATACCCCTTTCATCCACACAAGAGGAATATTCCCATGCTCAGGTTGAGGTTGATAAGGCCGCCATATTTGTAGAGCAAAACCAAAAAATCCTCCAATAGGTCCATGACATTTTGGAAAATGCCAATACTAAATACAAGCAGCTACATGACCAGCATCAAGTTCCACACAAGTTCCATGTTGGGGATAAGGTTTGGTTGCATTTATAGAAAGAGAGGCTCACAGGACCCCAATGCAAGCTCTGTCCACTTCGATATGATCCATACACCATCACCAAGGTATTTGGTGACAATGCCTTTGAATTAAGCATTCCTCCATTCCTTGGCCTGCACCCAGTATTCAATGTGGAGCTCCTTTGACCATATTTTGCACCATTGTTGGACACCTTGGAGGTGGAAAAACAGTTGACACCTACAGATATTAATCCCTACTGCATGGAAAAATCAACCATTGATCAGCTCATGGACACACAAGTTAAGGGAACCCACCAACAGAATATCCGACTATATCAAGTTGTCAAAGCAGGGAAGTTCCTCCACCAAGGCAAGTGGCTCACCAGGAGTCAAGTTCAGCAGAAGTTTCCCCATTAGATGGGGGAACTCAACACAATGGAGACCATTGCCTCCTAAGGGTGGAGGAACGATCCACATGGGTATAGGTGGCCACCCACCTATTCCACTGGCTCAAAACAATTTCTCATGTTGACAATTTTCATGTAATTTTCTACAATTTTTCAGGCCCCAAACTTCTAGGGCAGTTTTGAGGCCCTAAACAACGTTTTTGGCGATTCAAGGGAACAAACGATTGGCCTTGGCATGCATTTGTCGCCTTTTAGCAGTTGTAAATCTCTGATATACCTTTCCAATGGCATATCGAGCACCCTAAATGTTAGTATTAGACACTTAGGAGTTAGTTAAGATCAACTTGTGTAATATATTCATTAGGTAAAAGTGTGTTTTTTAGTATGCATTTGTAAATATTCTAATTCGACGGTCACGATATGTTCTGGACATAGAGTGATCCGATGGTTCAACTTCTCTTAGATCATACCTACCATTGATCCATGGCTTAACACCCGATTGTTCCATGATCTCTATTTAAAGAGCATGGAGGGTCCTTGGCTAGTTGATCGATTATGAGAAGCTCATATGTAACTTTCTTTCTTTTGCATAATAAATTGCTCCAAGTATCTATTTGGCTGGGGTCGTAGACTGTTTCCCTCTCGAGGATTTTAACCACGTGACAAACATCAGTGTGTTGATATGTGATATATTTGTGTGAAGCGGTTTCTCAAGGTGTTCGATCTTTTGGAAGTACCCTGTGTACTCGAACATGGTATCAGAGCATTTATGAAGAGCTAATTTCGGTTTTGATCAAGACCTGGAACCGGTGTTGCCAAAACTTTGAAAGGGTTTCTGGTTCTAGTTTTTCTATGCATTTGTGGCCTGTGGGAGTTGTTCCATTACGTCTGGAGCACCGTTTCCATTGGGAAATAGTTTTTGTTACATTGAAAATTGTTTCCGTTTGTTCCAAAAACACCCATTTCGGCAAATATGAAGATATGATGTTACAATGACGGATTTGTTTTTTTTTTCAAATCTCTCATATTTTATCAGTTTTATTATTAGATCTTTACTGTTTTAGTCTCGGACTATTGCCTTCCCTGGCTGTGTATGCTCTTTGTCGTGCACTTTGCGCGATCCCGACGAATCAGAAACAGTAAGGGAAAGTTTTTTTTCTTGTATTCGCGGCTACGTATGCTCTTTGTCGTGCACCTTGTGCGACCGTGGAAAATCAGAAACACCGAGAAAACTTTAAAACGTAGACTTTCCGGGTAAGCTAACCAAGATCTAACCCCACCCATCGTGTTGAAAAAAACTGTTTTTTGTTTTTCGTTTTTTTTTGTGATTTGCAGGAAACAAACGCAAGCACAAAAAATGAGAGAGAAGAGTAAAAAAAAAAAAAACCCTTCCTCTTTCCATTCTTTTATGTACCTTTTAAACTTAGCTCACTTGGTCCAAAATTGCTTTATTCCTTAATAGGTCTTGAGTTCAAGTCTTATTAAGCTACTTTTTAGTGCATGCAATTTCTATTTTCAAGTTACTTTATTGTAAAAGTGCATCTCACTTGAATAAAATAAAATAAAAAGTGATCACTTATTCTACAAAAGTGATTCACGTAAAAGCAACTTTCTTGTAAAGTGATTGTCAAAGGTTGATCTTGGGAAGAGGGGGGTTCTTTTTTAGTTGGTCAAGTTAATATCTGCCACGTCACTATTGGGGACATCTTCAACATTTTCTTTGATCAAGCATAACTTTATCATCCATAATCAGTTTTCAGTGCCTTTTTTTTTAAACCGCATATTTGTTCGATCTCTTTGCATCCAGATAGTTAGTTTCTATTCTTTCAGTCATTATTTTACCATATGGCCACCCCCTGTGATATTATACTTACAAGTTCTAACTATTTCTCATGGAAATCTCATATGGAGGATGTTCTGCGAAGTAGGGGACTTTTCAGGATAACCTCGGAGAAAGAAACAGAACCCACTTATGATGATAAAAAAATTAAATGGGAAAATAGATGTGATGAAGCTCGTGGATTGATTGGGATGTCAATCTCTATTGATTTGCAATTCCACATATCTGGAATTGATGAACCTGATCAAGCTTGGGAAAAGTTGGAATCTGTGTTTGGTAAACACAATGAAATTCGGGGTCATCAACTTGAGAATGAGTTGATTTCCTTGAATCCAAATGATTTTTCATGCATTCAAGACTATTTATCTAAGTATAAAACTCTTAGACTCTTATGTGCAGAATGCAAGATTAAGAAAGAAGACAAACAATGTATTTATCATATTCTTTCCAAACTTGTACCTACATATTTTGTTTTTGTATCTACATTCTACTCCATGAAAGAATCCTTGATGGCAGTTAGCTATCAAGAGCCTAGTCTTGAATCTTTTTGTGATTCATTAATTAGAGAGTAATATAAGCTCATTCATATTGGAATAATTAACAATGCAGATACATCTGAGAAAGCCTTTTTTCCCTACAAAAATAAAAGTCCAAGCCTCCCAAGAAACAGAATTTTCGCAATAATAAGTCAAACAACAAGGGTCCCAAACCCTCTCAGTCAGCTCCTTCTTTAAAAAATGACAAAGGATCCAAGCCAAAAGGAAACAAGACTGAGTGTCATTGCAATTTTTGTGGAAAAGATAATAATGATGAATCTAAGTGTTTCAAGAAGATGGCATCCTTGGAAGCAGCAATGAAGAAGCACCACATCAGCCTAGATTCGTCTTCAGAATCTACCTCTCATGGGCATGCACTTTGTGCTTCTGGTTACTCTTATACTACATCTTCTTCTTCTACTTCGATTGAATGGCTCATTGATTCTGGAGCATATTATCATATGGCTAAGGATCAAGTCATGTTTTCTACTATGAATGAATGTAACACCAAACAAATATGTGTTGGTGATGATAGATCTCTAAGTGTTGTAGGATCTAGAACAGTTCCAGTAGAAAATTGTCATTTCAGTGATGTACTATGTGTTCCAAAAATTTCCTACAATTTGTTATCAGTATACCAAATTACTCATTCAGGTGAAGGTAAAACTATGATGTTTACATCTCACCAAGTTGTAATCAAGGATTTTAAAAATCCTCAAAATGTCCTTGCTACTAGAACTGTTGATGATATTACCAGGTTGTACAAATTTAACAACTTTGGTTCATCACCTTTTCCTTCAGTTTTTGTTGCTCATAGTGATAACTTGAGCAAACTTTGGCATGAGCTATTTCGTCACTTAAATTATCGCTCATTGCAACAACAATGTAAAGAAAATATGGTGACTGGTCTTCCAATGGTATCTTGCAAGGATGGTGTTTGTTCCGATTGTGTACTCGAAAAACATCATCGGGACAATTTTGACAAACGTGCCTCTTGGCACGCCTCGGTTTCCTTAGAGCTTGTGCATAGTGACTTGTGTGGCCCTCTTCCATCTGCTTCCTTTTCTGGTTTCAAATATTTCTTAACTTTCATTGATGACTACTCCAGACGCACTTGGTTTTACTTCCTAAAACTTAAGAGCGAAGTATTTAACATGTTCTTGGCCTCTAAGGTCCTTGTTGAAAAACAATTTAGTCATCAAATTATTAAGTTAAGATCTGACAATGGAGGAGAATATGTTAACAACAAGTTCAATACTTTTTGCACTGAACAAGGAATCCAACAACAGCACACTGTTCCATATACACCACAACAAAATGGTGTAGCTGAACAGAAGAACTGCACTTTAAAAGAAATGGCTAATTGTATGATCCAATCTAAGGGACTAAGTCTTCAATATTTGGCTGAGGCCATAAATTGTGCAAATTACATAGTTAATTGCACACCCACTAAAGTTTTACAAGGTATAACACCAAAAGAAGCATGGAGTAAAATTAAACCAGATGTAAGTCACTTTCGTGTGTTTGGTTGTGAAGCATGGGCTCACATTCCAGATGAAAAAAGAAAAGCATTGCAGCCTAAAAGTGAAAATTGCATATTTGTTGGATATTCAAAATATGTAAAATGTTATAGACTTCTTCAGCCACATTCTCATGATATAATCATTAGAAGAGATGTTAAATTTGATGAAAATATCTTGGCCTACGAGCCTAACTTGGCGGGTTTGCCAAGTTTGGCCTGCGAGCTTGATTCGAAGATTGTGCCTTCTTCTTCTTCTTCTTCCAACTTCCTTGATAGGTTTCCAACTCCTGTTTCTGATGATGATAATGAGGATGAAAATCCACCTCCGCCTGCTCATGTTACTCCAATTGCGCCAGCACCAATGCTTCCTCGATGGGTCTGTTCAACATGTGAAGCAGTTGGTGATCTTGCCATAATCCTAGAGATCAACATCGAACACGTTCTCATTTTCAGTGAGCCTCTTCTCTTTTGGATCAAGTTTCCGAGAATCATGATCCAGAAACTTTTGCAGAAGCTTCAGGAAATCCATTTTGGGATGCAGCTATGGATGAAGAATATCATTCCTTAATGGCGAACGATACTTGGGATCTTGTTCCTTTTCCAAAAGGAAGAAAACTTGTCAGATGTAAATGGGTCTATAGAATTAAGTATGAATCAAATGGAAGTGTTGAAAGACTTAAGGCAAGATTAGTTGCCAAATGTTTTTCCCAAGTTGAAGGGATTGACTACAATGAAACCTTTGCTCATGTCGCAAAAATGAATTCCATCCGCCTTGTTCTTTCCCTTGTCACCTTACATAACTAGGAGTCCATCAAATGGATGTCAAGTCTGCCTTTTTACATGGTGATTTACATGGAACAACCTCATGGATATGTTCAGGATAACTCTAGCCTTGTCTGTCTCCTTAAGAAATCCTTATATGGCCTTAAGCAAGCTCCTAGAGCTTGGTATGCCAAAATGGATAGCTTTCTCCTTGACACTGGTTTTTCTAGATGTCATTCTGACCCCAATGTCTATACCAAGAAAGTAGGAAACCATCTCATCATACTTGTTCTTTATGTTGATGATCTTATCCTTACTAGTAGTGACCCTAAACTTATAACCCATGTGAAATCCAATCTTAAGAAAAACTTTGAAATGTCAGACTTCGGACATTTGCATTATTTTCTTGGTCTCCAAGTCTTGCAAACAAAAGAAGGAATCTTTCTTTCCTAGTCTAAGTATTCATGTGACCTTCGTCGCTTCCACATGGAAGATTGTAAACCAACCCCTTCTCCCTTCCAATCTGGAGTCAAACTTTTCGCCACTTGTACTTCCCCTGAAGTAGATACCACCTTGTATCGTCAACTTTTTGGTAGTCTCTTATGCTTGACTCATTCTTGTCCTGACCTTTCCTTTGTCATTGGTGGTGTTTCCCGTTATATGCAAACAACTCTTGAAAGTCACTGGAAAGCAGCAAAAAGAATACTTCGATATATTCGAGGTACAATTCAGTTTGGGATTCATTACAGTATAGGGGGGAACCTTTGTTTGTTGGTTTCACTTATTCAAATTGGGTCAGTGATCCTGATGATTGAAATTCTACTGCATGTTATGTTTTCAGTCTGGGATCTGGACCTATCACTTGGGCTTGTAAGAAACAACAAGCTCTTGCTCTTTCTTTAGCAGAAGCAGAATATCGAGCCGCAGTTAATGCCAGTCAAGAAGCTTTATGGCTTCAACAGATCCTTTCAGAGTTTGGATTCGAGCAGCAGTAGCCTACTCCACTTTGGTGAGACAATCAAAGTGCCATCAAGCTTGCCAAAGATCCAGTTCTACATCAGTGCAACAAACACATTGAGATACACTTGCACTTCATCAGAAATCTTGTTCATGATCATGTTATTGAAGTGCTCTATTGTCTACAAATGATCAAGTTGCAGACATCTTCACCAAGTCTCTTACAGAAGCGAAGTTTTCTAAACTTCGGACTATGTTAGGAGTTCAGGAATGTGTCCTTAAGGGAGGATAGGCTCTAATTCCTCCTTCCTTCTCCTAATAGTGTCACTTTTGTAAATCCTTCAATCCTATCCCAAGTTGTTCTTAAGGGGGGATGTTAGGATATTTAAACACTTAGTAGTTAGTTAAGATCAACTTGTGTAATATATCTGTTAGGTAAAAGTGTGTTTCTAATCCGACGGTCATTATATGTTCTAGACATAGAGTGATCCAACGGTTCAACTTCTCTTAGATCATACCTACCATTGATCCATGGCTTGACAGTCGATTGGTCCATGATCTCTATTTAAAGAGCATGGAGGGTCCTTGGCTAGTTGATCGATTATGAGAAGCCCATATGTA
Organism: Pseudotsuga menziesii; assembly: GCA_001517045.1. NCBI lineage: Eukaryota > Viridiplantae > Streptophyta > Pinopsida > Pinales > Pinaceae > Pseudotsuga > Pseudotsuga menziesii. The sequence continues at coordinate 42,975 of LPNX010679487.1, forward strand.
ACTTTCTTTATTTTGTAAAATAAATTGCTCCAAGTAGTTATTTGGCTGGGGTTGTGGACTATTTCCCTCTCGAGGGTTTTAACCACGTGACAAACATCGGTGTATTGATTTGTGATCTATTTGTGTGAAGCAGTTGCTCAAGGTGTTCGGTCTTTTGGGAGTACCCTATATACCTGAACACTAAATGGAGATCGTATGCAAAAGGTATGACCTTGAGAAGTTGATTATTCAACTAACCACCTTGGGGACACAAATTTTATGACGATTAATCTCCTAGGTTTAGGTTTAGGGATTTTTGCGTCTCTAAGGATTTATTATAGAAGGCCCTTCGACCTCCTTTTGTATTCATATTGTCGCGATTGAACGTAGCCTCCACATCTCTTCTCAGAGATACAACTACCACCCTTCTAGCTGCTTTTGTTTTACCGTTTGTTCTGTTTCATTCATTTAATAGAATCTTAGTTTATTGTATCACTGTGTTTATTTCCATATATCTGTGTATGTGAATATATATATATATGCTCTTTAATTTCATTCTCACCTAAATCCGGATCATATACAAAGCATCTGCCACCACATTGTCTCAACCCTTCTTCTATATGATTTCATAATCATAACACAACATCTTAGTGGCCCATTGTTGAAGCCCCAATTGTGTATGTGGTTGATAAGGGTGTTTAAGGATTTCAACACACGTAGAAAACCTATCCAAAGGCTTTAAACAATCCCACGCAGGTATGTTCTATCCTCGAGTTGTTTGGTATGGTAATCCCCCGCGGATACTTTTGTAGCCTCCATTGGCTTATAGGTGGACTTGATCCAGAGTGGATCTGTTTTCCAGAATGGAAAACAAAGAGTTGAGAAAAGAAAAAGGCAAACTTAAGCCTAACTAGGAAGATGAGCTTAATCTAAATCTAAACTACTTTGAAAAGGTGTTGAAGGATTACAGATTGTCTTGAGTTATGTGAAGAACAAGTAATTCATCATATTGACAAAAATGTAAATAAGATAAAATTGTACTTACTGATATTACAATTGTTTAATGAAAATAAAATAACAGTAAACCAGTATTAAACCATTCAAGATAACCTGCAGGTTCTCAAGTTAGTTGAAAAACCAACTTATAAGCTATGAAACTTTTACTGCTGAAACATTTGCAAAAATAGATAAAGACAGTTCATAAAAGAAATTTTATGAAGCCTTATCAATGCATTTAATAATTAACAAAGATAAATCAGAGTTAAATAAACACATTAATCAATTACAAATGACTCGCGGTACTATCTAATCATTTGGAACAAGAAAATTAAAACCTGTCAAAGAAAGTTGATAGATCAAGTACAAGAGATAAGAAATGCAACACTGTATTTATTAAGAATTATCTGTAACAAATTACACAAAACCTTGGCAAAAACTAAAGTGTTATTCGATCCCTTGTATCAGTCTCCGCTTTCGAAGATTCAAAAGTCCTTGATACATTAGAGATCATTCACTTAAATCATTATTGCAAACAAGAGAATTCCCCCTAAAGGGGATCAAAAACCTAAACAAGGCTAATATCCTAAGAAATATTTCCACACCCTCCAAATTCGTAGCAACTCCTCTATATCAGGATAAGTGGTAGATTCTATGCCAAGTTGAGCATTACACTTATAATATTTGACCTCATTCTTAGCCAACTTATGCCAAACACGTATGTAGACATGGATCTTGCTTTGTACTGCAAATGGTTATTTGATTAACTGCTCTACATCGTGTATGTTGATGTGGTCAAGTTCCTTGATTTTCTCCTCTTGGTCATCCATTCATTGCTCTACCTACTCGATCATCAGTCCAGGTGGACATGCCTTTTCAATAAGCGCCATGGTAGGAAAAGATAATTTTGTCATGATATTATCAACAGCATACCATATTCTTCCACATATAGCTTGAGATTTCTTTATGGCTTCAACCACTATATCATCCAAGTCTTCCCAAGCTCTCAAAATAGTTTTGGCTCTTTTAAACTAAAAAGTGGTGAGAAGAGTGATATTATCAGGCTTGTCCTTCATGTACCTCTACCAATCTGTGACCTCATCATAAGGTTTCGAGTCCTGATGTCTTTTCTCAATTAAGTCCTCCAGGAAAATAGACATCTTATCAAACACCATGTGAGTTTCAAATATATCAATTAGAGTTTTAAATAACTCACATACCAAATCATAGTGTTCCCTATTAGTTCTGATGTCAAGTTCTTTAAACTCTTCTTGAGAAAATTTGGAAAATGAGGATGAAGCTGCACTTGCAGTTGCATCTTCATTTTTCCTTGCTAACACTGCAACTTTTTGAACCAAAGTGAGATTGTCATTCTTTCCCTTTTGCATCTCTTCACTGAGAGTAGCATTCTTCACTTGAAATTCATCCTGCTTGGCCTCATGTTGTTTCTTGAACTGCTCTAGTGATTCTTTCAGACTGATAATTTCTAGCTTTTGTTTATCAAATTCTCTGCTTAAAGAATTGACAGCATCCATATTGGCACCTGTGAAAGCTCCTATAACAGAAGCTGCATCTGTAGCATAGGTTTGTGGGTCACCTGATTGCTATGCCCATATAACTTCATTTACCATTGACACATCCATATCATTTTGATCTATGTTCCTCTTGTTTCCCCACTTCACCACTAATCTTTCAACTTTACTATATCTATATTCACCCAAGGACACCACAAAGTCTTTATGGAACTCATCTCTGACCTCATCAATAGGGGCTATGCTAATGCTTGTGGAAATAAAGGATGAAGTTTGAGTTGTGGTTTGAGAAGGCATAGACATAGTGATATGAGAGGTAGCAGGGGAAGGAGTAACATTCTGGGGAAGAGTAACTTCAAAGGCTAAAGAAATATTATGAATAGAAGCTTCTACAGAATAAATCTACACAGTAGTGGCTTCGAGTAGTGATGATGATGACATTGTTGTAATTTTCTCAAACATAGAAGATGGCACTGAGCTGAATGAAGGGATATGCAAAGGGGTTTTGAAAACTGGAGGCACAACAGATGAAGGAATAGGCATATCCATAGGAACATGTGTGATTGACTTAGGTAAAATAGTGGAATTTTGATAGAGCTTGGTCATAAAAGGAGTCACGACAGAATCATCAAAAAATGATGATAAAGCCATTATTGATGAAAGAAGTATTGCGGAAGAAGAGGGAGCAGACTGACAAGAAGGTTGAAACCAAGGAAGGGGAACTGAAATATTACCATTTCTACCATTGGTGAGATTTTGGAAATCATTACCAGCCTCAACAGTAACAGGCACAGGAGAACTTCCATCCTCCTCCTCCTCTAAATGAGTCAGGTCAATAGTAGGAACAGTAATGGAGATACCTGTCTTCTTTAAAGGTTTTTCCTCAACTTGAATTTTTCTAGGTTGAGTCTTTTCAAACACAGTGGATACCTGGACAACTCCAGCTGACTGAGAAGTTGAAACTTCTTGTGTATTCAACGCCGAATTCATTCTGTTCAGCTTTTGCTTTATCTGCTTTGAAGTCTGCAAATAGTCTTTAACCTATTGTTCCATATATACCTAGGGAATTTCTCCCATGGGAGATTTACCTTTATCCAAGCCTGAGCTGGTTTCCACAGATGCATTTTTGGATGCCAATGCTTCATTTGTTGCAGCCTGAGCTTCTCTTTCTTCCCTATCCTTGGCCATCCTTTCCAAGATTTCCAACTACATAGACCTGTAATTTTTTACCCTGTCTCTGATCTCCTTCTGGTACTGCAAGATATGGCTTTGCTCTTCTTTGCTTTTATCCCTTGCCAGGACTTCAGAAAATGTATCTACTCCCTAATAAATGAAATCATCTGGAGTTTCTTCATGAACATAACCTGCTTTAAAATGGTTCTGCTTTAGGTGGAGATCGACAATACCTTTAGGATCATGCTGACTTTTGCTTGCAAAACCAATTTTAAGTGACATTATGTGGTCACTCAGCTCCAATTCCCAAGTAGAAGTGGGTACACTCAAGGATCCAAGGGTAATAGGAAACCTGGGCTGAACTTTCCTCTTCGGTGCAGCACATTTTTTGTAGACCCTCTCAGTAATTGTCTGAAAAGAGATCTCTTCTAGGACCAGCCTGTCTGGTAAGACCTTAGGCAACATGTGAGCAGAGTTGCTGCCATAAACCCTGATATAGGTGAATGATTCACCAACATACCAGTCTCCCATAGTGGCTATGAGAGCTTTTCCTTATGGTGAGAATGCAAGGGATTCTTTTTAGAAAATCAAAAAATACACCCGGCTGAGGAAAATTTCACATATATCATAGAACCTAGCCACATAGTTTCTATCCCAGAGCTCGTAATGATAGATATGGACGGGGGGGGTAGGTAATTCCCAACTCCATCCCATATTAGGGTAACGGTATTCAGCACAGAATATATCCACAATGAAGGCAGTAAGATAAAAATTGGGATTTTTCTTAGCGGTGGCTTTCTGGAACTCTTGAATGGCATTTTTAAGCTCTAGTGACAGAGTTGAGGCCGAGGGAAAAGATTCACCCATAGTTATAATATGATGAGTGATGGGAGCCCATTCTTCTTTAAAGAAAGAATAGTTGGGGAGACCATAAAGCCTGCATAACATCGCTACAAGCAGGGTGTAAGGTTCTTTAAACCATTCGACAAGGTATAATTCATCTTTCCTCTTGGAAAACTTGTGTGGTTCAGTCATCCAGGATTTAAGCATTTGGTCAAAATTGAATTTGGATTTGGCGGTGTTAACAAATTCTGCATCAAGGAGCTGGGTATAAGGTTTAAGAGCATAAATTCTGACAAAGGTTTCAGGTCGAAAATTGGCTAGTTGTGACCCGGTACTGGTATTGAAAGAATGATCTTTCACATTGGCGGGGTCTATGATCCATCTAATGGCATCGTTATAAGGTAGGATGGCTGGTCTTACCGCAATCATATGTAAGCCAGAATCTCTAATTCTCTCATACACAAGTTGGTCACTCTGGATATCTTAGAGGTCATTGTTATCGAAAATTGAGTAAACCTGGGACCAATCCAGATGATAATTTTTAGTTACTCGACTACTAGTATCAGAAAAGACACCAAAATTCAGGTCTTTGGTGAACATATCCTTCTGAATATTTTTACTCCTGGTAAATCTGGGGGTTTTAGATGTTGCCATGTGTAGTTTTGAATACTTGTACCATAAATTAAAACTAAATTATACAGGAAGCACAGTAAACAGTTCAAGTTGTAAAAAGTGACTTGGTAACCAACCTAAAACTGTAGCAAATGTTGTCGAAATCGCGTGGTAAAATCTGGAGGTAAAAACACACATCATAAGAAATTACAGCAGTTAAAGCAGTAAAAATTCGTAAACAAAACTATCATATTTATAATTCCTGAGAAATAATACAGACCGTCAAATGAGAGTAAAAAAAAAAAGAACGGTCAAGATCAGTTTTGCGGGATGCGAGGTGCGGAATAGAAAAATAGAAAAAATTATTCAATCAGTTTCGCATTTTGCGGGATGCGGAAATACGCACTCCAAAATATAAACAAATGATAACCCCGCAACCCGCATTCCACAACTTGCGGGATGCGGGTTGACTAAAGTAAACACACATGAAAACTTCCCCGCATCCCACATTTGCGGGATGCAGGATGCGGGTTTGAAAAATGAAATAACAACTAAAAGGTTTACCGTGTTCTGCAACTTGTGGGTTGCAGGATGCGGGATGGAAAAACAATCAAACAAAAACCCAATCTTTTTACATTAAAAACAAAGAAATTAAAGATGGATTTTTTGGAAATTTGGTTAAGTCAATGAATCCCTAAGAGTCAAATAAAAATCTTCGTATGTATAATTGGGTTCCTGTGTCAAAATGACATGGGATCTGTTGTACCTACAACACCCATTTATGTTATTTTGGGGAGGACAACCATTGTTCTAGGAAATACTTTAGGTTTTGATGGTCGGTCTTGATCCAGAAACACCAGTTGATCAAATATGGTCATGATGCCTCAATTGTGTGAAGGATAGTTATCATTTCTTTCTCATGGATGAATTTTCCCAAGTTTTGATCACATAGTTGCTTACTAGTGAAAGCCAATGGGCATCCATCTTCCATTAAGACTAAACTTGGGCCACAACCAAAGGAATCGAATTCTAATATGGATTTCTTAGTTCAATCCGACATGGATAACACAGGTGTATTGCACATAGCTTCCTTTAGGGCCGAGACATCTTACTCCACTACCTCATTCAAAGAGAAAGAATTATTTTTGAGTGATGTTGTAAAAGGAGCTGCAATCTTCCCATATTTTGACATAAAATTATGATAATAACCATTAAGTTTGAGGAACTTCTCAAGATCTCAAGGGTTTTGCGATGGGTCCATTTTTGCATAGCTGCTACTTTCTTGGCATCCACCCATACAATGTCCTAACTCACAATATGGCTCGAGTATTGAACCTCTCTCACCCCAAAAGCAAATTTAGGGAATCTCACAAATAATTGGCAATCCTATAATAATTGCAAGGTACATGAAACATGTTTGAGGTGGCTTTCCTAAGTGGGGTTATAGACCAAAACATCATCGAATAAAACTAGGACAAAATGGTGAAGGAAAGGGTGGAATATCCTATTAATGAGGCTCTAAACTATGGAAGGGGCATTACAGAAGTCGAAGGGCATGTCTTAAAACTCGTAATGATCCTCATGAGTGTGGAACATTGTCTTGGGTAGATCCAGCTCTTTCATCTATATTTAGTGGTTGCTCAAGGGAAGCTCAAATTTGGTAAAGAATTTGGCACCATGAAATTCGTCTAAGAGATCATCAATGATAGGAGTGGGGAATTTATTTTTCAAGGTTAAATTGTTGAGAACCCATTGATTAAGACACGTGTTCCAAGTGATTTCCTTTTTAAGGACCATGACCATTGAAAATAATAATGGATTTTACTAGGATGAATGACACTGACCTCCAATAATTCCTAAATGATTTTTTCAATTTCATCCTTTTGTGCAAAAGGGTGGTGATATAGGAGAACATTGGGGGGTTGAATCCTTGGGATTAAAGGAATACCATGGTCATGTTCCCCATGGAAGGGAAGGAAATATTTGGGCACCTCAAAAACCTATTGATACTAGGAGAGAAATAGTTGCAAGTAAGGGTGAATGTCTAAGGTTGGTGTCTCCATGAATTGGATTGCATTGAACTAAGCAATGACGCTAAGTGGATTTTCTTCAATAATTTCTCCATATTGTGGGATGAGATAATTTGAAGAGAAATAGGTGTATTTTCATTGAGGTGATGTGTGTGCTTGACCTGAATAAATTTAATAGAGAAGGCATTGAATTCCATGGTGACAAGTCCCAAAGTCTGAATCCATTCAACCCCCGAAACTATATCGGAACCACCTGTTTCAATGGAAAACATGTTCCTTGAGATGGTAGTCACCTTTTTGGAGTTTTACATTTTCACAAAAACACCACATTTCATCATATCTCCATTGGATATAATAATTTGGAAATTAGAGATGGGGTGGATAGAGCAATGGGTTTTGTCAACCACTCATCGCTGAATGAAATTATGGGTGGTATCGCTATCATTTAACGTGATTAATTTTGTGTGCTTGATGTAAGGAATCAATTTCAAGGTATGAGGTGTGGAAAAACTAGATAAATCAAGGAGTGAAATCTGGTGTTGTTCCTTAGGAACTGGCATATCAGGAGCATCTTTGAGGTGTGGCATAGTATCATCCACTTCTGGTTTGGGTGGAGAGTTTATGGTGTTGTACTCTAGGGGATCATGGCAGGTTGTCTCAATATAAAATAGGTTATGTTCTTTACATTTATTCCCTATGAAATATTTTTCATCACAATTATAGTAGAGGCCTAAGTGTTGGTGTTCAACCACGTCATCCGAGGTCAACTTTTGGATTCATAGAGGTAGTGTGGTAGGATTAAAAGTAGTGGTCATGGGATACCCCATGTGGGTGAGAAAGGAGGGGATTTTGGATTGGGAATTGATAACCAATTCATATTCTCAATCTCGATCATCGGCTTCCAACAAAGTGGAGGGTCGTTGCATAAATACATTGCTAGAAATTGCTTCTTTAAGACAACTAAAGAAACATTGATGGAGAAAAGAATCAAAGAGTCCTTCTATGTGCATGTCTAATTGCTCAAATGTTCTGATATAGTCCAAAACAATGATAGTTTGACGCAATTTGGTAAACATAATGAATTAGTGAGTGACATGGTCCAAATGATCATGAAGGATCTTCACAAATTGGCTCCAAGAGACATAACAACGATAATATTTCTAGTACCATTTCCACCTTTTAGGATCTAGATATAAAACCCCAATTTTTAACTTATAAAGATATATTTAATGCCATAGAAATCAAAATGATGCTCCATTTGGGTAATCCAACTCAAGGGATCAGATCCATCAAAATTACACATGTCAATATTTGGGAACCAATCCCATGAAGATTTATTCTAAAACAAGTGAGGTTGTGTGTTTGGGAATAGACGGTCAAAACCTAGTTCTTAATTACCAAAGGATTTATAAGTGGGATCATGTTGGTGTTGCAATTGCTTCCCAAAAATTTTACATTTTTAGGGCCCCCCTTTACATTTTTTATCTTAATCCTTCCTTAAGCAAGTTTTCCTTCTTGAATATTTCATCTCAACACTTAGTTTTTCTTTGATTTGAGCAAGACCTCAGGTTTTTCTTTCGACGTGTCAAAAGAACTCAGCGAGTTTCTTCAACACATCGGAAGAACTCAATAAGTTTATCCGACACATAGAGTCAGCTCATCCAATCTTGCCAATGCATCGGATCAACTCGACAAGTTTTGCCGACATATCGGATAAACTCAACGAGTTCTGCCGACACGGTCACAAAACATTGGCGAGTTGCTTCCGATTCTTTTTTCCGGAGTTTTTTTTAAGTTCTTGACCAAGTGAAGAATCTCATCGAAAAATTTATTTATGTTTTTTCGGCGTTGGAGAATCCATCGGTAGTTCTCATTGAATTTTGCTGACACTATCGGCAAAACTCGTCTTTTCTAGCCAACACTATCGTGGAAAAACTCAATCTTCATTGTCAATGTGTCGGAAGACTTTGACGATTTTTACCAACGCTTTTGATCGTAAGAATTTAATGAGTTTTGTCGATGTTTCTCTTTTAACAGAATATTTTGATGAGTTGTAGCCGACAGTGTTGGCGAAACTCAGCTTTTGTAGCTGACACTATCACAAAAACTCATATTTCACTGTAGATATATCAGAAGATTTAGTGAAAACTGCCGACAAGGGTCAGCGTTGCATGACAAGTTTTTTAAAGTTGGCACCAAACGACGTTTCCAACCCATTGTATTAAATACTCCCCACCCACCATATTAATGATGGGTGTTTTGCATTTTTTATATATATGGAAGGTTATTTAAATGGGTTTTTGTTTAACATAAACACCATTCTTGAGCACCCAATCGATGCAGGACATCTGGAAATCGTACTTGGCCCAGGACCGTATCATTTCTTGAGAGGTAGGTACTTGAAACCACATTTTGTCTTGTTGACTATTTGAGGGTTTTAAATTCTATATATATATATGCGATATAGGTGTAGAGTTTAGCGAGTATTGTCGCAATTAGTTTTTCTTTTTCTTTTATGCAGCCCTTTATTTATCCAAAACCATTAGGGTTTTTCTTTTTCTCTCGTTACAGTGGGTAGGCAGCTAAATTCACCTAAAGAAAGTTTTTTTTTCCTTGGCCTCCCGACCACTTTTATTCCCTAGAACGCATCTCCAAGAGGGTGTAGAGGATTCGCAAAAATTTTATCCTATTAGTCCATCTGGCACCGGGTTTTTACTCAGTTTTGGCTGCACCATTTTGGTTCTCTTCCTAGCTGATGTCGTGATTGTTAGAAACCCTAGAGACTCAGTATTGAGATCCCTATGGAGTATGAGCTTCATGGCTTGTGCAAGTCTCTGGTCATGCTACTCAAGGTTCAAGTATGTGGCCAATAAGAAATTCATGGCGTGCTTACACCCTAAGCCTCACTATCCTCCATAGCCTTGGGATATTTTCTCCTCAACCTATGCATGTGTGAAGATGCATTGCTTATGATCTTCCTTAGGGCCGACGATATTCCCCAATTTCAAGTTTTTTGAGTCATTGTCATGTTTCACTAGGTTATTCTTTTTCCTTTGGGGATTTAGTGGGAAGAAGTATCGATGATTTAATGGTTCTGAGCTTAATAAACAAGCGGATGGTAGTAAACCTTGTGAACTCTTTAGACTAGGACAAAAGTAGTTAATATTTATGCTTTTAAAAATGAGTGATGAAGTGTTCAACCTACAATGTGTTGACCTATTTCTAGGAACATGGAAAATGGTACATGAAAAAGGAAGTGTAAATCACAAAATGACACATACTCAAATATTGATAAGTTTTCATTTAAGTTTTGTAAGCATACACCCTGTCACAAGCCTAAAATAACTAAGCAACAGTTAAGAAATTGTCTCTCTCTTATTTTCTAATTGGCCAACAATGAAATGATAAAATAGCTTTGTTCTCTATTATCGCATTAGACGCTGATTGCATTTTCCTTTTAAAAGGATGAATGATTCATATACTTAGTAGCTTTGCCTCTCAATCTGTATTTTTCATGTTTTATACAAAATGCATGTTGTTTTAAATTATTAGAGATAACCACGGTATTACTAAGACACCCTTGACTATGCTTATGTTTCAGTTGTTACTCTCACCAAGAAGGATTATTCCCCAAAGGACAGTTCAGAAATGATAACTTCACACCATGCCGAAGAAGAGAGCTAAGACAAAAGCTAATGCCACTGAAGGAGATTCAAATGTGGAGATCATATCCAGGACTGAAATCACGTTTGAAGACACTAAGGCCCTCACAGGAGCTGACCAAGAGTTCAAATGGGGGACATATATTAGATGATAAAAGACCATAATTTTCTCAATACTGGTCTGGAAGATATGTCCTTATATGAAAATATATGAAAATCAGGCATTACTAAGGAAGCTACATGCCCAGAGTTGTTCCCATGTGCTAAGGTCATCAGATGGATTTTACCTCGAACAGACCCTTCTACGATGGTTATTTCTAATACATAGGGGGAATATTTTGCCTCTTTCACTCCAGCATACATAGCCATGGCTTGCAAGTTTCCAACCCCACTGGTTATGATGACTGATGAGTGGGTAAACAAGGTAGATTTGGACATTTTTTAGTGTGCCAAAAATATGAAGATAGCAGGAAGACAACTGCGACAGAAGGCAACTGGCGAATACGAATCTACAGGATTACGCCCTCCTTTCAGGATTATAGCATTAATGATGAATAGGATTTTCGGTCAAGCGAATGGGAAATTGTATAAGTTAAGTTGGATCCCACTAATGTACTATGTGGCCTTTGAAGGCATGATTTTCAACTGGGAAGATATTGTATCAAGTACCCTGTCATCCCATGTAGCTTCCGCATAGGGAGGAATAAATAAAAAAATGTCAGAATTTGACATGGCCTCCTACTTGATTAACTATATCCTGTGCAAGCACCCATTCCCTAAACTCGAGTGCACTTGGAAACACACCGAAGCCCCTACATATGTTGCTTATCAAATTCTATGGGTGCATAATAGTATTTAAGTTTCTACAAGCTGATATGTGAAGAGTTTTGTATGCCCCTGTATGAGATAATCTTCCTCAAAGAGCCCAACTGCATGTCGGATGACTCCATGGAGGTTATTCGTGAATATGTGGATTACTTTTTCTCTCAGGAAGGAACTTGCCTGAGGATGTACGAAGGCTCCAAAGCCACGTCATTGTTTCCCAAATATGCCACGGACTATGTAGTCCATAAATAAGCAGTTAAGCAGTTGTTAATAAATGGAGTAGGCAACTTCCTATTTGACATGAAAAAGGAAGCATTCCTGCAACTACCCTTTTTCATAGGAGGTTACAAATTCACTAAAGTCAAAAGTGCCTCCGAATTTTTAAAAGATTTGGAAAAATTCCACTTCGGGGAGAAGATTTTCCGTAGAAATAACGCAGAGGGAAAAGTTGTAGAGCATTGTGTTTCTATTGAAATATGCTATGAATACACTTGTCACTTCGATAAGGATGATGAGGTATGCAAGAGTTCCAGTAACATGACTGCGTTGAGTAAGCATTTCAAAAAGAAAGGAAACACTAGCAAGGGTAAAGATAGCAGCATTGCAAGAGAGAAATAGTTGCAGAAGCAAAAGGAAGAAGCCTTGAAAAAACAGCAAGAAGAAGCAGAAATGAAACAGCAAGAAGAAGCTGAGAGGAAACGAGCAGAAGAGGCTCAAAGGAAGAAAAATGAGGAAGAAAGATTACAGAAATAAGCGGAAGAAAGAGCACGAAAGGAAGCTGAGAAAGCAGTTGAAGAATTAAAGAAGAAAGAGGAGGAGGATAAGGACAGAGAAAATTTGGACCAGGATGCAGTCCAAAATGACCCGATAGATCCTCTTACTTCATCAAGTGGCACGATCACACGTGGCCACATTCCTCTTGCAGAACTGGGACTCATTCCTTTCACTCCATCTAAGCATCACATAGTGGCGTGCTTAGACACCATATTTTTCGACAAGGAAAAGAAAACTATTGTTAGAATATTAGAGAAAAGATTAAAGATCGGCACTCAACCTGATATGGTCACAGTGACCTATAAAACCATCATGGAAGGCACTAATAAGGACCCTAAATTCTTAGAATTTGTAAGTATAGCAGCCGCGCAAGCCAGCGCTGATAATGTTGACAAATTGGTGGAAGATTTAGAGCATCATAAATAAAATATGCTTAAAATGAAAGACACTTTATTCAAGGAAAGAGAAGGTCGAGAACTAAAAAGGAAGCATGAAGCTACCCTGTCCGAGAAAGAGAGTCTCCAAAGGGAGTATCAATATTTAGAGATAGAAAAGGATGCATTGGAGGTGCAGGTGACCATTATGGAAGGAGAGAAAAAATATATTGAAGATAAAATTTCTAAGTTGGAATCACATAAATCCGCTGCAAGCCGACAAGTGGGGGAACTAAGAACCCAAGTAGAGAAACTAGTGGTGCAAAAGGGATCTCTTAAAACTCAACTTAAGATAGCAAATGAGAGGCAGATGTACATCATTCCTTTCCGTACCCAAGATTATGTTACCCAAGAAATATCCATCAGGTTCAGGTGAGTCTCGCGGATGAGATATATAAGGTCAAGCTGGCAGAGACAAGATTGAATGAAATAGCAGATGAATCACTTAATTTTAGGACAAGGATAATAGAAGTCGCTAATCAGTTTCAAATACAGTTAACCTAGGTAGAGGCCAATTCAACATTTCTTGAACACTTGCCTCATAAGACAGTACTAGGTCTAAAAATAGAATTGGCACTCCTGGAATTTTGGAGAAAATATTCTTTGATATTGAACAATGGAATCTGGAAAAATGTATAGAGTTCTACAAAAAAATGCGCCAAGTCCATAATAAATGTCGGCTTTATTCGGATGAAAAGGTCAATGACTTCCCGAACAAGGACCAGCATGTGGTGTATCTACAAGATAGATTGCATGAGGATGAACGATACATTCAGAAAATGGAAATCATAAGTGAAGAAGATGTTAAAATTCAGGTTGCACAAGCCTCTATTAGCAATCATATCTTGGAGGATCTGTACAGATTAGCTCTAGCAAAACTGACAGATATGGAGACACAGATGGCCGTACATGAGGTGTTCGTGTGAATGTTAGAGCTAGTAAATTATCAGACTATTGCAAGGGAAGCAAATGCATGGGGGAATACATCTCAAACCTGGTTGGCCCTACTTGAAACTTTTGTTTTTTTTATGTATTGTGTCACTTTATGTAATTTATTATTTTTGCTAGTGCAAACACTAAAGGACAAAATTTTGGAATTCCTAAATTCAAGGAAGTTGAGGAGTCATTGTAATTGTATTATAAATAGAAGTAGAAGGTAGAATAGAAGGGAATTTTCGATGGCACAAGAAGGATGAGTTTATTTGTAAGAAGAACTGTTTTTTCTACTAATAAAGAATGACAATTTTGCTGGGAAAGGATTGCACAGGAGTTTACGTGGATTGTGTGGAATTTTGAATATGGAATTACTTCTATTTATTTTTTGTACAACTATGAGATCGTTCGTACATTTAGGAACTATTTCTTTAATGATGAATGGTTTTTATTTCTATATAAAATTATGTGTAGAAATTGAGTAATGAATGATTTACTATTTCAAAGCTATCTTTGTTAATCTTTCGGTTGTAACTATGTGTATGGAATTCGAACAATTATCTGCAAGATTCATTATGAATAATTACAGTACATTACTCTCTTCCTTTTAAATTTTCTCCCCAAGGGGATAGACTAGATTATATTAGAATTAATTCGAATACAATAAATTTGCTTAGTTTTAGATTTATAGAAGTGATTGAGGAGAAAGAGTGGTAAGACGATGTTGTTGTTGCAACTGCTTCCCCAAAAAATATACATTTTAGGGCCTCTCCTTCCATATTTTGTTTTAAAAGCACGCCTACTCTTGTTTCCCAACTCAGTTAATCCCTCCCTACATACTTAGTATTTCCTAGAAGCTCAAGCAGAATGTTTTTTCCTAAGCCTGAAGTGTGATTCTAGTAAAAAACACTTAGGCGCGACCAAGAAACGAGCCTTACAAGAAAAATACGCTCTGATTTAGGATCAATGGCTCAGAATCACTCTGATCAAGATCCAATAGCCAAGAAATGGTGGGAGGATAAGGGTGGAGTCGAAAAATACAACTTCGCCTATGGAAAAAGTTGCAAATCCGCCTTCCTCTTTCCGCAGTTCAAGATCCGGTGGCCTAGAAGGTTTCCGCAAAAATCAACGGCTCGGCAAGGTGGAACAGAAAAGGCAGAGGCAGAAAATTAAAGTTTGAAATTCGTGAAAATTGGACAATCCGACTTCCGATTTCTGTTTCTGAAAAAGGCAGAAGTGAAAAGTTAAGGCTTGAACCTCGTGAAAGATTGATTTTCCGCTTTTCGAAGGGCAGAAGCGGAAGGGAGGAAACAGAAGATGCAGGTTTTGGTCAAGAAAAGGTTGGAATCTCGATTTCCAAATTCCACATAGATCGACGATTTAGAAATCTTTTGCATAGATCAGCAGCTCAGAAAGAATCGGAAAGGCGAAAAATGGAAAAGCAGAGGCGGAAAGTTAGAGTCCCACCTTTCGCTTTTCGTAGTCTCAAATCAACAGGCTAGAATCATCCGTATAGATCGATGGTGCAGAAAGGTTGTCACAGAAATCAAAGTCGCAGAAGTTAGAATCTAATTTGGAAAATCCGTAGTGCGAAACTTTAGTCTCAGATCAATGGCTAAGGATGAATCCGAAATAAAATCAATGACCAGGAAAAAGAAAAAGCATAAAAGCCAAAGTTTAATTTTAGAAAAGATTGACTTTCCGCTTTCTGCCTTCGAAAAGGCAGAGACGAAAAGGTAGAATTTTAATGTTGAAAAGGTTGGAGATCCACTTTCCGGAAGTGCGGAAGTGTAAATGCGGAAGCGGAAGGATTGAGTTTAAATTTCGAACATATTAGTGAACCCAATTTCCTCTTTCCGGAAGGGCAGAGGCAGAAAGGAGTTGTCAAGACTGCATGATCTAACGGTTCAAATCAGACCTGATCCATCTTTGAGATGATTTGAGCCGTCCAACCTCTATTTTGTTTTTTTCTATGAATCAGTGGGGAAATTGAGAAATATTCCTCCCGAAACTTAAACTAAATATTTTTCTTGCTTAACAGGGCACTAATAATCATGTTTTTGTTCTATTTAAATGAACGACACATATCATTAAACTTACAATTGAAAGTACGGTGATTAGTTACAGTTGCCATTGACAAATTATTGTCGTTTGCATATCAGATATATCTCTCATGATGTTCTCTTTTATGTATTATAGGTACTATGGTTCACCAAATTAGGATGGGCGATTGCGAGATCGGGTAAAGGTTGAAGTTTTCAACGGCTAAGATTCGTGGCAGATACATATCTACGGTCCTGAAGAATTTTGTTGTTTTAACATGCGCAAATAAAATAAATCTCTCAGATCCGTGGAATTGGTTAAAGGGCTACATCTTTCAACAGTCAATATCAAAGGTGGAGTCAAATCGATAGTGGACGTGCATTTCATTTATTCAACATGCTCGTGGAAAATAACTTTTGAAATCTGCGGAATTGGTTAAAGGGATGCATAGATCAACGACTTAGATCTGCTCGAAATTAGATCTACGGTGGAGAAAAATTCCGATGATTCAACATGCACGGATTAATGAACTTCAGAGATCCACGGAATATGGTAGAGGCTTAAAGTTTGAATGGCGGAGATCTTGGTGGAAACTTGTTCAACGAACCAGGTTGATTTGGAAATGGGAAAATGAATGAAGATTAGTAAGATGAAGGACCACGAAATTGGTTTAAAGACGCACAAAAAATAAAGGAGCGTGTATTTCCATCAGGGAAAGACCTGTGTAATTTGCTTTTGTTTGTTTGTTTTTGGAACCATTAGATTCATCCATGTGTACGAATAAGAAGCCTGGGAATATCCTGGGTGATGGATAGAGTTAGTATAAATATGGGTGCAGAGCACCATAGTAAGGACTTTTGTCCTAGTGAAAGAATTTTGTACTATTGTTGTAAAAGAGCTACTTCTTTGCTAATAAGAAGGATCATTTTGCTGGAACAAAAGGCATGCGCGGAGATTTAATCGAAATGTGTGGAGTACATACTGTAGAACTATTTCTTCTTGCTTTTGTACATCATCCAATGAGATTGTTATAACCTCCTGGAACTATTTCCTTGGTCATGAATGTATGTTGTCTATATAAATGTCTGTGTTGGCAGGATAATAAATGGTTTAATTATCTTAAAGCTACCTCTGGTATTCTTTCTGTTGTGAATGTGTTTATTGTGTTGGTATGGCTATCTGTTAGACCTTTATGAGCATTTATAGTATATTACTCTGAACTCTAAATTTGCTCCCTATTCAGGGATAGAATAGTTTAGTTTTAGATCTAGATTAGACCTACATTTTAACTTAGGCACTTGCATATCATTCTTTTTTTAAAAATATTATAAACAGTGGACTAGGCCATAACCAGTAAAAGATTAAAAAAAATTAATCTACGGTAGCCGAAACTTTGAACCGAACGGATTCCCCACACCAAACGGTGTCTAATCTAATTGAAATCCTTCATTGAGGAGAATCCCTACTGCTTGGTACCTTGAATTTTTCCAGGGATCAACATATTTGGCGCTAGAAGGAGGGAATCCAATGCATGGATGGTAGAGGAAATCCATTTTTCAGAGAAGATTACATTGGAACAACATCAAAAAATACTTTCCCTAAAGATATTTTTCCTGAATTAGAGGAACAATAGAAAGAACTAACAGGTTCCGTGGAAGAATAATCAGAACATTTGTATGTTGTCCCATTTGAAGAATTAGATCTGTTAAGGAGACATACGAGATCCTACGTCAAGAAACTTGGGGGGTTAAAATCTATTCATGCATTAACTAGAAGGCCAGATTCCAAGAAAGTACCTTCATACACTACGGATTCAATTATTGTGGAAAATTCGAAAGAACTGGTAGATCTATCCATCCAAGAAATTGTTTAGCCTCTGGATCAATTAGATCCAGAATCCCCTACAGTTTCAATATTCAGTCAGTCTTCACCACAATCTCCATCTCAAATCATGGATTTTGTTAATCAACCCGCATGGAGGGAAAGAATGCCGCTCAACCTGGCTGCTCCATTGATGACTTACCTAAACAGCCTGAAAATGTTTTACCAAAGTTTTATCCTGGAAAAGGTGTTTCTACTGAAGATCACTTACAGAATTTTTATCTGGCTTTGAACCTCTTAAATGTTGACCATGAAGATGAGGTTTGTAGACAGTTTTAATATACTTTTGAACCTAAAGAATCTTCAAGGTACTTTAGTCTGCAAGCTAATTCAATCGTAAATTGGGATGGTTTTGAAAAGGAATTCTTAGGGAAATTTGGCAACCAGAAAACTGTAGCCACTCTCATGAAAGAATTACTACCTATGAGAATAGAAAAGAAAGAAAAGGTCAAAGACTTTAATCTTATTGAATAACTTTGGTGCTGCAACAAAACCAGCTGAAGAGTCTCTAATAGAGTACTATACTACAGCACTTGATCCACCAATAGCAATGTTTATAAAAAGGTATGGTAAAGTTACATTGGTAGACAACTATGAAGAGGCCAAGAAAGTAGAGGAAGATTTGGATAGTATAGTAAAGCATACTCCAGAACCTGATTTGAAACATACCACAAGCAAAAGGCCTTTGTTGTTGACTAAGCCCAAAGAAGAACATTCTAATGAGCTAGAGAATGTGGTGAAAATGGTGCAGAAGTTGTCAAATAAAATAGTAGACATGGAAAAGGATAAAGGAACTAGTTCTTATAGAAATCCATTCAACCCTTATTACATAAAAAGGGAAGAGAGTGGACAATCCCGACCACCTATGCATAATTCTATTGTTTTAAATTTTAACCAGGAAGGCATGGATTATTTCTATACCTTTCACCAAGAACCTCATTCTAAGAAAAGTTGTCCGCAATGGATTAATTCAATGAATCTGGTTATGAATATATTGTTAACTACCCAGCTAGCAGATATTGAAGGAGAGCAAGCCTAAACTAATGAGCCAGAAAAAACAAACGACGAAATCATGATGGTATTATGGGATTGCGCACCTACTTTCCGGCTTAGTGAAGATAAACCTACTGAGGAAAGTCAAGTGTCATCAGTTAATGTCATGACGAGAAGTAAAATCCCAGTAGTGGATGAAATTCTGTTGCTGCCTAGAATAAATAAGTTTAAAGAAAACATGAAGAAAATTCTCAGTACTACTCAAACGACACCTAATCCTAGTCCAGTAAATATAAAAGAGGAAATCCTAGTAGTTAACAAACCAATGAAGACGATAATTAATAAACTTGTGGAAACTTTGGAAAATAAAATAGAGACTCCTAAATAATAGGGCATGGGGTATGATATCATAGAAGATATTAAGAAAACGAAGGCAAACATTTCCCTTTTTGAACTATGTAATTTTGGGAGGTTTTTTATCCACAGCCTAGCGGTATCCTAGAAGCCATAGAGTCTGGTGATGAAGTAAATGAAGCAAGCATTGGGGGAGAGTCTAAATCTCAGACTTTACCTTTTCTGTTATCATTTGAGATTTTTAATCATAATGTAAATAACTGTTTGGTAGATTCTGTGGCTTCATCAAATGTCATGCCACTTTCATTTTGTAAAAGGATTAATGGCCGACCCATACCATCCCCATATTAGATAATTCAATTAGATAGATATGTTGTTAAAGTCATAGAGGAAATGAAAGATGTTTTGATTCGTTTTTTCTGCAGATCCCAGATTTTTTCAGTTTATAAATATTATGGTAGTGGATATACCATAAGCATATGGATTATTTTTTAGTAGGGAATGGTCAATGAAAGTAAATGGTTACTTTGCAATGGAATGGTCTCACGTGTGGCTGTCATTCAACAATGCTCAAAACCAAATTAAATTACTGAGAGAACCACACATGAAGTATAATGTAACTCAGTTAGAAGGGAAGAATGAACCTATGAGCTTCTCGTCTTCACTCTTGGGAAATTACTATTTGGAACTTGAATCAGGGAACTACCAAGATGAAGAAGCCAGTTGTGAATTAGACACACTGTCCGATCTCCTTCAATTCTCACGGGATGGTAATATTGATTGTAATATAGTAAATTTAGTGACTAACAAGGGAGATGATACTAACCAATTAGAGTTAGATGATAGATTTTGGTTTATGTATTTTGATGGTTCTAAAACCCAAGAGGGATTAAGGGCAGGTTGCATCCTGATTGATTCAGATAAGAATAAACACGTTCTCTTGTAGATTAGAGTTCAAATGCACAAATAACACTATTGAATATGAGGCTCTAGTCTTGGGCCTAAAGAAAGCTATTGAACTTAAGGTTAGAAATTTAAAAGTTTTTGGGGATTCCAAGATAGTAGTCAGAAAAGTCAGAAACACCATTCCTGGTTTATCTCCACATCTTAAAGGATACCAGTTGGAGGTATGGGATTTGATTATGCACTTCAATGCTTTTAATATAAATGCAGTACCTAGGTTACAGAATGTTGTAGTTGATTTATTAGCTACTTCTGCATCTAGATTAGTGCCAACTAATAACAAGTGTTCTATTAAATTGATTTTCAGGCTATTAATACCTGACAATGTTACAAATATGAGGGTGTTTGATGACGATGAACAGAACATTGATTTTTTGACAAATGAAGAATCCTTTAAAGAATCCATAATAGATGAAGAAGAACATTTGTAAAGTTTACAAAATGAAGATGCAATTCAGGGAAATTTTATGCCTAAAATGGTAACAACCCTCAAAGAGATGATTTATTTGCAGAGTAAATTCAGGAAACCATACAATGTGAAGACGAACAGTTCATCAATGCAACCTGAGCTAGTCAATATGGCATCATAAGCTGAACCTAAATATGTCAAGTTGGGAAAATGTTTCTCACCTGGGGAAAGATGTAAGTTCATCAAGTTGTTTCAGCAACACAAGGACATCTTTGCCTGTACGTATGAATATTTGAAGACTTATGACACTCGCATCATCCAGCATGTGATTCCCATCAAAATAGGAGCGAAACTGTTTCAGCAACAACTTAGAAAGATGCACCCGAAGTTAGAACCTATGATCCATAACGAAGTAAAAAATTTACTGGACGCAAAGATCATTTTCAAGGTTCGACATTCGAAATGGGTGGCTAATCTAGTTCCGGTGAGAAAAAATCCAGGAGAGATAAGGGTGTGCGTTGACTTCAGGAACTTAAATAGAGCATCAGATAAAGATATCTATCTAGTTCCACCAATGGAACAAATTTTACGGATGGTTTCAGGATTAGAAATGTTCTCCTTATTACATGGATTTTCAGGGTATAATCAAGTGTTAGTGGCCAAGAAGGACGGATTAAAGACAACATTTCATACAAAGTGGGGAACATTCGCTTATAGAAGAATGCCTTTTTCCCTCATGATCGTCGTAGCCACATTTTAGAGGGCCATGGACATTGCATTCAGAGGTTTAAGTGGCCACTATGTAGTAGTGTACTTGGATTATGTAACAGTTTTCTCCAATAGAAGAGAAGACCATGTTTTTCACTTGAAACAAATTTTTTACCGTTGTAGAAAATAGGGTATATCTCTAAACCCAAAGAAAAGCATCTTTGCAATTCTTGAAGGAAAATTGTTGGGACACATCATCTCAAAGAAGAGAATCTCAATATATCAAGAGAGAGTTGAGGCTATAACTCATATTCCCATGCCCCATAATAGGAAATGTATGCAATGATTTATGTGCACAATAAATTTTGTTCGTAGGTTTGTCCCTGATTTTGCTCAAATCGTGAAACCTCTGCAGCAAATGGTGAAGCAGAGTGTACAGTTCAAGTGGACTATCATTGATAAAGTTGCCTTTAAAGATATCAAAACAGCAATAGCTCAGGCACCTTCTTTGAAGAGTCCAGACTTTGAAAAGTATTTTATCTTATATACCTTTGCTTCAGACAACTATCTCTCAACAGTACTTAAGCAGATAGGGGAATTGGGAGACGAATACCCAATATCATTCATGAGTACTGGGTTACAAGGGGTTGAATTGAATTACCCAGTCATGGACAAACAAGCATATGTAGTCTTCAAGGAAGCAAAATAGTTCAGACCCCGTATTCTAAAAAACAGAACAAAAGTTGTAGTTCCTTACCCAGTTGTTAGGTCTCTTTTTGTGCAAAAGGAATTGGGTGAGCGAAGAGGGAATTGAGTGACTACCCTGCAGGAGTATGACCTAGAATTGAAACCAGCTATCATCATCAAAGGTTAAGGTTTGTGCAAGTTGATAGCAGATAATCAAACTGATAAAGATCTCGATTGGGAGAATGAAGTTGGAGTGAACTTAATTGATGTATGTCATATCTTCACTACTCCCGAATCTTGGTACAAATATCTGGTGTACTATCTTCAACAAGGATATATACCGGAGGATTGGAGCTCCAAGCAAAGAAGGGCACTTCAGTTGAATTCAGCCCCATATCAAATAATGGATGGGGTGCTTTTCAGAAAGAAAGAAAAAAATATGATGTAGTTTTGCACGGATGTCGAGAAAGAGAGGATGCCTCCAAAATAGTCAAAGAATTACATGATAGACCAGCAGGAGGACATTATTTTGGGGATAACACAGCTCACAAGATACTTAGAGATGGATATTACTGGCCAACTTTGTTTAAATATGCCCATGCATATGTAAGAAAGTGTGATGTATGTCAGAGGAGTGGTGGAAAATTGGAAAAAGCGGCGGGACCATTACAACATGTTACTATTTCATAGTCATTTGAACAGTGGGGCACAGATTTCATTGGGAAAATCAATCTGAATTCTTCATTACAACATCAATATATCCTTATAGGTATCAATTATTTCACACAATGGGTGGAAGCGATTCCATTGCGCAAAGTGAAAGAATATGATGTTATTGACTTCCTGCAAGAGAACATTATGACAAGGTTTGGAGTTCTAATTTCCCTTGTTTTGATAATGCATCTTTTTTCTAATCTGTTAAAATAACTGAGTTTGCTTATGAAAAGGGAATTAAGTTGTATTACTCAACTAATTATTATCCTCATGGAAATGGTTTAGCGGAATCGACAAATAAGAACCTTATCCAAATTTTGAAGAAAATTGTTATCGAATATAAGAGAAATTGGCACTCATCCCTTCAAAATGCATTGTGGGCAAATAGGGCCACTCGAAATAATTCCTTAGGAGTGTCTCCCTATATTCTAGTATATGAAAAATAATCTATATTTCCCCCAAGAATTCTTCTCCCATCTTCATAGTTAGATCAAGCCTTAATAGGTTCTAGTAGCGAAGTTTTATAAGCACGAATTGACACTTTGTTAAAACTGGAGGGACTATGGAAAAAGGCTAAAGATAATTTCAACCAACATCAGGCTATCATCAAAATATGGTTCAACAAGAGAAAATCTGGTACAAGAAACTTTGATGTAGGAGACCTAGTTTTGAAATGGGATAATCCTCATGCAAAAAAGGGAAAGCACACAAAGTTCCAACCTTTATGGATTGGCCCTTACCTAGTCACTAAAAAGTTAGGCCCTGCAACTTACAAATTGCAAGATTTACAAGGACGGGAAGAAAGTCTTCATGTAAATTTCCTTTGTCTCAAACATTACTTCACTTAGAGTCCTAGGACCCCTTTCTACATAAATAAACTTGTTGTTATTGATTTTGTTTTCCATTTGTTTATTTTCCTGTTTGTTCATCTTATTTCATAGCCTTGGTTTGTTTGCTTTTAATAAACAAGCTCAAATTTTGATGCTTGGAAGTATAGGCATCTGATTAAACTTGAAATCTTTGGATGTCATGAATTGCTTATGGGAAAGACAAAATGATAAAGTTAGATCATAATGAGATTCTTTAACTGTTGACATATGATGGAAAGGGAATCTAGTATTCAAGCTCACATTTGAATCATTATAACCCCTGTAAAATAACTAAGACTCATGGGGTCTAGAGTACTATCTTGGGGTTTCATCGATTCTCACATTAATACATGTCTCATGAAGCATATCAATATGGACCCATGGAAAGGAAGCAGGTCTGACGGATGTATGGTATTCAAAATGATCCCATTGGTACAAATCAAAAAAGGCCAAAAGGCTTAGATTGAAAAGTCAATTTTCTGAAATATTCAGTCTTCAATTAAAGAAATGATGCTGAACAAAAGGGTTGTCAAAACAACAAAGATCGGCATGGTTCTTCTCCGTCTGTGAGCATGATAAGAAAATAAAGTTGTCACTCACACAAAAAGGACATTGTGTTTGGAAGAACCTGTACCAAATTCTCAAAGTAGAAGGAAGACTTGAAAGACTTTTTCAGTCATAAAGAAAGCATCAAAAGAATGCTTATAGCATGGGAATGAGGAACAAACGAATATATATGTCTTACTCTATTACGATCACGTGGAGTCTTATCTGATGGAAACTTAAATATAGGGGGTAAAATGAACTTCATACTTTGACCCCAAGAGATTTATCAAGACACTGGGCTCTTGGTTGCCATACTCCCAAAGAAATGGTATAAAATGTGATGCTTGAAAAGTTGCATCCCTGGCTAAATATAGTTTAAATAAGTCTCAGGAAATACAGTTAAGTAACCATTGAACATTCATAGTGCAGTACCATATGGAAATCTTGTTTTCAAAGAAGGTTTTTTCATAGATCTGTGTTCACCAGCTAGTCGCCAATTGTTGTTGTTGTAACTGCTTCCCCAAAAATTTTACATTTTGGGGCTGCTCCTTCCATTTTTTTTTTTAAGCATGCCTACTCTTCTTACCCAACTCAATTGAGCCCTCCCTGCATACTTAGTATTTCCTAGAAGCTCGACTAGAAGGTTTTTCCCTAAGCCTGAAGTATGATTCTGGTAAAAAATACATAGGCACGACCAAGAAACAAGCCTTACAAGAAAAATCTGCTTTGATTTAGGATTAATGGCTGAGAATAGTTTTGATCAAGATCCAATGACCAAGAAATGGTGGGAATGAAAGGGCGGAGTCGGAAAAGCCAAGTTCACTTATGGAAAAAGTTGCAAATATGTCTTTCTCTTTCCACGGTTCAAGATCCAACGGCCTACAAGTTTTCTGCACAAATCAACGGCTCCAAAAGGTGGAAAAGGAAAGGTAGAGGCAGAAAGTTAAAGTTTGAACTTCATGAAAATTGGACAATCTGACTTACGATTTCTTTTTCCGCAAAAGGCAGAAGCAGAAAGTTAAGGTTTGAACCTCGTGAAAGATTGATTTTTGTCTTTCCAATTTCCACTTTCTGAAAGGCAGAAATGGAAGGGTGGAAGCAGAAAAGTGGAAGCGGAAGATGCAGGTTTTGGTCAAGAAAATGTTGGAATCCCGATTTTCGACTTCCCCGTAGATCAACGGTTTAGAAATCTTCCACATAGATCAACAGCTCAAAAAGAATCGGAAGGGCGGAAGCAGAAAAGCAGAGGCAGAAAGTTAGAATTTTGGTCGTGTAAAAGTTAGAGTCTCGCCTTCCACTTTCCGCAGTCTCAAATCAATGGTCTAGAATCACCCATATAGATCGATGGTGTGGAAATGTTATCATGGAAATCCAAGTCGTGGAATTTAGGATGTAATTTGGAAAATCCACAGGTCGCAACTTTACTCTCAGATCAATGGCTAAGGATGACTCGAAAATAAAATCAACGACCGGGGAAAAGTGGAAGCGAAAAATCCAAAGTTTAATTTCGGAAAAGATTGACTTTCCGCTTTCTGATTTCCACCTTTGGAAAGGAGGAGGCGAAAAGGTATAATTTTAACGCTGAAAAGGTTGGAGATCTGTTTTCTGATTTCTGCTTTTCGGAAGTGTGGAAGCAGAAATGAGGAAGCGAAAGGATTGAGTTTAAATTTTGAACATATTGGCGAACACAATTTTCACTTTCTAAAAGGGAGGAGGTGGAAAGGAGCTATCAAGGTTGCATGATCTAATGGTCCAAATCAGACCCGATCCATCTTTGAGATGATTGAGCCATCCAACCTCTGTTTTGTTTTTTATTGTGAATCAATGGGGAAACTGAGAAATATTTCTCCCGAATTGGTTAAATGGTTTCTGTGGAATTGGTTAAAGGGTTTCTTAGATAAACGACTGAGATCTGCTCGGAATTAGATCTACGGTGGAGCAAAAATCCGTTGATTCAACATACACAGATTAATGAACTTTGGAGATCTGTGGAATATGGTAGAGGCTTAAAGTTTGAACGGCAGAGATCTTGGCTAAAACTTGTTCAACGACCCAATTTCATTTGGCAATGAGAACATGGGAGATTAGTAAGATGAAGGACCGTGAAATTGGTTTAAAGATGGAGGAAAAATAAAGGAGCGTGTATTTTCGTGAGGGCAAGACCTGTGTAATTTGTTTTTATTTGTCTGTTTTTGAAACTGTTAGATTCATCCAGGTGGGTGAATAAGAATCCTGGGAATCTCTTGGGTGATGGATAGAGTTAGTATAAATAGGGGTGCAGAGCACCATAGTAAGGACTTTTGGCCTGGTGAAAGAATTATGGACTATTGTTGTAAAAGAGCTACATCTTTGCTAATAAGAAGGATGATTTTGCTAGAACAAAGGGCCTGTGCAGAGATTTAATCGAAATGTGTGGAATCCATACTGTAGAACTATTTCTTCTTGATTTTTTACATCATATAGTGAGATTGTTCTAACCTCCTGGAACTATTTCCTTGGTCATGAATGTCTACTGTCTGTAGAAATGTTTGTGTTGATAGGGTAAAAATGGTTTAATTATATTAGAGCTACCTCTGGTATTCTTCCTGTTGTGAATGTGATTATTGTGTTGGTATGGCTATCTATTAGACCTTTATGAGCATTTACAGTATATTACTCTGAACTCTAAATTTGCTCCCTATTCGGGGATAGAATAGTTTAGTTTTAGATCTGGATTAGACCTGCATTTTAGCTTAGGCACTTGCATATCATTCTTTAAACAAAAATATTATAAATGGTGGATTGGGTCGTGACCAATAAAAGATTAAAAGAACTTAATATATGGTAGTCGAAACTGTGAACCGGACAGATTCCTCACACCAAATGTTGTTTGATCTAATTAGGATCCTTCATCGGGAAGAATCCCTACTTATTGGTACCTAGTATTTTTCCAGGCGTCAACAGACAGGAGGTAAGAACCTACACATCACTTGTGAGGCTTTTGTTCATCAATCACCTGCATTTAGCTTAGGCATTTTTATTTCACTCGTTTAAATAAAATTACATAAATGATAGATCAGGTCGTAACCGGTAAAGATTTAAACAACCTTATATCTACGGTAGTCGGACCGCTAACCAGATGGGTTCCCCATACCAAATGGTGAACGATCTAGTTGGGATCAATTACTGGGGAGAATCCCTATTGTCGATACCTTGGAATTTTCTAGGCATCAATAGTTTTGGCGCTAGGAGGGACGCTAGTGCATGGCTGGAAGAGGAATTTCGTTTGCAAGAAACTATTCCAGTGGAAATACATTTGAAACTACATTTCCTGAAGATTTCGTTCCTGGAGAACAAGAAAAGGTAAGTTCTAAAGAAGAAAGTTCAGAACATCTGTACGTTGTCTCGTTGGAGGAAGTTGATCACTTTCGAATACACACAAGATCTTACATTAAGAAAATTAGAGGATTGAAAGCAATCTCTGTGTTACCAAGAAGGCAGGCTCCCATGAAAGAAATTTCTTATACTCAAGATTCTATCCTTGTAGAAAATTTGGAAGAGTTGGTGGATCTATCTTTTCAAGAAATCATCCCACCTCTTGATCAATTAGGACCAGAGTCTCCTACAATTCAGTCTCCGCTACAATCCCCACCACAGTCTCCACCTCGAGTTATGGCTACTGTTAATCAACCGGCATGGAGGGATAGGACACCACTTAATATAGCTGCACCTTGCATGATTTGCGTAAGCATCCAGATAGTGTGCTAGCGAATTTTGATCCTGGAAAAGGAATTTCTGCAGAAGATCACTTAAAATTATTTAATCTAGCTCTGGAACTTTTAAATGTTGAACATGAAGATGTTGTATGCAGACTTTTTCTATATACATTGGAGCCAAAAGTATCTTCCTGGTTTTTTAGTCTACAAGCCAATTCAATAAAAAACTAGGACACTTTTGAAAGGGTATTTAAAAGCAAATTTGGCAGTCAAAAAACTGTCGCTACCCTTATGAAAGAATTGTTGTCAATGAAGATGGATAAGAAAGAAAAAGTTCAAGATTTCAACCAGAGGTTTACTACTCTTCTAAGAAGTTTTAGTGCTGAAACAAAACCAGCTAAAGAATCTTTGGTAGATTGTTATACTACAACACTATATCCCCCTATACCAATGTTTGTGAAAAGAGAAGTCAAACTTACATTGATAGAAAATTATGACGAAGCTAACAGGGTGGAAGCTGATCTTGATAGTATAACAAAGCACACTTCAGAACTAGAAGTAAAACCAACAGTTGGTAAAAAACCTTTGTTGTTAACCAGACCCACGGAAAAGCACTCGAACGAGTTGGAGAATGTAGTCAAGATGGTTCAGAAATTATCCAATAAAATAGTAGACTTGGAAAAGGACACGGGAACTAGTTCATCTAGAAAGACATTCAAACCTTATTACAAGAAAAGGGAAGAAAGTGGACAGTCTCATCCGCCTTTAATTACTTCTACTGTTAGTTAATTTTAATGAACTAGGCATGGACCATTTATGTACTTTCCATCAGGAGCATCATTCTGAAAAATGTTTCCCGCAATGGATAAAATTGATGACTTTGGTTATGAATGAATTGTTAGATGCCCAATTGACAGAGCCTGAAGTGGAAGAAGACCAAACCAATGAGTCGGAAGAAACAAATGAAGAAACCACGATGGTACTGTGGGATTGTGTACCTACATTGGGGTTAAATGAAGAAGAGCCTATTGAGGAGATTCAAGTGTCGTTAGTAAATGTTACGACTAGAAGTAAAGGACCGATAGTGGATGAAAATTTAGTAGTGCCTAAAATAAAGAAGATGAAAGAAAACATGAAGAAAACTCTCAGTACTACTCAAACAACACCTAAGTCTAATACAGTGAACATAAGAGAGACAAACCCTATAGTCAACAAACCTTTGAAGACCGTGATGAATAAATCATAAGGTACTAGAAAAGGTTTGGTAGAACATGACATGGGATATGATATTGTAGAATACATCAAGAAAACAAAAGCAAATATTTCTCTATTCAAATTATGTAATCTGCCTCATCAAAGAAAGAAACTTCTGGAATCCTTTGACCCGCAACCCAGCAGTATCCCAGAAGACATTGAATCTGATACTGAAATTAATGAAGCAAGCATCAGAGGAAAGTCTAAATCCTATACTCTGCCTTTTCTGCTATCTTTTGATATTTTTAATCACAATGTACATAACTGTTTGGTAGATTCTGGAGCTTCGTCAAATGTCATGTCGTTTTCAATATGTAAGAAGATTAATGGTCAACCCACGTCGTTCCCATATCGGATAATTCAGCTGGATAGATATGTTTTCAAATTCATAGGGGAAATGAAAAATGTGTTGATTCGTTTGTCTGCAAATCCTAGAGTATGACAGTTCATAGATATTATGGTAGTGGATATATCGGAAGCTTATGGATTAATTTTAAGTAGGGACTAGTCAACAAAAATAAATGGTTACTTTGCAACCGACTAGTCTCACATGTGGTTAACTTACAAAAATAGTCAAAATCAGATTAAGATATTGAGGGAACCGCATATGAAGCATAATGTAACTCAGTTGGAAGGAAAGAATGAACCTATAAATTTCTCGTCTTCAGTTTTAGGAAACTACTTTTTAGAGCTTGAACCAGGGAACTCCCAAGGTGAAGAAGTCAGTTGTGAATCAGACACACAGTCCAATCTTCTTCAATTTTCACAGACTGATGATATTGAATGTAACATAGTAAATTTAGTTACTAATATAGGAGATGATACAAACCAAGTAGTTTTAGAAGATAGATTTTGGTTTTTATATTTTGATGGTTCTAAAATGCAAGAGGGATCAGGAGTTGGTTGTGTCCTAATTGATCCTGACAAGAATAAACAGTTTCTCTCTCATAGACTAGAGTTTGAATGCACAAACAATATTGTTGAATATGAAGCTCTAGTCCAGGATCTGAAGAAATCCATTGAACTTATTGTTAGAAATTTAAAGGTTTTCGGTGATTCTAATATAGTAGTTAGGCAAGTTAGAGACACAATTCATTGTTTATCGCCGCATCTAAAAGGTTATCAAGCTGAAGTATGGAATTGCATAGCACATTTTAATGCTTTTAACGTAAACTCAATTCCTAGATTACAAAATGTTGCAACTAATTTTTAGCTACTTCTGCTTCCAGGTTAGTGCCAACTAATAACAAGTGTTCTATTGAACTTATTTTCAGGCCATCAGTAGCAGATAATATTACAAATTTGAGGGTGTTTGATGACGATGAACAAATTATCGACTTTCTGACAAATGATGAAGTGTTTAAAGAATCTGTGATTGATGAAGAAGAACATCAGACAGATTTACAAAATGGAGAATTCACCAAAGGAAATTTCATGCCCAAAGGAGTTAGGAAACTGGAAGGAATGTTTGATTTACATAACAAATTCACAAGACTAGCTAATGTCAAAACCAATAGTTCATCCATGCAATATGAACTGATAAATTTGGGGATGGAAGCTGAGCCCAAGTACGTAAATCTGGGAAAGTGTTGCTCACCTGGAGAAAGGAGTTGGTTTATTAATTTGTTTCAACAATATAAGATATATTTGCCTGGACATATGAAGATCTAAAGACATATGACACATGCATCATTTAGCACATTATTCCTATTAAAATAGACGTGAAACCATTCCAGCAACAACTGAGGAAAATGCATCCAAATTTAGAACCTCTAATCCAAAACGAGGTAAAGAAATTACTAAGTGCCAAGATTATCTTTCGGGTTCGACATTCTGAATGGGTGGATAATTTGGTTCCAATAAGAAAGAATT
Source organism: Pseudotsuga menziesii (assembly GCA_001517045.1). Taxonomy (NCBI): domain Eukaryota; kingdom Viridiplantae; phylum Streptophyta; class Pinopsida; order Pinales; family Pinaceae; genus Pseudotsuga; species Pseudotsuga menziesii. The sequence goes on from LPNX010679487.1 coordinate 73,756, forward strand.
CTGGAGAAATAAGGTTGTGTGTTGACTTATGAAATCTGAACAGAGATTCAGATAAAGATAATTATCCAGTTCCACTGATGAAACAAATTCTTCAGATGGTGTCAAGTTCGGAATTGTTCTCCTTACTAGATGGGTTTTCAGGTTATAACCAAGTGTTGGTGGTCGAACAAGATAGAATGAAAAATACATTTCGCACAAAGTGGGGAACATTTTCTTATAGGAGAATGTCATTTGGCCTCATAAATGTCAGAGCTACACTTCAAAGGGCCATGGATATCACGTTCTGAGGGTTAATAGGCCAATGTGTGGTAGTGTACTTAGATGATGTGACGGTTTTCTCAAAGAAAAGGGAATATCACATTTTTCATTTGAAACGAATTTTTGATTGTTGTAGAAAATACAGCATATCCTTAGATCCAAAGAAAAGCATCTTCACGGTTCTAGAAGGAAAATTGTTGGGTCATATCATTTCAAAGAAGGGAATCTCCATAGATCCAAAGAGAATTGAAGTCGTATCTCAAATTCCCTTACCCCATAATAAAAAATCTATGCAATCATTTATGGGTACGATAAATTTTGTTCGAAGGTTTGTACCAGATTTTTCACAAATCATGAAACCTTTGCAACAAATGGTAAAGCAAAGCATGCAATTCAAATGGATTGATGTCAAGATGGTTTCTTTTAAAGAAATCAAAATAGTAATAGCTCATGTGCCTTCTCTAAAGAGTCCTAACTTTGAAAAGGATTTTATATTGTATACTTTTGCTCCAGATAACTCTCTTTCAGCGATGCTCACACAGAAGGGAGAATTGGGAGATGAATACCCAATATCATTTATGAGCACCGAATTATAAGGGGTTGAATTGAACTACCTTGCCGTAGACAAACAGGATTATGCAGTTTTTAAAGCAGTAAAACAATTCAAACCTTATATTTTGAAAAATAGAACTAAAGTTATCGTTCCTCATCCAGTTGTTAGGTCCCTCTTCGTACAGAAAGAATTGGGTGAGCGAAGAGGAAACTGGGTAACAGCATTGCAAGAATATGATTTAGAATTCAAACCGGCTATTATCATTAAAGGTTAAGGACTGTGCAATTTGATTGCAGAAGGTCAAGCTAATGAGAATTATGATTGGGAGAATGAAGTTGAATTAAATTTTATTGATGTATGTCCCATCTTCACTACTCATGAATCTTGGTACAGCGATTTAGTGCATTACCTCCAACAAGGGAATTTATCAGAGCATTGGAACTCCAATCAAGGAAGGGCACTTCGTTTGAAGTCAGCCTCCTACCAGATAATCAATGGAGTTCTCTTCAAAAAAAACTATGATGGAGTGTTTATGAGATGTCTTGAGTGAGAAGATGCATCCAAAGTAGTTATGGAATTGCATGACAGTCCCACGGGATGACATTTCTCTGGAGATACTACCACTCATAAGATTCCCAGAGCTGGCTACTATTGGCCAACATTATTCAAAGATGTCCATGCTTATGCAAGAAAATGCGACATGTGCCAAAGGAGTGGTGGTAGATTGTCAAAAGCAACTGGGCCATTATAGCTCGTTATTATTTCAGAACCATTCGAGCAGTGGGGTATATACATCATTGGGGAAATCAATCTGAATTCTTCCCTAAAACATCGATATATCCTCACTGCTACATATTATTTCACAAGATGGGTTGAAGTAGTTTCGTTGCGCAAAGTGAACGAAGATGTTGTCATCAATGTTTTGCAAGAGAACATTATGAGCAGGTTTGGGGTTCCAATTTCCCTTGTGTTTGATAATGCATTTTATTTCTCATCTATCAAGATAATTGAATTTGCTTGTGAAAAGCGAATAAAATTACATTATTCAGCAAATTATTATCCTCGGGGAAATGGGTTAGCATAATCGACAAACAAAAATCTCATCAAAATTTTAAAGAAAATTGTTATTGAAAATCAAAGAAACTGGCACACAAGACTTTCGAATGCACTATGGGAAGATAGGGTCACCCCAAAGAATTCCTTAGGAGTGTCCCCTTATACCCTGGTTTATGGGAATGAAGTTGTTTTACCCCTCAATCATTCTACTTCCATCCTCGTAATTAGCTCAAACCTCACATGGATCTGGTAGCGAATTCTTACAAGCACGTATTAACACTCTGCTAAAACTTGAAGAGTCCAAACATAAGTCTAAAGAAATATTTAACCAACATCAAGACATTGTCAAGATATGGTTTGATAAGCGGAAATCCGGGAAGGGGAACATTGAAATAGGAGACTTGGTTTTAAAATGGGATCACCCGCATGATGAGAAGGGAAAACATACCAAATTTCAACATATATGGGTTGGCTCCTATCAGGTTGTTGAGAAGCTTGTCCCCTCCACCTATAAGTTGCGATATTTACAAGGGTAGGAAGAGAACCTTCTTGTTAATGGCCTTGTTCTCGAACCATAGTTCACCTAGTTCTTTTTAGGTATCCTTTTGTACATAAATAAAACCTTTATTTTATGTTCTTGTTTCACATTTTGTCTGCTTTCTTTTTCTGATTTACTTTAGTTTACTTGGTTTTGCTTAGAATAAACTAGCTCAATGTTTTACGCTTGGGGACATAGGAATCTGAATAATAGCAAAATGATTTGAAATCTAAGAACTGCTTATTGGAAGATGTGTGCAAAATTTTGATCAAAGTTGAGATTCTTTAATTAATAGACTGCATAAAGGGAAGCTTTTTCAAGAACACATTGAAGTCTTGTTTAAACCCTGTAAAATAACTAAGGCTCATGAGGTCTAGAATACTATATTGGGGCTCTGTCCATCTTCATACTAATATATGTCCTAGAAATCTTGCCATGATAGACCCACAGAAAGGAAGCAGGACTGACGGATGTATGGAATTCAAAATAATCTCATGCTACAAAATGAAAGCCAAAAGGCTTAAAGTAAAGAGTCTAAATTCCAAAACATAAATTATATGTTGAAGAAATAAATCAACAAATTAAATGGATTACCCAGAAAGGTTCTTCTTCATTCGTGAGTTTGAAACAAGTTATCACTCACAAAAAAGTACATTATGGATGGAAGAACCCAAATCAATTTCTCAAAGTAAAAGAAGCAATCAAGGAAGAATCAAAAGATGAATGTCATTAAGCATCAAAAGAATGCGAATAGCATGGGAATGAGGAACAAATGAATACATCTGTCTGACTTTGTTATAATCCTATGGATTCATATCAGGCAGAAATCAAAGGACAGAGGTAAAATGAATCTCATTTTGGCCCCAAGAGAGTTATCAAATCTTCTTATCTTGGTTACCCTATCCCAAAAGACTATAATCAATGTGAATGCACAAAATTTTACATCCATGGAGAAGTCTAGCTTCTTAAATAATCTTGAAGGATGCATTGAAGAAGTTGTTGTAATCAAGTACCATGTAGAAGTTTTTTTTTTTGGAAAGACTGTTTTTTCATAGATCTGTGTTCACCAGCTAGCCACCAATTATTGCTGCTGAAACATATTCCCCAAAATTTTACATTTTTTAGGGCCCCTCCTTTCGTTTTTTTATCTTAAGCCTTCCTTAAACAAGTTTTCCTTCTTGAATATTTCATCTCAACACTTAGTTTTTCTTTGATTTGAGCAAGAAAGTTTATTTGACTAAGTTAAAACTAAGGTTTTTCTTTTGACATGTCGAAAGAACTCAGCGAGTTTCACCGACACATTGAAAGAAGTCAGTAAGTTTGTCCGACACATCGAGTTAGCTCATCTAGTATTAACGACACATCGGATCAACTCGGCAAGTTTTGTTGACGTATCGGATGAAATCGACGAGTTATGCCGACACGGTCGCAAAGCACTTTCAAGTTGCTTCCGATTCTTTTTTGCCGAAGTTGCTTTGGTTGCCAATTTTTTTCGAATTTCTTGACCAAGTGAAGAATCTCAGCGGAAAATTTATTTAAGTTTTGTCAATGTTGGAGAATTCATCGGCAGTTCTCATTGATTTTTGCCGACACTATCAATGGAACTCGTCTTTCCTAGCCGACACTATCATGGAAAAACTCAATCTTCACCGCCGATGTGTCGGAATACTTTGATGAGTTTTACCGACGTTTTTTTATAGGAAGAATTTGATGAGTTTTTCCAACGTTTATTTTTTATCGAAAGATTTTGATGAGTTGTAGCCGATAGTGTCGGCAGAACTTAGCTTCTTTAGTCGACACTGTCGCGAAAACTCAGATTTCACCACAGATAAATCAGAAGGTTTAGAGAAAACAACCGACAAGGGTCGGTGTTGTGTGGAGAGCTTTTTAAAGTTGGGGCCAAATGATGTTTCCAACCCGTTGCATTAAATACTCACAACCCACTGTATTAATGATGAGTTTTTGCGTTTTTATATATATGGAAGGTTAGATTTGTTTTTGTTTAACGCAAACACCATTTTGGACACCCAATCGATGCAATACATCTGGAACTCATACTTGGCCTAGCACCGTATCGTTTCTTGACAGGTAGGTACTTGAAACCACATTTTGTCTTGTTGACTATTCGAGCATTTTAAATGCTATATGTGTGTGTGTGTATGTGTGTGTGTGTGTGTGTGCACTAGAGGTTTAGGATTTAGCAAGTATTGACGCAATTAGTTTTTCTTTTTCTTTTGTGCAACCCATTCTTGATCTCCAACCCTTAGGGGTTTTCTTTTTCTGTCGATACAGTGGGTAGGAAGCTAAATTCACCTAAAGAAAGATTGTTTTTCCTTGGCCTCCCGACCGCTTTTATGCCCTAGAACACATTTCCAAGAGGACGTAGAGGATTCGCAGACCTTTCAGCCTATTAGTCCATCCATCATGATGTTTTTGCTCAGTTTTGGCCGCGTCGTTTTGGTTATCATCCCAGCCGATGTCGTGATTCTTAGAGACCCTGGAGACTCAGTATTGAGATCCCTATGGAATATGAGCTTCGCGACCTATGTGAGTCTCTGGTCATGCTGGTCAAGGGTTAAGTATGCGGCCAAGAAGAAATTCATGGTGTGCTTACACCCTAATCCTCGGGAGCCTTGGGAGATTTTCTCCTCAACCTACGCATGTGTGAATATGCATTGCTTATGATCTTCCTTAGGTCCGACGCTATTCCTTCGTTTTGGGTTTTTCGAGTCATTGTCGTGTTTCACTGGTTTATTATTTTACCTTTGGGGATTTAGTGGGAAGAAGTATCGATGATTTAATGATTCTGAGCTTAATAAACAAGCGGATGGCAGTAAAACTTGTGAACTCTTTAGAATGGGACAAAAGCAATTAATATTTAGTATTTGAAAAACAAGTGATGAAGTGTTCAACCTACAGTGTGTTGACCTATTTTTAGGAACATGGAAAATGGTACATGACAACATATGTGTAAATCACAAAATGACACATACACACATATTGATAAATTTTCATTTAATTTTTGTAAGCATACACCCTATCACGAGCCTAAAATAACTAAGCAATTGTTAAGAAATTGTCTCTCTTATTTTCTGACTGACTAGCAATGAAATGATAAAACAATTTTGTTCTCTATTATCTCATTAGACGTTGATTGCATTTTCCTTTTAAAAGGATGAATGATTCATATACTTAGTAGCTTTTCCTTTCACACTAAAGTTTTCAGGTTTGATACAAAATGCAGGTTGTTTTAAATTATTAGAGATAACCACAGTATTACTGGGACATCCCTCATTATGCTTATGTTTCAGTTGTTACTCTCACCGAGAAGGATTATTCCCAAAGGACAGTTCAAAAATGATAAAATCACACCATGTCAAAGAAGAGTAGTAAGAAGAAAGGTAAGGCCACTAAAGGAGATAAAGATGTGGAGATCATCTCCAGGACTGAAATCGCGTTTGAAGACACTAAGGCCCTCAAAGGAGTTGACCAAGAGTTTAAAAGGGGCGAGATATATCAGATGATCAGATACCATAATGTTCTTGATGCTGATCCGGAAGATATGTCCTTATATGAAAATATAATAAATCTGGCATTACTAAGGCAGCTACACGTTCAAAGTTGTTCCCGTGTGTTGTGGTCATGGGATGGATTTTACCCCAAACAGACCCTTCCATGATGATTATTTCTAATAAAGATGGGCAAGATTTTGCCTCTTTCACTCCAGCATATATAGCCATGGCCTGCATAGCTTCCAACCCCAAAGGTTATGATGACTGATGAGTGGGTAAATAAGGTATATTTGGTCATTTTTTAGTGTACCAAAAAGATGATGATAGAGGGAATACAACTGCGCCAGAAGGGAACTAGCGAATACAATTCTGCAAGCTTACGCCCTCCTTTTAGGATTATAGCATTAATGTTGAATAGGGTTTTCATTCGAGCAAATGGGAAATTGTATAAGTTAAGTTGGATCCCACTAATGTACTATGTGGCCTTTAAAGGCACAATCTTCAACTTGGCAGATATTGTATCAAGTATCCTACCATCCTGTGTAGCTACTACATAGGGAGAAATGACTCAGAAAGGTCATAATTTTACATGGACTCCTACCTTCTTGACTGTATCCTGTGCAGACACCCATTCCCCAAACATGGGTGCACTTGGAAACACATTGAATTCCCTATAGATGTTGCTTATCAAATTCTATGGGCACATAAGTATGCAAGTTTCTACAAGCTGATACGTGAAGAGTTTTTTATGCCCCTGTATGAGCTAATCTTCCTGAAAGAGCCCAACTTCCTGTCGGATGACGCCATGGAGGTTATTCACGAATATGGGGATTACTTTTTCTCTCAAGAAGGAACTTACCTAAGGATGTACGGAGGCTCGAAATGCCCATCATTATTGCCCAAATATGCCACATACTATGTAGTCCATAAAGAAGCAGTCAGGAAGTTGTTCATAAATGGAGTAGGTAACCTCCTATTTGACATGAAAAAGGAAACCTTCCCGCCACTTCCATTTTGCATAGGAAGTTACAAATTCACTAAAGTCAAAAGTTCCTCTGAATTTGTAAAATATTTGGAAAACTTCCACTTCGGGGAGAATATTTTCCATAGAAATGATGCATAGGGAAAAGGTGTTGAGAATTGTATGTCTGTTGCAATACACTATGAATACACTCATCACTTCGATAAGGATGAGGAGGTATACAAAAATTCCGGTAACATGACTGCATGGAGTAAGCGTTTCAAAAATAAAGGCAGCACCAGCAAGGGTAAAGATAGCAGCAATGCAACAGAGAAACAATTGCAGAAGAAAAAGGAAGAAGCCTTGAAAAAATAGGAAGAAGAAGCATAAAATAAACAATAAGAAGAAGCTGAGAGGAAACGAGCAGAAGAGGTTTAAAGGAAGAAAGATGAGGAAGAAAGCTTACAGAAAGAAGAGGAATAAAGAGCACGAAAGGAAGCTGAGAAAGCTGCTGACGAATTAATGAAGAAAGAGGAGGAGGATAAGGACAGAGAAAATTTGGACCAAGATGAAGTCCAAAATGACCCGATGGATACTCCTTCTTCATCAAGTGGCACGATCACAAGCGGCCACATTTCTCTTGCAAAACTGGGACTCATTCCTTTCACTCCATCTAAGCATCACACAACGGCGTACTTAGACACCGTATTTTTCAACAAGGCAAAGAAAACTATTGTTAGAATATTAGAGAAAAGATTAAATATTGGCACTCAACCTGATGTGGTCGCAGTGACCTAGAAAATCGTCGTGGAATGCACTAATAAGGACCCTAAATTCTTAGCATATGTAGCAGCCGCGCAATCCAACGTTGATAATGTTGACAAATTGGTGGAAGATGTATAGAATCATAAAGAAAAGATGCTTAAAATAAAAGACACTTTAGTCAAGGAAAGAGGAGAAGGCCAAGAACTAAAAAGGAAGCATGAAGCTACCCTATCTGAGAAAGAGAATTCCAAAGGGAGTATCAATATTTAGAGATAGGAAAGGATGCATTGTAGGTGCAGATGATCATTATGGAAGGAGAGAAAAAAAAATTTAAAGATAAAATTTCAGAGTTGGAGTCATAGAAATCCGCTGCAAGCCGACAAGTGGGGGAAATAAGAACCCGAGAAGAGGAACTACTGGTGTAGAAGGGATCTCTTGAAACTCAACTTAAGATAGAAAATCAGAGGCAATTGGAGATCATTCCTTTATGTACCGAGGCTTACTCTATCCGTAGAAAGATCGATTAGGTTCAAGTGAGTCTTATGGATGACATATATAGGTCAAGCTGGCAGAGAGAAGATTGAATGAAATAGCAAATGAATGGAGTAAGCTAGCTCGGGAGCAATCCTCCCTCATTGGACGGAGGAGGAGCAAAGTTAGTGTTGACTTTGCACCTCCTCCGTCGGATGGAGGGAGGATTGCTCCCGAGCTAGCTCACTCCCAAATGAATCACTTAATTTCAGGAAAAGGTAATAAAAGTCACTAAGAAGGTTCAAAGCCAGTTAACCTGGGTAGAGGCCAATTGAACATTTCTTGAACACTTACCTCAGAAGACAGCATGAGGTCTAAAAATAGAATTGGCACTCCTAGAATTTTGCAAAAAATCTTCTTTGAGATTGAACAATGGAATCGAAAAGACTCTGGAAAAATGTACATAGTTCTACAAAAAAATGCGCCAAGTCCATGATAAATGTCGGCTTTCTTCAACTGAAAAGGTCAATGACTTACCGAACAAGGACCAGCATGTGGCGTATCTACAAGATAGATTGCATGAGGATGAACAATACATTCATAAAATGGAAATCATAAGTGAAAAAGATGTTAAAATTTGGGTTACACAAGCCTCTATCAACAATCATATCTTGGAAGATCTGTACAAATTAACTCCATCAAAAGGGACACATGTGGAGACACAGCTGGTCGTACATGAGGTGACAGTGCGAATTCTAGAGCCAGTAAATTATCATACTATTTCAAGGGAAGCAAATGCATGGGGGGGAATACATTTCGAACCCGGTTGGGACTTCTTGAAACTTTTGTTTTTTATGTATTTTGTCACTTTGTGTAATTTATTATTTTTCCTAGTGCTAAAGGAAAAAAATTTGGAATTCCTAAACTCAAAGAAGTCGAGGAGTCATTGTAATTGTATTATAAATAGAAGTATAAGGTAGAATAGAAGGGGCTTTTCACCGGCACAAGAAGGTTGAGTTTATTTGTAAGAAGAACTGATTTTTCTACTAATAAAGAATGACAATTTTGTTGGGAAAGGACTGCACATGATTTTACGTGGATTGTGTGGAATTTCGAATATGGAATTACTTCTGTTTATTTTTCATACAACTATGAGATCGTTATGACTTTTATGAACTATTTCTTTAATGATGAATGGTTTTGATTTCTATATAAAATATTGTGTACAATTTGAGTAATGAATGCTTTACTATTTCAAAGCTATCTTTGTTAATCTTTCTGTTGTAACTATGTGTATGGAATTGGAACAGTTATCTGCAAGATTCATTGTGAACAATTACAATACATTACTTTCTTCCTTTTAAATTTTCTCCCCAAGAGGATAGAATAGATTAGATTAGAATTAATTAGGATACAATAAATTTTCTTAGTTTTAGATTTATAGAAGTGATTGAGGAGAAAGAGTGGTAAGATGGGAGGTAAGAACCTACGCATCACTTGTGAGGCTTTTGTTCATCAATCACCTGCATTTAGCTTATTCATTTGCATTTCACTCATTTAAAGAAAATTGCATAAAGGGTGGATCGGGCCGTAACTGGTAAAGATTTAAACAACATTAGATCTATGGTAGTTGTACCGTTAACCAGATGAGTTACCCATACCTAACGGTGAACGATCTAGTTGGGATCTATTACTGGGGAGAATCCCTACTGTCAGTACCTGAGAATTTTTCAGGCACCAATAGATCCTCACATTTATAAATATATCCAACATGTTGAGTGATAGCATCCATCGTTACCTTATCATTCACCCTTTCTTCAATGAACTTGTACACTACCTACTTTAAGGTATCAAACAAGGCTAGTATGGTGTCCATGTTGGGTGGGGCGGATTTTGGTTACCTTCCTCTGTATCACCTTGGTTGCTTTGGTTGCAAGTGTTACCATGGTTGCTGAAAGGTACTAGTGTTGGTTCCACACAAAAAGGATTATCAGATGTGTATATCAAAATGATTGACTCAAAACAAGGATTTTGTTGAGATGGGTCAACAAATAAGGGTTTGGGGGAACATAAAAAAAGGTTAATAGAGATATATATCAAAATGATTCGCATGATGTAATAATTATTTTGAGATAGGTCTCAAATAAGGGTTTTCAAGACCCCCCATATTTTTTTCTTTTATTCCGGTGGGACTAATACTCCTAGTGGAATGCTATTGCACTAACTAAATTCCCAAATTCCTGCTAGAGTCAAAGATGCAGGAATTTTGCTTGGACTCCCATAGAGAATCTAGTAGGAATGTTATTGTACTGACTACCTGGATAGAGTGAGGAATTTTCCCAAACAGGTTGCAAAGATAAGGGTTTCCAAGTTTTTTAGGGTCTTAAGGACAAGGGATTGTGATGCACTATAAATCTCATATAAACATGAAAGGTCCAACCATAGTACTTGACCTAATATTTCAGGGCACTAACTTAGCCTAGGCTCAACCATTTCCTTAGTCATACTACCTTACTACCAAGGTACGTGAGAGTATCCTCTTGAGTGATGTACTCAATGCCACTATAGCAATAAGATGATTGATGGTTGGTTTCGTGTGATATATGACGACTCCTAATACACTCGAGGGTATGTGGAAGTGATTCCATGTGCATGTCATGTCTGATGCAGTACTACTCGAAGTGGTACCAACATGAGCTATAGTGGTGTCCAAAAATTGTATTGACCAAGGGTACAACATGACTAAGTACCAATTGCATTCACTATGTGTATTGTTCCCCAGTTGCATGTTTACTCATTGAACAACATATCTATGCGATTATTTAAAAATGTTTACTACTACTTACTTGACCTTATTCCCAAGAGATGGCCATATACAATGCATGACTAACTACAAAACTAAGTAGGATTAGGTTAGGACCCTAACAAAGTACAAAGAAAATACATAGGAATGAACTCTAAAATTTATCTACATCTATGACTAGAAGAGATGAATAAAATACTCACCAAAGCAGCTTAGGCATAAAGTTGAAATTTCCATTGAATTATATACCCAAACTTTCCAAATTTCTGGATTTATATGTGCTTCTTTGGCATATTTATAACAATATTCCTTAATGAGCCTAGTAACGGTTACACAACATTTTCGTCACTATCACCAATCTTCTGACCCTTTATTTCCTCAATCCCTGAAGCACTCTTATGGTGGTTAGTCCCTGGTTCCCTTGCCCTATAAATTTCCCAAATGTTGAAACTTCGACGTGTTTTGTTCACCTAGAAACACACATCGATTTCCCTGGTACACATTTTGTCTCTTTGCAAAGTGCATCACCGACACATCTTGCCTGCATAGTAGATCACATCGGCTCATATGGATGCATCTTGATACACTGGAAAAGCGCATCGATCTCTGTACGGGAAATAAAATAGGTTTCGATAAGCTTATTGGGCAAAATTCTTTATGATATATTTTCCCTCCTATTCCCATGGATCTAATTCAATATCCTAAACTATTGGGATGTAAGTTTTGAATTGCATGTCGGCCTAGTTTGAGGTACTAACTTTCCTCCACAACCTATATAAATAGAATATCAAACATTTCATTTGTTCATCATCAATTCTCTCATTATTTTCGTAACTCTTGGAGAAAAGTGCGAAATTGTGTGGAGGAGAAATTTTTAGGGCATCTTCACTAAAATTGGCATAACTTTCTCATACGGAACCGGAATTACAAAATTCTTGGATCATTGGAAATCTTGTTGTGAGGGATATGTGATGACATGTTCTAGAGTTTATTTTGATTTTTCCACTATGTCTTCATCTTATGATCTTCAAAAAGGTATGGTTCATGCTTCTAGGATTCTCTTATGATGGCACATGTCTCTCATGGATAGAGTTCATCTTTGATCTTAGTATGTGAGCCTGTGTATTGGTATATATATTTGAATTCATTGAATATGTTATGGAGGCTATGGTGATGGTTATATTGGAATATATAGTGATGTGATCTTGATATAGATCTTGATGATTATCTTGGATGTTGTTGGCACATATTTTGGTGTTTATCTTGACTGTTGTATAGTGTAGTATTGAATGAGAAGTTGACATGTAAGTAATAGATCTTGTGAGTGATTTATTTGATCAACCTAAGTGTTTTCTTCGAAAACTAATTTGGCAAGTGTTGATCATTGTTTCTTTGACCTAAGTGGAGCTAAACTGTTATTGATTGTTAATGACAACCTTTGACAGTATTGTAAGTGACTATTTTCTTGATATTTACTTGATCTATTGACTTGATTTGAGTGGAGTGAAAAATCATTTTTGGTCTAAGAGTTTATGAGACTGGCTAAGTTTGACATAGTTGGTTAAGTCTTATCTTCTTAGCTGATGTTATTTGGTTGAGGTTTATCATGTTTAAATGTCAATTATTCCTTGACTGTGATTGAGGTTGGTTGTGGTGTCATTGAGGTGAGTGTGTTTGGACAAAGTTTAGTTGATTGTATGTGAAGTCTCTTGGTTTCTCAAATGTGTCTCGTACTTGATGAACTAGGATAAGTAAGAAGGGTTAGTTAACTATCAGAGCACTTGATTAGATTAACAAAAGTATATGGTTGATTTGGCACAAGTACACAAGCAGCTTGGTATAGGTTGGTTTAATTGAGCGGGATTGGTATGGGTTTCCTTATATGTAGTTGGTTGACTCAAATTGGATGAGTTGTATGAGTAGTTGGTTTGACCCAGGTGGACTGATTTTGGTGTGCAGACTCAGATTAACTGAGTCAATTGATGTGAGCAACATATTGATTGGTATAGCTTGATTGGACATGTTAATTATATAGGTTGATGAGCAATGTAGTACAGTTGTGGTGCAGTGAGCAATGGTTAGTTGATGAGCAGTGATCAGGTTATGACAAGTGATTAGTTGATGAGAAGTTGAAGTGGTTATGCAGTATGGTACACATTGTGTAGTATAGGTGTTGGTTATTAGGTCCATGGGATCAATGCAGTTGGTGGTTAAGTAGTTCAGTTTCTACCTTCATATCAGGGTGGCGGGACGGGACAAGGAAAGCGGGTTGTAGCCTCCTTCCGGTTGTCGCCAGAGAACTAGGGAGTTGTAGCTTCCTTCAGGTTGTAGCCTGTAAAGCAAGGGTTTGTAGCCTCCTTCCATTTGTAGCTTGAGAAATGAAGTCATTTCAATAAGGGGGTTGCTTCCTCCTTCCAATTATGTCTAGAAAACTATTATAAAGGCTTCTATGGTTTCCCCCCAAGAACTTGGGTTTCCACGTAAAATCTAGTCATATGTGTTTCGTGTTATGCTTCTGATGTGATGATGATATGATGATGATAATAATGTTGATGATGATATAATGATAATGTGACAATGCATAATATTAAATAAGTTTTTCATTGTTAATAAAAGTGAAAAGGTAATAGAAGTTATGCACACTGATTCATCCCCCCTCTTAGTGTAACTGGTGTGTCCAACAAGAAAACATGTTGCGATAAGATCATTGGGAAGAATTCATTAGGATATATTTTCCCTCCTATTCTTATGGAACTAATTTTACATCCTAACCTATTGGGATCACATCCTACCCACCTTCTCGAATCCTCTACCTTCCCCGTATCCGTATGGTCCTATAAATGTAGCTTTTGGGAAGGGGCGAGGGAGGAGAGAGGGGAAAGTAAGGAAATGTGGGATAAATTTCTCTATACTTTCAAACACTTGAGGTGCTTTGTATTCAAGGTGACTTGTTGGAGTAAGAAGATTTCATTGGGAAGAGGCTACAAAACTAAGTCCCAAACGGTTTTAGTTTTTCTCTGTTATTCTAAATACAGTTGTATTTCCCATCCCATACATCTGATGTTTATGATTATGTATTGTAAGATTCATTGGTCACATGCATAGATCAATCATATTATTTCTACTTCATTTGTTGTTGCTTTTCTTGATATATATTAGGTCTACTTGTAGGAAAAGCTGGATCGTGACTGCTCTGGAATCACAAGGATAATTGTTGTGTGAGAGGTAAGCTCTCTCCCTATCCTCAATTATCATTATTATATGATTGACCTAGGTGAAGGTTCCTACATTTTGTCTCATTTTGTTCCATATTTGAGTCTTTCGGACTAGGGATTTCAGTCTTTGTCCACATTGACAAAAAACTCATGTGACAAAAGTGGCGACCCCACTAGGGAGAAGCTAGATCTCCCTTGCTTTTCATCGGTACTCCTTAGTCTTGTTTGTTTTGCCTTGTTTAATTGGAACCTATGATCTTTCTCAGTCAATGGATCATCCATATATGTTCTAAAAACCAAAATCTATTCCTAATTCTTTAAGGTTGAGGCTTTGTTTGTTTTTTGTTTATAAAAAAAAACTCTTTTTGCAGACATTGATGTGTTCTCTCTTCATAAACAGAGCGTCAATTTTTTATCTATGTATTTTGTTGTTCCCCTGTTGTGCATATTTGACGCACCTATTTTTTGTTTACGGTCATGTCAACCCTTGTGGACACGTTGTGTTTCACATAAAACTGGATTAATCTACAAAATTTTGCATTACGGCCAAATCCCCTTCCCCAAATTAGATTGGGTGTCTTTCTAAGGCCTATCTATGATTGTCTTAGGATTTGATCCTATCCGGACCTATTATTTTCCTTCTTTTCCTAATTTTTCATAGGATTTAAAGCATGCATTGGTTTCCTGTTGGGTCATTTGTAGTCAAGAGGTTGCTTAGGTTAATTAGGGTGACTTTGATCCCTGCTTGTAGCAGCTGATCTTGTGGCTCTTCAGAAGCCCTGTTATCATTATTGCTTTAGATCTTAAGTTTCATAACAATGTTTTGTTTGAAAAATTTGTGTGTGTGTGTGTGAGTATGGATTGAGTAGTGTCAATTTGATAGCTTTAGGTGGTTTTGTTTTCTTGTGAACCGTATTGTTTTCATAAATTGCACAATCATTGATATCATATTTTTTATTGAAGACAAAGTGAATAAACTATCCTCGGTGCATTTCAACTAATCTTTGTTTTCTTTGTTGATTTAAAACATTTTCCAATAATAGTAAAAAGTTCATTTCCTTCATTTTTCAAGTTTGTAGTTTCAACTTTGTTTGGGAAAAGAGAAAACAATAAAATATAGTTTGCTTGGTGTTGTTTTGGATTTCTTGAGTTGATTGAAAGAGTGTTATTCTACGTATTTTTGACCTAAAAAGGAAAAGTAAAAGACTAGTGTTGTACTTTGGGTGTTTTCCTTGAAGAAGAAAAAAAAGTTTGTCTCCTTTCTATAAGTAGATCTCATTGTAAGGAACACTTTGCATATCATTTAGTAGGTGCACGATATTGGGACAAGTGTACATTTCATTGGTCAATTTAACCACCCTATAGATAAAATCAAGCAGTAGCTAGGCTAAAATTCTTAGTAACTTGAGTGATAGGATAGAGACGTGTTTCGACATCATAAAACGTAGGAGTTGTTATTTTTTCCTGCACTGCATCTTGGGGACTATGTGGTTCTTCCACGTACCAATTGGCATATCGAACGACCTTTCACATACTTTTATGGTATATAGAAAGGTTCTTCACATACTTGACATTATATCGGAAGGGCCCCTTTGAACAGTTGTGCATCAGAAAACACTACTATGGATTTGAGCTCCTACACACCTTGTGTATATCAGGAAACCCCTCTAGGATCCTGAATCCAACTGAGTAAACCTATCGGTCATCTTGTCGAAGAAATACATTGAGAATAACACTTAGGGAACTACTATGCATGTACTTTCTAGGTAGTTGGGTATACATCTAAGTGTATAGTCCCAATCATTGGTTCATAGTATTGTTGGACCCTGTGGTATATCACGAGTTGCGATGACTTGAAACTACTAAGAGGATCTGGATTTTCAACCCCACCTGTCACCTAAGTTTTCTTATGGTATTTTACTGGAGTAGGACATGTTGTTTGCATTTTGATTATAACACCTTTAGGAAGAGACTTTCATCAATCATTCTGGTTGAGCATCTTGTGAGAATATCTCGCAGGAAGCAAGGTTTGCCACCTTAATATCCCCTCACCAAGGAGGGAAGAGAAGGGGAAACCATCTACCAACCTACTGCAACTAGTCCACATAGATAAGGAATACCCATAACTAAAGCAGAAGGAGATTATTCTCCTCCTGTCACCACTCTCATGAATCCAATGTTGAAACAACAACCTTCTTCACATGACACATCCTTTCACGCATCGCTTGAAGGATTTTATGGAGCCGTAAACTAGATTTTTACACAATCTCTAAATTATTTGATAATGACTCTTTTTGGTCCATCCACCCCATTTTGGAGCACTTATTTGGGATGAGATATTTCTATCTTGGGTACATCACCAACGGTGGGATTTACCCAAACTCCACCTCCACACCCTACAATACCCATACCCACTGATGAGTTCTTCGGGTCTCTTACTGGTGCCATATCCCGTCTTCGGGTATTGAAACAAATGTGAGACGTAGGAGTTTCAATTCCCCTGTACCATCCACTTATGAAGTAGTTAACCCCAAGTATTATATTGTTATCCATGTATATACTATTCCTATATCAAGAATACCGATGACCAATGTAGTCTCCTATGAACCCGGTCAACCATTTTTTCCAACTACTTTGATTTGAAATCAAATGGTCGATTCTACACCTCTGTCGACCTTGTTGATGTATTTGTAACTTCAGAATGTATTCACTTGTATATTTCTTATTGTACCCCGATGGAGATGTTTGTTCCTCTGATCGGGAGATTCATTAATATAATTAAGTCATGTAAAATCATTGAGGTTAACCCTCCATTGTAAGTCAGGGAATTAGACCCCATAGTTGAGTTGTATTAGGGTTATTAGACTCTCCTAGAGAATTCGGCCCTGTAGAGTAATTGTCAAGTGGAAATCAAGTATAAATAGAGAGTGAGACTCTCTATTTGAAACACACACTCACTCAACAGTAGCACATGAGTGAGAGAGGGGAAGCTCGCACAAGTGAGAGAGAGAACAGCTGTCGGAGATCATCTTTGTACTTTTGGGTTTTTACTTTTGCTATTGGTGCTCATTCTATCTCTGAGGAAGTTACGGGATTTTCTCCTTTACGATTTCCCCAAGGAAAAATCTTTGTGTCTCTTGTCTCTTGTGATTATTGTTGTGCATGTTATTCTCACATATAAGATCCTAGATCATATTGATTAAATGATAAAAATCTAACAAACCTTGATGACAGAGAGGAAACCCTCGATCCATGTTAACCCTATGTCTAGAGAACAATCTTCTGCTATGAGGATAAACACCACTGTTGGTCAACCTGTGGTTAGTATTCAAAGTATGAGGGGGGAACAACATTTAGTTACTGGTCAAGACATGAGTTGGGGGGTGACCTTTGGCTACTGGGTGCAACATAACTGGAGGAAAACTGTCAACTACGATTTATAGCATGTGTAGATTCCATATTATGCCATATATGTCTATGTCGTCGATCATGCGCCAAGCTATGTGTGGGAAACCTGCGTGGGCGAAACCTACATGGATTCAACCTGCATGGGGTTACATATACTCATGGAATCAATATATGCCTATGAACCAAATCTATCATCTTGTTGCTTTGGTGGATATTTACCCTAGAGTACATTTCCCTGGAAACATGAGTACCCCACGGGGTCATCCAAATTTGACATATACTCCTCCGACTTCCCCCTTAGCCAAGGGACCTCTCCTACCACCCCTACCCCCACCAAATGGAGGGCCACCTAGAGAAATGCCTATTGACCCACCTAGAGGACCACCTAGAGGGACCCCACCACATAACTAACCCCTTATGGGAGGACCACCACTGCATTCGATTGCATGCCTTCATTGGTTAGTTTATGGTCCTACTGGTACTCAGATGCCATATCAATATTACCAGTATCCGCAGTCAAACCAACAGTTTCCATTTCTGGCTACATTGGATCTGCCAGACCTATCGCATTTAAATAATGATCATATTCATCATGACCCCATGTGGCCTCCAATTCCTTTCAAGTTACCATCAGACATCCCCAAATTTGATGGAAAACCCAATGAAGACCCCAAGAACCATGTGATGACATATCACTTGTGGTGTTCCTAAAACTCCTTAATGGTTGATTTTGTTTGTTTGAGGCTTTTACAATGAACTCTCACCGGCATTGCTTCCAAATGGTACATTGAATTACCCCATCACTCTTTTAGAGACTTTCAATCCTTAGCTATGGCTTTTCTAATGCATTTTCAATTACCAATATGCTATGAAACCGGTACATATCTTTTGACCTCACTACGATAATCCACCTCCACCAATATTTCAGATCATATCCATGAATCGAGGAGGAGACGTGGGTTAATCAAAACTCCCATTCCGGACCAATTACTTACCGATTGGTTTACCAAATCCTTATTACTTGTCATAACCAAAGATGTAGCTATGGGTGGAGTTGTGACTGCAGAACAAGCCATTACACGTGCGCAACCATTAGACCTCATCTATGCTCAATGTGGCATATTGTATAAGATAATCCCTCATGCCCCATGCCCTACAACCGACCCACCAAACCAACTTCAGGATCGCATGTTAATGGCATAGTTGGTTTTGTTTAATCCCAGCTTGTAACATAATCAATTGGATCCCAAGGCCAGTTACGCTCAAATCCAGCTTCAATATAGGTTGGTAATAACACCACACAATCACCTGCTCCTGCTCAGACCAATGAGGTGAATTTAGTTCAATCTAATTCATCCTAGAAATCTAGCGACAAGAAGAAAAATAAAGGCAAATCTAAGAAATATTGAATTAGCAAGAGAATAAAGGCAATCAAGAAACAACTGATGCTAAGCCAAAATGGAAGGCTAAGTATCCATGTCTCATGTGAAGTGATGACCATTTCATGAAGGATTGTCCCCATCATCAAGAGGTCCGAAAATTCCTCAAAGGAAACTCTCAACCCGTCATTTTAACTAACCCCTTCCCACCACAACAACAACAAATGGCTGTGCAACAACACCCTATTTCATAAGGAGAACCATCCACGACTGTGCATGTTCTCATGATGCATAGTGAGACAATTGATTTAACTACCAAAATAAAGATATATGACTCAGTTCCAGAAAAACCAACTAATGGAGGTAATATTGAAAAATCCTATGTTTTTTAGTTCGTCACTCCTCAGGGTCCTCTTACAATAGAGAAACCCAATTTGGATGTATCCTCTTACAATAGAGAAACCCAATTTGGATGTAGTTCTACGCCCTCCTAAAAGTAAAATTTGTAAAGAAACCTTCAAGCCTAATGCACGAGCTTCCCAAAACTACAACATTGTTGAATATTTGGACCAAGAGCCTTATTCCATGTCCACCCTTGAAGTCTTGGAGAATTTCCCTACACAGTGTAGGCACCTATTATCTGCTATCGGAAAAGATGAGTCGGACATATCAAATATTATTATGTTCAAACTCGAATAGTATAAGGTGAGGCTTTCCTATCAATATTCGTTTCAAATCATCACTAATGTTGTTGAGAAGAATATCCATTGGACTGTATTAGAGGAAGGAGCCTCTACCTCTGTCATGTCTTAGTCCTATTGGAAAGCCATCAGCTCTCCAGAATTGAACTACTCTCCTACCAGGTTGAAAGCTTTTGATGGGCATGACTTCCAACCACATGGATTGTTACAATCCCTTATAGTATAGTTAGGAGGCAAGACCATTTCTATAAACATCGAAGTGATTGATGCACCATTGGATCATAATATACTACTTGGTTGTAACTGGTTCTACATTATGACTACAATCCCATCCTCGATATTCCATATTGTACAATTTCCCCACCAAGGAAAACTTGTCGCAATAAACCAATTAGACTTTTGTTCACCTAACCTAAATTCTCACCCCACAAATAATGTCCCTCTTTTAGGGAATGCTTCATTGACCTATGAGAGTGTGGGGGTACGACTCCTTGAAGATTCATCATTGATGGGAGTCCTTCCAACACCTAATCCCCCACTACAAGTTTCTTCGGTGAGCATGACTTCATCCACGGTTTCATGTTCCTCCAACCCCACTGATCCTTGGGTTGTTCCAAGTCCTATCGATATTGACTCAATTGGAGATCACATGCCCCTTGTCCCATGTGAGGCCACATATCATAATATACAATCTGTGTATGGATTACCCAATTATGATGACCATCACTTGCTGGAATGAGGCCCTTATTCTTTGTCGTCATGGTTAAGCCCATCTTTAACCATCTTCAACATCACCGGATTATCTCCTTCAAACATTTCCATCTGATGAATTAATTATGGATATCATGAGCTTAGATGAGATTCCATGGGAATAATACCACCATAGATTGTAATTCCTCCCATCATTAGATACGGTCAAAAA
This sequence comes from Pseudotsuga menziesii, assembly GCA_001517045.1. Lineage (NCBI taxonomy): Eukaryota > Viridiplantae > Streptophyta > Pinopsida > Pinales > Pinaceae > Pseudotsuga > Pseudotsuga menziesii. The sequence goes on from LPNX010679487.1 coordinate 94,298, forward strand.
CGACATAAAATCCCTTATTTCACCAGACATCATTTGGATTCCTTAGTCTCCCATTCTCATACATGGTACTTTGACCAAAGGTAATCTAGGAAACATTACAACAACTATTCCCATCGACATCTCGGTGAATCCATATAGGTCAAACTTGCTCTCCCGAAGAAATCAAATCATATACAACCTTATTCAAACAGTTCTGCTGTGTTTTTGCATGGAGCTATGAAGAAATGCCAAGTATTGACAATGATATTGTTGTCCATGAAATTAAACCATACCCTTGGGCAAAACCTATCCCATAGAGACTTTGTCTTGTGCACCCTAGGAAGACTGTGACTATCAAGGCAGAAGTTGAAAATATTTTGAAAGCTGGTTTCATTTACCCTATCCATTTGACTGACTGGGTTTCCAAGAAACAAAGGACTATTAGAGTCTGTGTTGATTATAGGGATCTAAACAAGGCTTGTCCTAAGGACAATTATCCTACCCCATTTATCAACTAGATCATCGGTAACTGTGCCGGTAGTGTCATATTTTCTTTCATGGATGGATTCTCTGGATATAATCAGATCAAAATACATCCAGCCGACTAGCACAAAATTGCTTGCATCTTCCCATGGGGTACATTTTCCTACCACAAATTTCCTTTTGGCCTTAAAAATGTAGGTGCCACATTCCAACGGGCCACGTCATATTCCTTTCATGACATTAAGCATATAGTGGATCCCTACCTTGATGATTTTCCAACTTATTCAAATCGTCAGGAGTTTCACATTGATCACTTAAGAGCGATTTTCCTTCGGTGTCGCTGTTACAATATCTGCTTGAATCCTCACAAGTGCATTTTCTGCATTGAATTCGAACGCCTTCTTGGATTCTTTGTTTCAAAGGATGGGATCTGTATTGATCCCTTGAAAGTAAAGGTTATTTTATCCCTACCCCAACCAACCAATATTATTGAACTTCAGATTTTAAAAGGGAAGGCAAACTTCCCGTGTCACATCATCTGTAATTACACGGAAAAAACACATGGCTTTATGTGTCTTCTTGAAAAGGATATTCCTTTTGTTTGGGATTATTTCTCTCAGCATGCCTTTGAAAATATCAAACATGCCACCACACGTGTGCCTATATCACCATCGCATGATTATACCAAATATTACCTTCTCCATCTTGCTTCCTCTATCACGACTGTTGGCATGGTCCTAGTGTGAGAAGATAGTAACAACCACGAACATGTGATATATTACCATAGTAAGAGTCTTGCCAACTCTGAAACTCATTATTCACATGTTGAGAAACTATCACTGGCAGCAGCTGTCCAGAGATTCTTTCACTACATTCTTCTATGCACGACCATTGTTTTTACGGACTCTAACCCCATGTATTATATCTTGAATCGTCAGATATTGGGGGGGAATTAATCTCGTTGGATAGTCATCCTGCTAGAATTCAACCTAGAGCTCTCCAAGTCTAGTTTCAAAAAGTCATTAGTCTTTGCAGATCTTATGTGTGATCTTCCTCATGCTAGCCAAGAATTTGAGCCCATTGTCTCTCTTCCTCATGATTCGTTGTTCCTATCCAGCACGTACGACCCAAGGTATGGGGATATCACATTGTATCTCCAAACTCAACATTTTAGGCCTAACTTATCTTGTCATGACTATCGTCGCATTCGCCATCATTCGAAGTATTATGTCATAGTTTTTGACACCTTGTATCACCAATGTATTGAATCAATCTTACAACGGTGTCTCACTCACGACGAGGTTGAGCGTATGTTGAATGACTACCACTCAAGGTCATGTGGTGGTCAACTATTTGGGATGGATACAACCCAGAAGATACTACGCGTTGGAAACTTTTGGCCCTCGATTTTCAAATATTTTATGTAAGTCGTTAAGAAGTTTCCTCCTTGCCAGATTTTTCATTCTAAAAAGCATGCTCACCCTGCCCCGCTACATCCCGTTATTGTCGTCGACCCGTTTTTAAAATGGGGCATTGAATTCATACACTATAAGCCTACTTTGGCCAGGGGGCATGGCTATGTTATTGTAGTCATAGATTACTTTACGAAATGGGTCGAGGCTATGCCTACATACAAGTAAGACGACCAGAATATTGCACTCTTCATGTTTAACCACATCATTGTTAGGTTTGGTCTCCCTCAAGCCATTATCACTTACCATGGCTCACACTTCCAGAACCAAAAGGTAGTTGATATAAGTGCCAAGTTGGGTTTTCATCATGAGAACTTAACCCCCTACTACTACCAAGAGAATGGACAAGTAGAGGTTATTAACAAAGTCTTGAAAACTATGATACAACGCATGGTAAGGGCTCACAAGTCCAACTAGCATTTAATGATTTTTTAAGCTCTTTGGGCATACCGGACCTCCGTCAAAACTACCATTAGATTTACATTGTTTGAATTTGTGTATAGTCTGGAGGCACTATTACCAATATAGTGTGAAATCTCGTCCTTGAAACTAGTTGTCGAGCTCTTGCCGCCTACTACGACTGAGGAAGAGATATTTATCTACTTAACCAAACTTGACAAAACCTACCGTGATGTTTCCCTTGCTAATGAATCACATAAAAACCACATTAAAGTCCAGTATGATAAATATGTTAAACCTTGAATTTTCAATGAGGGTGATTTGGTCCTCACATACAACCAAATGCATGACAAACTGGGGGCAGGAAAACTCAAGTCTATGTGGCATGGGCATTGCATTGTTAAATGTGTCTTAGAAAAAGGGGCTTATGAGCTAGTCTATTATGATGATATACCTTTGGGGGAGCCTAAACATGGGCTCTAACTTAAAAGGTATTATGCTGAGGGTTATCTTGCATAATTACTTTGTACAGTTTGTATATAATGTCTGTTTGATATGGTGTAAATTTTTTCTTTTTGTGTTAGGGTCCCATTTTTATCACGACTACTTATACCATGTTATGCTTAAACATGTAGATGAAAACCTATTATGGATTTGTGGACAGTGCTAACCGGTACACTTGGATCCTTGCTTCAGCTGCCTGGATACTTTACTCCCCTACTAATGAATTGATAAGATCAAGAGGAATCTTCCTAGGTTTTCCAACTAACAATACCGTTGAGTATCACATAGTGATTGGTTATTAACCGATGCTTCCTTCGAGGGTGTGGACTGCATCATTCTCCATTTGGATTCTCAACTTGTGGTCTCTCATATAAATCGATTTTACACCATTCATGACCCTACCATACTTTGTTTTTTTCAACGGGTATGTCTCTTAGAAAGATAGTTTGAATTCATTCAATACCAACACATCTTGAAGCATATGATTATGGTTGCTAATTCGTTAGCTAACTTTGTTTTAGAATGGTATATTGCACATTCGTAAGCATAAAATGAAAACCATTTACATGTAAATAAGCAGATAATTTGAGATCCATATCCGTCATAGACACATTATATATAAATCCGATAGCAACTATTTTTATATTAAGCATAATAAAAAGTTTTACAAAAAGTGTTAAGACAAAATTTTGAAACTCATAACTTTTAGATATCACTCGAAAAAAAACTCTAAAGCTCATAGCTTTCAAAAAATCACTACATATAGATAATGGGAATGGTCATAATGCTCATGGTAGTAGATCATGGCACGAGCTACTTGATGGAGTAGACATTCGGTCCTCTTAGAAACCCCAACTGTATGGCGTTGATAACGTCGTGGAAACTCTTGTAAAGTCATGTCTAGGATGTTAGCAGTTAACCTCTTCAGGTTCTTCTTGGTCTCCTCGAGATCCTTGATAGCATCTTTCTCACATGCATTTATGGCTCTACCTTCTCCCCGTCATTGTATAGGGGAGGATCCGGGTAGCTTCGTCGACCCAACATCTGCACTAGTGAAATATAAAAAGTCTTAGCACACCAAAAAAAAACATCAAAAAATACATAAAAACTTGGAAAGCATGAATTTTTTTTACCTAAGTCACACCAGTTTCCCCCCTTGGGAGTTCCAACTCAGAGTCTCCTCGAAAATATGTGCCTGCATAAGCATAATCCTCCACCATGAGAAGTTGCTTCTGCACCCATCGAAGTAAGGTTTTCCCATAAATGTGGATTGGCCCACCCCGGTGACCAAATAGTACAGTCCATATTTTCATTCATGGCTCTTGTGGATTTGGGATATCCATATCTATGTGTTGTGGATGAAAATGAGGAAAACACTCCATGAATAAAGACACTAGGATCGATATGTATCCGAATTGTTTTGTCTTCCCCAATTGACTCTTAGTCAACTAGTCTTTCATTATGCTCAGTAGGCTATTGCACCAATTGAATACGGTAGGTTCCATGCACTCTATAACACATAACATATGAGATATAGTTGCTTAGTGATGGGATTTATTTCTCACCATCTGCAGTATGCTGAAGAGGATAGTTGTCAGTGTTAGATCACATACCCTTTTGATTGTAATTTTACCCTCAGAGCTCCTGGTGTGAGGTTTACAATACTGTCTAATTAGGGAGTCAACATTCTAGTCACCGCCACTATGTCTAGATGTGATAGCACAAGCTCCTCTCCTTGAGATAGAAATGAGGAAATAAATGTCCTCAACCTCTAGAGTGGAATGTGTGTTTCGACTTGTGATGATGCTCAACCAAATCCCACATCCCCACGAAATACTCCAACAAATGGACTTGATCTCTCATGCTTGGAATGAGAAAGAATTTATTGAGCGAAGGGCCAACATGGTATTGGCATCATTTAACCCTTAAGCATATTCCAACTCATGATTTCTCTCTCTCCACTCCAACATTTTCCTTATTTAGGCTTGCGAAAATGAAAATCAAGGTGTTAGAACCCTTATGTTTGGAAAAATCCTTGAAATTTTCTTGCTTTTAATTTTTTGGGGGTTGTGTTTTGCGGTCAACATGTCCTGCATTTTACCCACAGTGTGGATCCGACGTGGTTCACCCTTTAGGGACTGCGTTGATCTTACTCGACTAGTTCCTTGAAAGAGGCGGTACCGTCGACCGCTGCGTGTATTTTCACCCAAAAATCGGCCCTAAAATCTCATAAACCCTCAAAACATTTGCAGAATTTCAGTTGAGGAAATGAAGGATAAGGTCGGGAAACTTACCTGAAGCCGACAGAATGAGAATCGGTTGCCCAAAGTGCCTGAAATATCCAACACAAGCAAGATTTTCACCAAATGGTTATTTTACCCTCCTTGTTAAAAAGAGTAAGAGCACAATAGTAAAATGAATCCCTTTCACCCCTTTTTATTGAAATGAGGGATAATTCTTTTATTATTTTACCTTGTACTATTTTATTTTATTTTATCATTCATATTAAAAAAACCTTTGTATCTATTAAACTATCATGTTTTATTTTATCATTCATATTAAAAAAACCTTTGTATCTATTAAACTATCATGTTTTATTTTATCATTCATATTAAAAAAACCTTTGCATCTATTAAACAGGTCAAACGTGATGATGAAGCTACGGTCCAATATGTTTTCATGTTTGTAGGACATTTTTTGCCCATAAAACTTTTTGAGCTTACTTACCTCTTTTTTGTGCTTTGGTGAAAACATGAAAAATATTTTGAGCACCTTTTATGTTGCTCTCGTCCTCGTTAAGACCTAAGTGAAATAGCATTGAGTTTACTATTCATTGCCCCATACTTATAAATCACTGGGACAACACAAGTGATCTTGCTTTCCTTCACACTCAATAAAGTTTTTTAAGCTTATGCTTGCTTTCGAAGGAGCATCCGCATGGTGGTAGCTTACCCCTTTTTGGGACCTAGTAGGATAATTATGAAAAAGGAATACCTTATTCAACCATTGACTAAGAGAGTTCTCCTAGGTATTATTTAATACTTTTTTGGACCTTGGGGACTAAACTTACGAAAAAATTCCTCTTGGAGTCTCCTTTAGTTTTGTTATACTCTCTAAACATGAAAAATCTTCAAGTTTACTTTCTTTGGACTCGTAAAATCAAACATTGAAGGACCCCTTTCAAGATGGAACCCCTCCTTTCTCAGGTTTGTAAAAAATGTGAGATTGGACTCATCCAAAGGACAAGATATACCAAGCATTTTTATCCTCCTCAATCTTGTTAATAAACAAAGAGGTACTTGTTAATCATGATGGGGGGAAATGGAAGGGAAACACAGTTGAATTCATATATATGGAAGTATGTTATCACCCTTTGAACATGGAACCTATTTGTCTTTCATCCAAATAGTTGGGTAATCAGCTTGTCTCCGAGTTATGTCAATTCCATGAGTCTCTCTACTCCTTTGGGTCATCCAGAGAATGCCTCGATCGTGTTGCATTGTGTCTTGACCTCCGTCTCTGTGTGTCAATCTTTACAAGTCTTGTATCATGCTACCAAGTGTTGAAAGGGAAGTCTTATGTTCAAATCAAACTTTGCAATCATCAAGTCCTCTTTTATGCCACTTATCCCTAAACTAATTTCTTAGCATCGTTTGCATGTGTATCATGTGTCTATCCAAGCTCATTTGTCCTACCATTTAAAAATCATCCTCATATGTCGGTTTCATGTCGATGATGTGGGACACAATAGGGACCTCCTTCTATGATTTTATCCCTGTCAACATCAGCACATTACTCGAATACTATATTTAAAATTCATCTAGTACCTTAAAGCATGAATGCCTCAATGACAGGTCTTCTCGCTTCCGATAGTAGGTTTGCCTCATCGACCTCTGATCAAATGATTCTGTGGATACTTGAATTCAACTCATCTATTCATATTCATCATAATCTATTGTGATACCTTGGGAGTCATTTCCATCACTGGTGATTTCCCTTGCACTTGTTAACGGTTTATACCAATAACCCCTAATCAAGTGGTTTCTACCATGTTCGATTTCAACTCTTTTTATTCACATGGTTAGGATCGTATCGGTTGCGAGTTTGGTTTGAAGACACCAGGGTATCCATTGTCGTATATTGTACACAGTAAAGGATGGAAATTGTTTCAGTATGTCACATAGATCCACAATGTATTGGTCGGTGGGTATGTTATTTTTGCTTCATACATCCACACTCAATTGGTAGGTGGCTTCGTTTCTGATGGATCTGCACTGTGTTTGTTGGAAGTCATGCTTTGAGTATATTTGCATGGATCTACGTTGTATTGGTCAGCATCCATGTGTTCATTCGTATGGTTCAAAGTTGTTAGAACTTGTGTTGTGAATTCCTTGGTTGTTATTGTCAATTATCTGATTGATGGTTCCTCTCTCCAACAGTGACATCAAAGTACTTCATCTATCCTTTTCCTCTAGCTTTGTACTTTGGGGGGAATTGCACACAACATTTTTTTTCACTATCACCAATCTCATGACCCTATGTTTCCTTAACCTAAAGCACTCTTATGGTGGTTATTCCCTTGCCTTGTAAATTGCCCAAATGTTGAAAATTCGGTGTATTTTGTTGCCCTAGAAACATTTCCCTAGGATTCATTTTGTCTCTTTACAAAGTGCACCACCGATGTGTCTTTCCTTCACAACAGATCATGTCGACTCATATGGATGTGTCTTGTTCCACAAGCAAAGCGCAGCGATATCTATACAGGTAAGAAAATAGGTTTCAAGAATATTACTCGGAAGAATTCGTTGGGATATCCTTTCCCTCCTATTCCTATGGATCTAATTCGACTTCCTAACCTATTGCGATCACATCCTACCCACCTTCCCTAATCCTCTCCCTTCCCCGTATCCATATGATCCTATAAATGTAGCTCTTTGAAAGGGGTGAGGAAGGAGAGAGGGAGAAGTAATGAAATGTTGCATAAATTTCTCTAGACTTTGAGACACTTAAGGTGCTTTGTATTCAAGGTGACTTGTTGGAGTAAGAAGATTCCATTGGGAATAAGCTACAACAACAAGGCCCAAATGGTTGTATTGTTTCTCTGTTATTCTTAATACAATTGTGTTTTCCTTCCCATCCATCTTATGTTTATGATTATGTATTGTAAGATTCCTTGGTCAGTTGCATAGAACAATTATACTATTTCTACTTCATTTGTTGTTGCCTTGTATTTATCTGTAGCAGGTATACTTGTAAGTGATGTTGGATCGTGACTGCTCTCGAATCACAAGGATAATTGTTATGTGAGAGGTGAGCTCTCTCCTTATCCTCAATTATCGTTATTGTATGATTAGGCTAGGTGAAGGTTCGTACATTTTGTCTCCTTTTGTTCTAGATTTGAGTCATTAAAACTAGGGACTTCAGTCTTTGTCGACATTGACCAAAAACTATTGTGACAGTAACAAATCAAATTTCAAGGTTATAATACATCCTTTCCATTGCAAGGATAGATAGAAAACAAAATGCTAAAGAAAAATCCCTTCTTGAATTTCTTAAACATCCCGCTCTCCATTGGATCATGTGCTTCATGAGTTAATTAACCAATGTCTAAAATGTCAATGCACGTGATAGCAATTAAACTTTGGAGCTAATACCAAACGTTTCCAAATCAATTTGCAAAAATATATATTTGGCATCCTTAGCTTTCCTTTTTACCATAAACCTTGTGAAAATATCATTTATACTTGAATTATACACTTTTGGCATGTATAATTGATGGCATGAATACCTTCAAACTTTTCCATATGATGATTCTTTATTACTTTAGCGCTCATACGATTTTGATGTACATTGTCAATGGTTTACTTGACATTTGATGATGTGAAGAACAAATGCAAATATATCACTTCATATATAACATATAAGTTCCCATTAATTTGTGCTCAACATAATCACAACTAAAAAATCATCAAGTAAAGCTATCTTAAGATCATGCAAAATTAAGAAAAGAACACCCATCATGAAGCATCAAAATCATATCATATTTGAAACTATCCTCACTCCAATCAATATGTGAATGCATCAACTATGCCATTAGGGTTCTTATAATGCAATTGTATAATTTCCATAACTTCCAAATGATACATTCTATTTACAAAATTTCAATCGTCGAGCATGGTGGGGCCCTTGGAGTCAATCAAGGAGAGAGTAAGATGACAAATGGCACTAGTCAAGTAATTTTAAACTACTAGGTTACAAGATTCTGAACATTTTAGAAAGGGGAAAGTATTGAAAATTTTTGAGCAAATTGCTATACTTTTTCTTAGTATAGTTGATGATTTTTAGGGTCAACAACACCATGCTTTTCCCATGACTGTATAAGAGTATTGTGAATTATATGCTCACATTTTCCACAACATAAACATTTGCATGCATTTCGGCCACCTAACATGGTGACTACTAAGGAGTTTTTTTCAAGCAAAAAAAATTATTCCTTGATATTCATTATGAATCAAAGGTAACATGATGACAATGTTGAAGTAACAAGTATCAAAAACACCAGCAACCATTTTCGATACATCTCCAAATACTGTCAAAATCTAATGGAAAAAAAAAAAAACTAGTTAGTCCATGCAAGTAGAGTCCTCTATTGCTAAAGCTACAATGCTAACAAATAGATCCACAAAACAAATACTGGATACAAATCTGATAAATCCCCAAAAAATTAACAAGCCAGATAAAGAAACAAAGGACTCAATAGATCAAACAAAAATTCATTCCCCCTCCAGAAAGTCTAAGAAATAGAGGGAGCCTTCATTAATCGAAACAACCTCCTTGGAAAATATGTCAGCAGAATGATTATGCTCCTTATAGATGTGTCTAATGCAGATATAATGAAAAGAAGTCTTCAGATGTGTGACTGGAGAGCACCATTGAGTGAGATCCATAACCTATAACATAGAAGACTGATTTTCCCAGTCCACCATAACCTTGGAGTCTCCAAAGATATCAATCGAAGTAAAACTGATGCGTGAAGCAAAAAATAACAAACCCCAAAGTGTCAAGATTTAGGCACGAGTAATAGTGATCCTTCCACATCCTAGTAACAACTTGACATAATGGTATTCACTAATAAACAATAGCAGTCCAGCTCCCCCAAGGCCCTGCGCAACAGCTCCATAAAAAAAACTGCATGATATTTTATCACCGGTGCAAGGCCAATATTCCTTATAGCTTTTTCTAGTCTTACAAAAATGTAGTCCTTAAATAATCCAAGAACACAAACATCACAACCCTGCACATCAGGTTGCAACTATTCAAGTATCAACCTATTTCTACACTTCCAAAAGATCCAATTACAAAACATTGGAAAAATCACTATCAACATTTATCCATCGTGACATATTGACATTTAGTGATAGTGCATTCCAACTAAAAGTAAAATCCAAAGTATCTACCGCAGTTTCTCGCACTGCCCTACCAAAGGGGTATCCAAACAAAGGGGTAGGCAACAAAGATATGATTCACCGACTCCTCACCCGATTCACATAAGCAACAACAATTTGGTCCAAACCACCCTCTTCTAATAAGATTATCCTATGTATTGATTTTGTTCTCAGCACACAACCAAGTAAAACATTTAAGCTTGGTATGGATTTTCCACTTCTGAAGATGACCCTACCACCATCCATCCACCGACTCCCATAAAGAATGCGCAGTAAAATTGCAAGCTTCCTTTGTAGTAATCTTATTATTCATCCTATTTCTTTCCCACACTAGCTTATCCTCACGGTCTCATAGTCGAATACCCAATCTATTGAAGCTCGAAATGTATCCCATCCATTCATCTTTCCAGGCACCACCCAACTCATGATCATCGACCTCCTACTAGTAGGAGTTAGAGAAAGGGAGATTGTCCACCTTTCAGATTTGACTCAAAGTTGAAAGACCGTAATCATTAAGGTGACTACTAAGGATTTACCACTCTAAGTGATCTCTCGAGCAAAAAGTGTTGTGATCACCCTATTTCTCCTTGGGATTGGAAAAATTATCTTGGTTCTTTGGGTTGAATTTGCAATTATTCCAACTATGCTTATTTGTAGTGCATGTTCGGCATGAGCTTATTTGAGCTATTGTATGTTTTTGTTGACTTTAGTTTGTGATGCTTATTTTTAGTGGATTTGTTTTGAGCCCATTCTTCTCTTCGTCGTTCCTTGTCTCACACAATCATTTTTAGATCACCATCCAAGTCAATAGCCATATTCCAAGACTCTCAATGTGAATGTTGTTAGCTCCTCCTAATTTCCAGGAAAATATTAGGCCACAGACCATAAATAAACCAACCATTTAGATGACTGTAGGTACAGTATACTTTAATTTCCTAAAAATGTCCTCTCAATTATAATTGTACATTTTCTTTATTTCACCCTATAGCTGGCAAGTTCCTCTTAATGTCCCTACACCTAGATTTCTTTCAACCTGTTCCTGTCTTCATTGTTCCTTGTCCCACATGGTTAGTTTTGGCTCACCATCCAAGTCAACAACTATATTCTATGCCTCTCAATGGGAATGTTGTTAGTTGCTCCTAACTTGTAAGCAAATATTAGGTTGTAGACCATAAATAAACCAATCCATTCATATGACTTTAGGTACACTATACTTTAATTGCTAAAAAAGTTCATTCCATTTATAATTGTATATTTTCTTTATTTCACACATAATTGGTGAGTCCCTCTCAACATATTGAATGTTTCAGTATTGGTCTCAATATATCCATATGCATCCTTGAATTGATAAATAATCTCATCCCAACTTAGGAAAGCTTGTTTCTTATCAACTATTCCAAGTCACTTGAGTGTAGCACCCTATAAGGTACCTTTGAATGTGATCTACTAGATGGAGGATAATTTTCTTTCATGTTTCTAGTATGTACCATTGATGAAGAGGTGGTTGACCACGTTTCCCAATACATCAAAAGTAGGTACCTTTGGCATGTCTCATGTGCAATATTCTTCCATTATTCAACATAGTATAACTCATTATATAAGTCCATAAAAAGGTTGCAAACACAATAAGATTTTATTCTCTTTGACACCTTCAATATTTGTGTAGAATTCATTATTGGGTACTCCTATTCATCCTCGTAATTAGTGTCATACCCCACGCATTATACTTATGCTTCCTCATTCTCCTATTTTTGGTCTTTCTATCTATTTAACATAAGATCTCTATTTCTTGGTTTGCTTCTTGAATTTGATAAGGGATAGACTTTCCAGTTTTTTTCCTTTGATGCCATTGGATTGTTATAGTCTTTCCTCATGAGATTGCTCCCATTAACCTAGTCAAAGGTTCATTAGCAGTATACTCTCATAATGCAAGATCCCTTTAATCTCATTGAATGCTCCTTGAATGTTGGATTCTAGTTAAATTCAAATTATTGAATACACTAATAATTTCTTCCCAACTAAGTAAGTTGTGCTACTTCATGAATGATAACTCAAAACAAACCTAAGTAATAGCTGAAATATGGAAACATGGTTGATCTCGACTTATTTGCATTTATAAAACATAAAGATCTACATAAACATAAATATAAACACATGCACAACAATGCCATAAGCATACCTTGTTTCTAGTGGGAAACAACTTGAATGATTGGGAGGAAATGCATTGTCGACAACGAAACTTTCTTTATTCTTCAAAAAAGGAAGCACAATCTCTATCTCACTAGTAATCATTCTTTCAAGAAAAATAACATTTAACTTATATTATTCAAGGCTATACTTATTTATAAGTAAGGTTTGCTTAACGAGATTAATCTTGATCAGGCACTCACTTTGTCATCTAGTTTGATCCAGGAAACTTTCATCTCATTTTCACTTTTTTACAATATGTGACCCATTGCATTGTGGGTTTTATTCACAAAAGAGGGATACATTCTTTTTCAAGCAAAAAAACCTTATACTTGTTATTCTATTGAATCAAAGTATAATTACAACATTATTGAAGTTTTTGGTGTTTGACTAAGTAGTTCCAAAAATTAGGCTCATAAAGAAAACTATCAAAATACAAAACATATCATTTTTATAAAACCATTTACAGTCACCACCCGACATTGTCCAACAAAACTTGTAAACAGATGACAAATCAGGCCTGCTCCTAATCATATTTTTACATTTGTTTTAAAAAATTATGAAAAATGAATTGAAGATCAAATATATGGTACAAAAGCCAAAAATCACCATCCTATTCATGGATCAACCCCTGATGGCATACAATTAATCACAATCTTGATGAAAGGATGAGAAATTCTCCCACTCAAGGATTAATGCAAACTGTTGCAAATAAAAAGAAAACAACCATAGTGTTAAAAAATGGCATCTCCTTTGTAATGGACTCAATAAGGGAAGGATTCAATATGCCTAAAGAGATCCCCTATGGATAAGTAAATCATTTATGAATTCCTCATATGTTAATATCCCCTTCGCTAACCTTAATGCCTATTTTGACAACAAATCAACATCCTAGTTGTATTGCCTGAAAATATGTTGAAAAACAATATTTTGAAAGGAGCCCTGTAGAATTTTGATTCGCCTTATCCACTCTTCGAGATTCATGACTTAGATGACTACCCTCTCAGTGATCCAATCAATGATTACTCTATAGTCCCCACCCACCTAAAGTCTTCCAATATTTGTATGGACAACAAACTTTAATTTGGTCCACAAAGCTAGTAATTATTCCCAGGTGTTAGTTTCCACCCCTCCTCCCATTTTAATCATGAAGTGCCTTCTTCCCCCAATCTTTAGAACTGCACCTATACCACATTTACCTTCAATGCCCTTACATGCACTGTCAAAAAAACCGATAGGAACATCTTCCTTAAAACATGGTTTGATCAATATCCTTGTAGAAGGAATATGTTTATACCCAACATTATCTCTAGATTTGTTCCCTTTGACCTATTCATGTTTCGTACCTTTAATCACACCACAATCCCTATTTCCCCAGGCATTAGGAATGGAAGATGGCATATTGTAGTTTTGTGGAAGATGTCATGTAACCAAGCTCAATAATAATAGAATTCCTCTCTAACTCTAGTTTAGTAATGATTAATTGTAGTTGTCCTTCACCTTAGGCACATTGCACTAGCTTCCACAAATTCAATTAAGTTCGTAGGATAATGGTTGGATAATATAATTGGTTTCCCTTTTCATTACAACATGTGTGTGCCAATGTTTGTAGTTACAATTCATATTTTCGATACAACTTTAGCTTCTACCCTTGTCATTAAACAACTAGATTTGTATTGGTCAACATACCTTAATGATGCTCCAATAACTGCTTACATCATATCCATATAATGTTGATTCCATTATTCTTTCAGGATGAATCAACCATATAATGTTGATTCCATTATTCTTTCAGGATGAATCAAATGTTTAGGGTTGGATAGTCTTGAAAAAGATAATTCGCTTGTGCTAAAAACCCATTGTGCCCTTGAATTATATATATATGGTCGATTGTATCTTGCTAAATACACTAATGTATTAGATTGCATTATGCTTTCATGCACCCAAAAGGAGAAAGGAATTATTAAATATTATATGTTTGGACAAGGAGTGCATGCTTAGGGTTGACTTATGGACCCAAGTAGCTTGATGACTATATGTACTTATCTCAATATTTTATTATATTATTTTATATTACAAAGAGACATTTATGAACTTCCTATAAGCAAACATATACAAATTTATGTGCATTAATTTAAGTTTTGGAATAGCTAAAATGGTTCAATGCATATGTATATCCCTTTACTATCATACCCATGCACATCATACTCAGTGCATGGATAAGATGTATGTTTAGTAGTTAAGAAAGTAATGGGCCATTAAGCTAGGTAGATCATTCTATTTGTTGTGTTTTCACATTGCACAGATATATATCCCTTAACCATTCATAACTTCTTCCAAAACTTGCTTTGTGAGTTTGTAATATGGGAATATGTGTTTCACTCGAGGAGGGCACACATAAAAGGGCCATAGATCCAAATCCTCCTTACAAATTTTGCGGTTAAGAGTTTCTTGTTGTCCAACAAATAAAAAATATCGACTTTTATGATGGAGTCACAAACCCAAATATTCTTCCACGTATATGGTCAGGAATAGGATCCCCAAATTGAAGATGGTAAAGATTAGAATAACAATATATAGGATCCCAAAATTGAATATAGTGAGGATAATAATAACGTGTATTTACTATGTATCCACGGGTTGAATATCCCCATTTTAGTGAGATTTCATGGATTTTTGTATTGATTCCATTCCCCTAATCTTGATGTTAGTCCAATCATGAATTATCTATGCAAGTCCCTTGGATGGTTTAGCTCTTGTGTAGTTTCCATATCATACAACATGAAATTTTTGTCAAGGAATTTATATCTTGTCTTTCCATCCATGTCCAAATTTGGGGACTCTTTAATATATTTTTGTTGGACACACCAGGTACAGTAAGAGGGGGGGTGAATCAGTGTGCGCAACTTTTATTACTTTTTCCATTTTAATAATCAACAACTTATTCAATATTATGAATTATCGCATTATCAGTATATCATAATCAACATTATTATCATCATAATATCATAATCACATAAGAAGCATAGAATGATACATAGTACACAAGATTTTACGTGGAAACCCCAAGTCCTAGGGGAAAAACCACGGAAGCCTTATAATAATAGTTTTGCAACAACAACTGGAAGGAGGCAACAACCACCTTATTACAATGAATTCGATTCTCCAAATACAATTGAAAGGAGGCTACAACCCCCTAATTTACAGGCTACAACTTGGAGGAATATCCAACTCCCTAGTTCTGCGACTACAACCGGAAGGAGGAAACAACCCCTTTTCCTTGCCTCATCCTGCCACTCTGATATGAAGATATAAAACACGACCACACTGATCCTATGGACCTTATAATCAACACATGTATTATACTACACAGTCTATACCAAATTGCATAACCACTGCCACTACTAACCACTACTCATCAATTGATCATTGTCCACTATATCACAACGCTCATCAACCTGTCCAATCAATTTGTTTCTCGCATCAACTGACTCAGTCAATCTGAGTGTGCACACTATACTCACTCCACCTGGATCAAACCAACTGCTCATACAACTCAGCCAATATGAGTCAAACCAACTACACATAAGGCAACTTGTGTCAATCTTGCTCAACTGAACCAACTTGTACCAAGATTCCTGTGTACATGTGCCAAATCAATCATATACTTGTGTTAATCTAATCAAGTGCTCTCACAGTCAACCAGCCTTTCTTACTTGGCCTTGTTCATCAAGCGGCACATTTGAGCAACCAAGAGACTTCACATATGGTTAACCAAACTCTATCCAATCACACTCAACTCAATGAGACCACAACCAACTTCAATCATAGTCAAGGAATACTTGACAGTTAAACATGATATACCTCAACCAAATAACATCAGCCAAGAATATAAAAAACTTAACCAACTATGTCAAGCTCAATCAATCTCATAAACTCTTAGACACAAAAGGATTTTCACTCCACTCAAATCAAGTCAACAAATCAAACAAATATCAAGCAAATAGTCACTTACAACACTATCAAAGGTTGTCATTAACAATCAATAACAGTCCAACTCGGAGACTTAGGTCAAAGACATAATGATCAACACTTGTCAAACTAGTTTTCAAAGAAAACACTTAGGTTGATCAAGGAAATCACTCACAAGATATATTACTTACATGTCAACTTCTCATTCAATACTACACTATACAACAGTCAATATAAACACCAAGATCTATGACAACAATATCCAAGATATTAATCAATATCTATATCAATATCACATCAAGGTATATGCCAAGATAACCATCACCATATCCTCCATAACATATTCAATGAATTCATAGGTATATACCAATATAGAGGCTCACATACTAAGATCAAAGATGAACTCTATCCATGAGAGACATGTGGCATCACAAGAGAAACCTGGAAGCATGAACCAACCATACCTTTTTGATGTTCACAATATGAAGAAAAAAAGGAAAACCAAAAGAAACTCTAGATCATGTCATCACATAGCCCTCGTAACAATATTTCCAACGAGCCAATAATTTTGTAATTCTGATTCCGTATTAGAAAGTTATGCAAATTTTAGTAAATATGCTTGAAAAATTCTCCTCCACACAGTCTTACACTTTTCTCCAAGAGTTGTGAATTACCAAAGAGAGATTTGATTGATGACCAAATGAAGTGTTTGATATTCTATTTATATAGGTCATCGAGGAAATTTAGTACCTCAAAATGGGCCGACATGCAATTCAAAATTACAAATAATTAAATTCTCTTTTGTTTGGTTGGCTCACCCAAAAAGGTGGGGTAAACCAACTTCAAAAATTCATATCTCTTCAACCGTAAGGAGTTAGAATATGCTCCACATATCAACAGAAATGGCTTGACGAGGAATATCTATGTATGATGGGTTTATTTGCAAATTCTTGGTCTCATACCCTTAAATTCTTGAATTTGTTTAGGAATCCAAATATTCCACACATAAAGCTGCCAAAGACCATTTTACCTTATGCATAAGTTCCAACGTCAAAGGCTTAAATGGACATCATCAAATGCATGAGGGATTTTATGGTCTCCACATCCACAGACTTCACATCAACAAGGAGGAGGGATCCATCATATACTCATGATATCAAGGGTATCAAGGACCCAACACCACCAATAAAGTGGGAACAAAGACTTTTTCAAGACTATCATCATCATATTCAAGGTCTCCATATCATTAAAAACATATCCAATGGTTCCACTATATATCTTAATCACCATAAGAGTACCAACACCCAAAAAGAGGGGTACAAATACCTCACCACTAGTTTGCAACACCTTTTGGGATTCATATGCATGATCACAAGGATACAACATGTCAATGACCATATAGTGTCCAAGGGCCATCAAACCACCATATGTGAGGATTCAAAACCCAAACTTCCAAGGACACCAAGGACCCCATAAGAATGGGTTCCAACATACCACCATAAGTGTGGGTTCCAAGACCCAAGCCTCCACATGCAAGAGGATCAAGATCTAAGCTTGTGGACTCAAGGACCCCATAAGAAATCAACAACCTCAAGACCATCCAATGCAAGCAAATCGGCTCCAACATCAACACATCAAGGGACTTACACACATGATCCACATCATCCATCCAACAACCAATCAAGATACCCAAAAAAAGTACAAGCATAACAAGCATCACAAAGACCAGTAGCCAAAGATTATCCAGGAGAAAGGAACTCAACAATGAACTCAAATGGGACCATGATACAACTTAGGGGCACTTGACCAAGTCAATGGGTAACCAGGGCTTTTGCCATTTTTCCAAGGCCTTCAAGGGCTTCAAGCTTGGGCTTGGACAAGTTCAATATGGCTCCTCTGACATAGATAACCACAAACTAAACACTAACCCTCAGGGGCTCCATAAGGGGCGCCAAGGACTCAACAGTTAGCATCAATGACCAAACATTGTTGGCATCAATGACAACTTAATCAGCAATCTCCCCCTTTGTCATTTATGACAACACCATATCTCCTCTTTAGAACAAGCTCCTTCTGACAACAAAACTTCTCTCCCCCTTTGGAATCAATGGCAAAGGGAACATCCTTTGACAATATTTCTCTCTCTTAGGGAATGCTCCCCCTATCATCAACTTCTCTTCATTTTTCAGCTTTTCATGTTGCTTGCATTAATGGAAATAAGAACTTCCTTTCAAAATATTGCTCCCCCTATCATTAGAAACTGTTGATATTTTGATGAACTTTTATTCTATCACAAGGATATTGTTGGAACCAACTACTATACGATACTGAAAAGAATGTGATCGTTGAACTAAACTATGATAATCAGGTACATAGCTCCTTTTACACGTTCTTTGTACACTTCATATCACTGGTTGATAGTCTTCAAAATGGTATTGGGTTTTTTCCAAGATTTTCATCATTTCTATTTTGATCGATGGTGCAATCTGCTAACTTTATTCTCCATACTTTAGTAGGCTGATGGTTGTTCATGTCATTCGATTGGACTTGCTTTCTTCTCCAAAATTTAACTTGTCTCTGCATCATGCAATGTTTTGTGAAATGACCATAAAGATAGCAATTGTAACACTGAACATAAAACTCACCTTGATTTATTCTTGGCATGATTTGTTCATGATCTCTGCAATGGATGGCTTTGTGACCATAGTCATTGCACTTGTAACAATAGCCATTGAACATCATATGGTATCTTCGAGAAAATAATCTTCTTCGTGATGTACCTTCTCTTGATTCTTGATGGTCATCGAATCTTCTGAGAATACGTGTATAACTGTTAGTATTTTCTTCCTTTTCCATAGATCTTTTACTTTCTTCAATGTTCTTCTCGATCTTTCAATTTGTCTTTAACTGAGTAGTTGTTTTGTCCAGATCTTCCTTTAGAGAGAGGATCTTCAATTCTTGCTTTTGACAAATTTATATATTTTCTTGGAGTTGTCTCATTAGATCTTATTCTATTTTCTTCACTTCTTTTACATGTTTGTTTAGATCAAAGATATTGTCTTCATTCTGTCCTTTTGAATTTTGATCATCCTTATGGGATTTTTGCAGTTGACCTTTTAGTACATGATTCTCCTTTCTGAGTTCTTAGAGGTCCTTTTCAAATTCAAAGTTTTTCAAACATACCTTCTGTAACTCTACCTTCAAGGAATTGATTTCAAGTTTTTGTTTTCTTCTTAACTTCTCTTCCAATATTTATTTAGTCTTGTAGGTACTTATCTCATTTTCTTTGTCTTGTAGGTTGAATATCAATTATTTATCCTTATCTTCTATAAGTCTTTTGAGCTTGACAATTTCTTCTGATTGCTTTTCAATTTATGTAGCTGACTTCTCAATATTTTACATGGAAACCCAAGTCCTCTGGGAAAAACCACAGAAGCCTTATAATAAAAAATTTCCAGCAACAACTGGAAGGAGGAAACAACCCCTTTATTATAATGACTTCAATTCTCCAGCTAAAACTAGAAGGAGGTTGCAACCCCTAATTTACAGGCTACAACCCGAAGGAACCTCTAACTCCCTAGTTCTTCGACTACAACCAAAAGGAGGTTACAAACCCCTTTCCTTGCCCTATCCCGCCACCCTAATATGAAGACAAAATACACGACCGCATTGATCCTGTGGACCTGCTAATCAACACATGTAATATACTTCACAATATGTACCACACTCCGTAACCACTGTCACTACTAACCATTGCTTGTCATCTGATCACTACTCATCAACTGATCACTACCCATTGTATCAGACTACTCATCGACCTGTACAATCAACCTATCCAATCAAGATGTACCAGTTAATCTGTTGCTCACATCAACTAATTGAGACAATCCGAGTCTGCAAACTAAACTCAGTCCACATGGATCAAACCAACTGTTCATACAACTTAGCCAATCTAAGTCAAGCCAAATGCACATAAGGAAACTTGTGCCAATCTTGCTCAACTGAACCAACCTATACCAATATGCTTGTGTACATGTGCCAAATCAATCATATACTTGTGTTGATCTAATCAAGTTCTTTGACAGTCAACCAACCCTTCTTACTTGGCCTAGTTCATCAAGAGACACATTTGAGCAACTAAGAGACTTCACATACAGTCAACCAAAGTATGTCCAATCAGACTCAACTCAATGACACCACAACCAACCTCAATCACAGTTAAGGAATACTTGACAGTTAAACATGATATACCTCAACCAAATAACATCAGCTAAGAATATAAAAGACTTAACCAACTATGTCAAGCTCAATCAATCTCATAAACTCTTAGACACAAAAGGATTTTTCACTCCACTCAAATCAAGTCAACAAATCATACAAATATCAAGCAAATAGTCACTTACAACACTATCAAAGGTTGTCATTAACAATCAATAACAGTCCAGCTCAGAGACTTAGGTCAAAGACATAATGATCAACACTTGTCAAACTAGGTTTCAAAGAAAACACTTAGGTTGATTAAGGAAATCACTCACAAGATATATTACTTACATGTCAACTTCCCATTCAATACTACACTATACAACAGTCAAGATATAAAACAATATCCAAGATAATCAACAAGATCTATATCAAGATCACATCAATATATATGCCAAGATAACCATCACCGTAGCCTCCATAACATATTCAATGACCTCAAAGGTATATACCAATATAGCGGCTCACATACTAAGATCAAAGATGAATTCTATCCATGAGAGACATATGCCATCACAATAGAAACCCAAAAGCATGAACCATACCTTTTTTAAAATCACAAGATGAAGAAAAATAGAAAAACCAAAATAAAATCTAGATCATTTCATCACATAGCCCTCGTAACAAGATTTCCAATGATCTAAAAATTTTGTAATTCCAATTCCATATGAGAAAGTAATGCCAATTTTAGTGAAGATGCCCAAAATTTTCTCCTCCACGCAGTTTCACACTTTTCTCCAAGAGTTGCGAATTACCAAAGAGAGACTTGATTGATGAACAAATGAAATGTTTGATATTCTATTTATATAGGTCATGGAGGAAAGTTAGTACCTCAAATTGGGTTGACATGCAATTCAAAATTACAAATAATTAAATTCTCTTTTCTTTGGTTGGATCACCAAAAGAGGTGGGGTACACCAACTTCAAAATATCTCTTCAACTATTAGGAGTTAGAATATGCTCCACATATCAACAGAAATGGATTGAAGAGAACTATCTCCCTATGATAGTTTTATTTGAAAATTCTTGGTCTATTACCTTTAAATTCTTTAATTTTTTCAGGAATCCAAAGATTCCATGCATAAAGGTGCCAAATACCATGTTACCTTATGCATAAGTTCCAAGGTCAAAGGATTCAATTGACATCATCAAAGGAATGAGGGACTTGATGGTCTTCACATCCACAAACTTCACATCAACAAGGAGAATGACTCCATCATATACGCATCGTATCAAGGGTATCAAGGACCCCAACACCGCCAATCAAGTGGGAACAAAGACTTTTTCAATAATATCATCATCATATTCAATGTCTCCATATCAATAAAAACATATCCAATGGTTACACTATATATCTTAATCACCATAAGAGTACCAACACCCCAAAATAAGTGTACAAATAACTCACCAATAGTTTATAACACCTTATGGGATTCATATGCATGATCACAAGGCTACAACATGACAATGACCATATAGCATCCAAGGGCCATCAAACCACCGTATGTGTGGATTCAAAACCCAAACTTCCAAGGACACCAAGGACCCCGTAAGAATGGGTTCCAACATACCACCATAAGTGTGGGTTCTAAGACCCACGTCTCCAAATGCAAGAGGATCAAGATCTAAGCTTGTGGACTCAAGGACCCCACAAGAACTCAACAACCTCAAGACCATCCAATGCAAGCAATGGGCTCCAACATCAACACATCAAGGGACTTACACACATGATCCACATTGTCCATCCAACAACCAATCAAGAGACCAAAAAAAAGTACAAGCATCACAAGCATCACAAAGACTAGTAACCAAAGATCAACCAAGAGCAAGGAACTCATCAATGGACTCAAATGGGACCATGATACAACTTAGGGGCACTTGACCAAGTCAATGGGTAACCAGGGCTTTTGCCATTGTTCCAAGGCTTTCATGGGCTTCAAGCTTGGGCTCAGGACAAGGTCAAAAGGGCTCCTCTGACATAGATAACCACAAACTAAACACTAACCCTCAAGGGCTCCACAAGGGGCACCAAGGACTCAACAATTGGCATCAATGACCAAATACTATTGGCATCAATGACAACTTAATCAACATTTTTTAAATCCTCTCAACTGCGTAGAATGTTATCCTTCCAAATACACACTAGGGTTCCATCACTTAGGAGTTGTGACACCTTAGCTTTGATGAGAGTAGTGGGTTTTTTTCATGATTTTCATATCGAGGATCCGTGGATACTTGGCTAAGGGTTTTTTGGACATATTTCCCTTACTATTGACAAACAATATTTTATATGAAAGACAATTTTCCACTAAGGATTTTCTTTCGAGATATGTTACCATCAATGTTTTATCCCAAGGGATTTATTTAGCATTTATGGCCTCACATTCCTAAACCCTCCCTAAGGGAAGGCCAAGGACCTTTATCCATCCCACTAGTCATGAGAGAATTTCCTTATCATTAGATTTGGAAAGAATAGATATGCTTCCAAATTATAATCAAGTAATAAGAATCCATGACCTTTCAAGATGTAGGATGCCACTTACAATGTATGCATTACCAGTACTTGACCTTGCTGGTTGTGGAGCCTAATCTTCTAGATCCAGAGATATTATTCAGTCGTGTTTGTAACCCAAGTGTACTGTACACTCATTCCCCCTGCCTTGGGGTTCAAGGCAGCACCCCAAAAAAGGGGGTTTGGGGGCAATGGGGGTTTGTCAAAGGAGGTGTACAAATACCTCACCACTAGTTTGCAACACCTTAGATGATGTTATTTGTCAACGGGGGTTTGTTTGGATGTGTGTTGGCCAACAGTATTGCGGACCCATGGTATTGGGTTAACCCTAGAATTTTCCCATTGTATTTCCCCTATAAAAGAAAGCATTGTAAAACGACTNTGTGAGGGCGTGAAGAGGAAGTGCAGCAGTTTTGCTGCAGGTTATATCCCTTCACCTTTCTGAACTGTAATAAAAGGACTGACAATTTCTTTGTGGACGTAGCCCATCATTTGGGTGAACCACGTTATGTCTGTGTCTCTCTATAATGTTTTAATGTGTTTTGCATCTTGTTAATGATTTAACTGTATATCTGTTATTGCTATGCGGTCCTGTTTTCTAACAGACCCAAATGGTCTTAATGACTCAATTGTGAAACACACAGTTGTCCCCTTACATGGGTGCACCAACCCCTCTAGAAAACACCTACATGATGTAAGAGGAAACAAACCCTGGTGGGAAATGTAATAATGTTTGCAACATTCACTCACCTGCGTTGCCTCTTGCGGCTTACCTTGGTGTTATATTTGCCTCCATTCTAGAGAAATAAACTCATTAACTCGTCAATTTAATGTTACCCACTTAAATGAGTGTTTGGAATATAACAAAGATGGTGGGGTGGGGATTACAAGCAATGAGAACCCCTAGCTATTTAAAAAACCTCCAATTAAATTTCACTTATAAGAAAAGAACTTGAGTTTAAATGTTCAAAATTCTTGCAAGGGTGTTCCATGAATGTATTTTAATCTCTTTTGTTTATCTCCCTTGTATGGTCCTTTAGAAAGGTTTTGAAATTTTTTATTTTAATTATTTATATTATAATGATTGAAACTCCCCCTAGGAGCTAAAAGTGTCAACAATAAACTAAGAGTGATTCAAATATATCAATCCCCTTACTATATAGATACTCCAAAGGATGTCATGTCTCCTATCATCATCTAGACTTCTTCCTAATTCTTTAACCATTATGATGTTGAGATAAGGGGACATAGGGAATTCCTATCAAATATCTCTACATGCAAAAAGAATTAGTAATGTGGTCAATGGTGGCTCACCTAGTTGGTGAAAGTAGATAGATAAGATAGCCTCCACCATGGTTCAAGTCTCTCCAAGTGACATGCTAGTGCTTATGTATGCATGTAAACACACACAATAGTGCTTGAGGCCAAGTGTGAATCTTAGACAACTTTGATGCAATAGATACCCCCACTCATGACTACTTAGTTTAAGGTAATTGAATTGAATGGTGTTAATAATTCCCCTATAATACTAAATCTAGGCACATTAGCCTCGTTGTTATAAGATGATGCTAGTTTATTTTTTTGTTGTTGGTAAAGTGACCATATGATTTTTTAAATCATATACACTATAATAGTTACAAATTCCATAATATCAAGGTATCATCAATTATTAAAAGTGTTTCAAATATTTCAATCCCCTTACTGTGATCTACCCAATAATATGTCTTGTCTCCTACCATCTTCTAAACTTATTCCTAATACTTCAATTGTTAGGATGAAAAGATAAGGGGAAAAATAAATTTCCTATCAAATTCCTCTAGAAGCAACACAAATGAAGACATGTAATGACTGTTCTTATAAATTAAAATGTAAAGGTCAATAAAAATATGTAATGTAGCAACAATAGTAAGCATTAGTACAAAAATACAAACACGCACACATTTTTTTAGGTAATATATCCTAGGGGAAACCTCTCGAGAATTTCCACACATTTCAAGGATGGTACTCATGGTAAAACTTAGATTCTTTGAAGCAGAAGGCTAGGTAAACAACGCATGACTCTAAATCATGTATAACTCATCAACCATTGGCTCACTAAGAGATATCATGTCATAAAGTGGGATATGAACCTAGGTGGGTACGGTAACAACTTTTCTTCATAATCGCTTAAGTTACACTTCATTAACACACACACACACACACACACCCAATTAATTTAACAAATCCAAGGAGTTAGATCAACCAATTGTTGCTAACATTGTCAAGATTTTGGCTAGTATGTGCTTGATTCAAACCCCTCAAAGTTAGGTGCACTGTTCTATGCTAACAAAATTACCAAGGATGCCATCCATGAATGTGGGGAATCATTTATTGAAAAAATAAAATAGATTAATATACACACACAAGCATAGATTCATCTTAACTCGAGTTAAGTTTATTAAAGGATTTATCCATAACTAACTGCACCAAGAAAATTGAGGTGCATTCTTCAACCTAGTATGAGGGAGATATGTAATTTCAATGCCCAATGATGACATGACATGTGGAATAAGTTCATTCAATATAATATTTTTTTCAAAGAACAACCAATGTGGATAAGACAAAATGATGAAACTCTAGGTAAGTTTATTAAATGGGTTATCCATGTAATTTAATTGCACCAGGAGAAGTAAGGTGCATTCTACAATCTAGTATGAGGGAGATGTGTAACATCCATGGTTAATGTTGACATGCCATCTCTCTTAGAATTCCCTACTTATGTATACATTAGGTATCAGTTTCACAATATTTTTAATAATATTGTTCTTTGTAACTTGTTAACTCATGAAAACCAAAGGGAGCAAGGAATATTTGTTTTAATCTTTTCAATCATAGAGACAATATCTATATCTATATATATATATATATATAAACTAATTCCTTTTTAGTT
Source organism: Pseudotsuga menziesii (assembly GCA_001517045.1). Taxonomy (NCBI): domain Eukaryota; kingdom Viridiplantae; phylum Streptophyta; class Pinopsida; order Pinales; family Pinaceae; genus Pseudotsuga; species Pseudotsuga menziesii. The sequence continues at coordinate 120,440 of LPNX010679487.1, forward strand.
ATTTTTTAAGCCCCGATAAATCAAAGTTGGTCTCGTGGATGGTAATATTTTCGATCATATAAACAAAAGGTTAAATCGAATCAATTAATTCCTTATCAATTTTGTTAAGGTTTGATCAATCATAGTTGGTCTTGTTGCATGATGTTCATTACCATCATACATCAAAATGTTAGTGCACACACACATTATTGAAAATGTTCTCAAAGAAACCCTCCAAACACTTCCTCACATTTTGTGAATGGAACTCGAGGTAAATGTCACTGGAGTACATGTACTCCTAATCTATATGAACTATATCAAGCTTGAACCTACAACCTTTCAATGATATTCACCTTGAAAATGGTTAGTTCAAACCAATTGAGTTAACCTACTTGGATACGAACCATTAATTAGCACAGATTAGTTTATCGCATACATATATTTTTTCATCGAAATGTTTTAAGAGAACCCATCTAGGTGCTTCCTCGCATTCCATGAATGGTGCGTCATGTAAATGACTTCAAAGTACAGCATGATATCCTAACCTAGATGGATTGTACCAAACTTAAAATGTGGCATCTCAACAATCTCCACCTTGAATCTGGTTGGTTCAAACTAATTAAGCAAACCCATTGGTATAATTACACACACACTTTTTCCTTTAAGGAAAACCTTGTGGGATCACCCCCTTATTCATCACGATATTCAAATGGAGGGCAACTCAATCATTGGTCACAATAGTAGCTAGTATTTGAATGAGACTCAACTAGACCAGAACCTCAATTAGAGTAGAACTGAAGACCTCATAACAAAATTTAAATATCCACGTGGCTATGTTGGTGGCATTAATTGACTAATTAATTAGGAAATCAAAGTTCCCAATTCATTAATTGTCAACCCAAGGAAGTCTGGTTATTTCAAAGGAAATCAAGCAAAATCTATGCATAAACATTAAGCTTTTGACACTTCCTCTTATAGAAACACCTAATTCGACCCATTATTAATTAAACAACCTAATTGTTGAAACGGTTATCTAACCTCTTTCAAGAAAAAATACTATTAATTCAACCCTTGAAAATGAGTCACTCTTCGCATAAGAAAGCAATTACTCTAACAAAAATGGAAACCTGAAACTACCATAAAGAAGAAGTGTCTATAGTACTTTTGCAAGAATTTAAATCCTGTATTACTTTTGTAGAAAGCTAAATCCTATATTACTTTTGCAAATGATTAAATTGAATCACCACTTGTTCTTGAATGAAAGATGTATTCATGCAACTAACAAAGCACCCAATTACACACTACAAAAACATGCATTTTCTAGATTTGTTTCAGTAATAAAAAACCATAACCATGTTGACTTATGATATAGATCCCATGAGAAAGCAAATCGGTTTCAGTACTCAATTACACACCTTAAGAGAAATCATGCATACGAAATAATCAACTATTCCAGCAATATAAAAGTCACACACTTAGTTCAACAAATTGTTTCAGCAATGTATAATCTCACATGTGACTAATGGATCCAATCAACACACCACTCGCATAATCTACAATTAAGACTGTATCAACACTTTATTATACCAGAGAGAGATTAAGAAATCCTACAACTAATCAAACTGGGCAAGCTCTGTGAGAAGGTGGGCCCTTGCCACCTAACAGAGCCTCCTTAAGAAACTAAGAAAAAGTAAACACTAAGAAAATTATTAAAACATTGCCAAATTTTATTAAGAACTAAGTTTGTCAGATACAATGTCAATTCTCCAACAGTAGCTTGTACAAAATGAATTCGAAAATTAACCAACCAAGTGTAAACACTCTATGCTTCTAGATTTAAAGCTACCTTATTCCCCATAATAGTTTTTAGATCCCATTGTTAGGATTATTAATTAATCCTACCTTGACCACCATAGTCTGAATTCCATTTTCATTTCCTAGCTCAAAATTTTGATACAACCTCACTAGTGCCATGGGGGACTCATCTAGAAACCACCTACCACCTGTTGCACTAGTTTACATGAGTTTGGGAGCTCCAAAGAGAAATCCCTATAATTTAGAAATCCACACTCAGTGCCACCAACAATTTTCCCTAGTTTATGTTCATTCTTGCTCCGATCAGCCACAGTTAGTTCACCTTCAGTCATCCTAGCGCTACTTTTCCCTTATTTGAGGAAGTTGGGCGCCTTTTATCACCGAACTCAACCAGTTAACTAAATGTGAAGTGATTTAGCCATCTAGAATTACATTACTGAGCCTCTAGTGGTGTTTTTACACAGTTAGAGTTATCTGGATTCAGTTAAAGTTAGGTAATTCAAAGCATACCTAGTAGATGTGAATTCTCCTATTTGTATAATGGTTGTATTACAGACATGTTCCTGATTAATGAATGTAGTGTTATTATTCCAATTTTGTCTCCATGTGTGTGCAATTTTTCCATGAATGATTAATAAGTGTATATTGAATTATTCTCTTCTCCTTCAACCTTCTTTCACAATTTAATTCATTCAGGCCTGAAGATCCTAAGCTTTGCTAAAATTAGACATGGTATCAATGCAGGTAATCATGCCAACTTCAAACCTTGGAAGCTTCCATTGATGCACTAGAAGCAATTGGGCTCCACATAATTCTTGGTATTCTTGACTTGCTCCCTCTAGATTTTGTCTAGAGAAGTCTAGCCAGGTGTGATGAACCCAAAAGTGCACATGTCGAAGTGGAGAGTGTTTGGATTGGTTTGACTTTGAATTGAAGTCTTTTTGCAAGTTATTGGAAGAATTTTGAAGAATTTTGTTGCTCCTTGAAGCTGCAAGATGGAGAATTCAACATCTTTGACAGCCAAGATTCTCACACCCTTCAACTATCTTGATTGAAGGGCTGATATGCATATAGTGTTGTGAAACAAGGGTATGTACAAGGTCACCATGGGTAGAGAGTTCAAACCCCAACAACCTCTTGAGAAGTCAAAGTATGTGAATAAGTTGGATGAAGCATTTGTATTCATGTGCACCCATATCTCCAGGGAGTTTCTCTTCCATCTTGATGGACTGAAAAATCCAAAAGAAGTATGGGAGAAGCTCGAATCCTTGTTTGGCAAGTAGGATGATCTAAGGGGCTATATTCTAGAGAATGGTTTGGTTGCACTACAACCCAACAACTTTGAAACTATATAGAAACTCTTCTCAAAATTAAAATCGTTTGTCATGCAATGCAAGTAGTGTGGGGTTGAAAAGAAGGATGAGCAATTGGTGCCCTCTATTCTAAGCAAACTTGGCCTATAATTCTCAATGTTTGTATATACCTTTCACTCTGGGATAATGACAACTCCTAATTAGAGAATTCCATCCCTTGATGCCTTCAATAATATATAATGCATGAACAAGACAAGTTGATACAGGTGGGAGCTCTCAGAGCCTCCCCAAATCAAGCTCTCTTGGTTGGGGAGACAAATAATGCGCAAGCAAGGATGAAGAAGAAAGGAAAAGAGAAGAATAACACAGAATTCGAACCTAAGGAAGAGTTTGATCCATCAGATGAAGCCTCGAGCTCTAAGAAGGACAAACATCATAGATTTAACAAGGGTAAGTGCTCCTACTGTAAGAAAGGAAACCATATGGAGAAAGGTTATATGAAGAAGACCATAGATAAAATTTCAAGACTCCTTGAACAACACAATATTATCCTCCCTGAAGGCGCAAGGAAGGTTGATTCTGGAGACAAGGCCAAATATCATGAGAGATGTCATGCATCGAAGGCTGGATTTTCAAATTTTCATGCCTTGCTCATTGATTCAGGAGCCTCCAATCACATGGTTGCATCCAAAGAATCATTCTCTTCATTACAACTTACTGATGGTCCAAGTATTAACATGGGTGATGACAATCAAATCCAAGCTGAAGAAAAGGGTTCAATCAAATTAGATCATGGAGTGTTCAAGAATGTCCTCTATGTTTCCTCCTTACCAGCAATTTTGTTGTTTGTATATCAGATGGCTCATACAGGCTCACCAAAGCGAGTTGTATTCGATCTTGACTCAATTTATATCTTAGTTATCTCAACTAGGAAGATGATAGCGAAAGGTATTGCAAACCATGCCTCTTAGGCATATGATTTTTCACACTTTTTGCCATACTTAGATCTAGTGCAATCTCAGCTATCATTTGAAAGGGAAGGCAAATCCATTCTACCTAAACCTTTTGCATATGCTAATGTTTCCATTAATTTTTCATATTCGAAAGCCAAAGCAGAGGACCAAGTTGCATTAGTTCTTGGAATTGAATATGAATTTCAATCAGATCTAGATCCAGATCCAGTCCCTACTCCTAATCCTAAGCCTAAATGGGCTCAAAAGGTTATTAATCCTGCTGGGAACATGACTGGAGAGTCATCTGACAAGAGAAGAACAAGATCTCAGTTTCAAAATGAGAGCCTTGCACTATGTCAAGCAAATCCACTTCTTCTAGAGAGGTGCTACAGACTCCTAGAGAGATGCCACTTGATGGTAAGGTCTAATCAACAATTATGCTCGCTGAAGAACAATGAGATATTGGATCGTGTCACTCTTCCTCTAGAAAGAAGAGACAAAAAAAACCTTCTACATGACAAATTGGAAAGCAAAATATACATGGAAAAGCCTAAGGGGTACATTGATTATCTCTTGACATGAAAGTTGAGGAATCCATTGAATGGGCTCATGCAAGCCCCTAGGGCATCAGATCCCAAGTTCAATTGTTCCATACTATCAAAGAGGTTTGAAAGATGCAAGTTTGGCTGTAAAAGCATAAACATTTCTTCTCCTATTTGTTAGCAGATTAGGAGAAGGTGGATAGGTTCACATGCACAGTGCCAAGAAATTAGTGCGCATAAGGACCATCACAGTGCATTATTGCTCCACATACATGCATATTGCATAAATATTTTCACAAGTTGTTTACTCAAGAATAAATTTTCTCTTGCTGTGAAAGCCTGATCCTGGGTCCGATGAGGTTTTCCCAATTTTGCTTAGTTTATTGAGTAATTAATTTTTTCATTTAGATTGCATGGGTGACCTTTGGTCTTAGTTTCCAGGGCCCAGATTGTCCAAGTTAGGATTAAGGGTAGGTGTTGGGATTATTAATTAATCCTCCCTTGACCACCATAGTCTGAATTCCATTTCCATTTCCTATCTTAGGATTGTGATGCCACATCACTAGTGCCATGGGGGACTCATATAGGGGCCACCTACCACCTATTGCACCAATTTACATGATTTTGGGAGATTAAAAAAGAAATCCCTATAATTTAGGAACCCACACTCGGGTTTACCAACAATCACTAGCAGTTCTCCCTAGTCTATGTTAAGTCATGCTTCGATCAGCCACAGTTAGTTCACCTTCAGTCATCCTAGCACCACTTTTCCCCGATTTGAGGAAGTTGGGCACCTTTGCTCACCTAACTCAGTCAGTTAACTGAATGTGAAGTGATTTAGTCATCTAGAGTTACATCAATGAGTCTCTAGTGGTTTTTTTCCATAGTTAGAGTTATCTGGATTCAGTCCAAGTTATGTAATTCAAATCATACCTAGTATATTTGAATTATCCTATTTGTATAATGATTGTATTATAGACAAGTTATTGATTAATGAATGTAATGTTAATCTTCCAATTTTGTCTCCATGTGTGTGCAATTTTGCCATGAATGATTGATCAATGCATATTGAATTATTCTCTTCTCCTTCAACCTTCTTTCACAAGTTAATTCATTCAGGCATGAAGATCCTAAGCTTTGCTAAAATTAAACACCCATCAATTCGAGCAGTCTTGAGAATCTATGACTCTCCAACTATTTGTGAAAATAGAAATTATTACAAAAATAACAACCAATGTGATCATCTTCAACAATTTGCACCATATTGTTTTCCCTTAACATAGCATGCCATGTAGATGGATGATTGGACTACTTCGATCTTGGAAATCTCCCTCTGTCAATGAACTGAGCTGAGTTGGGTCCATGGAGCTCGAAGAAGAGGTCAAAGAATGCTGTGAGGTAGTTCCTTATATGCGTGTTCAGCAAAATAGTGTACAAATGTCCAATATCTTCATTCATCCTCGTTATTCCATGAATAAATGCCTTAACAAGGAAACATCACCCTAATGTACAAGTAAACAATGCATGAATATACAAGTAAACAATGCATGAATATAACAGGTTGAGTAATAGGTTATACTTACTTCAAGGTGATTCTTCTATGAGAAAAATAGTCAATATGGTTGAATTAATTAAAGAAAAGATAGAAATGATAGGAAAAGGGGACAATTCCAACATCCAACATCTCCCCCCAACTATGTAATTGCATGTGCCCATGCAACCTTACTCACTCGAGTATGAATCAGGGTCAACACTTTTCCAATGTAAATTAGTGAGGTTGAAGGATGACCTTGCCTGCTCTCCCCTGTTTTTGTATCCTTCATAAGAGATCAATTATGCCCAACATTGTTTTCCACTTTCTTTGTTAGCCTATACAAATTTTGATACTTTTCCTCGGGAAACCATATAAGTGGAAAATGGAACCTTAACCCCAACCACGTTGGACCACAAGCCTGAATGCAACAAACATAACTAGGAACTCGATTAAGGGAATAAGTAAAATTACCATAACCATAAGGATCCCTCATCCTCATAGATTCAGAAGATACCTCCCAGCTAGACTTACTGCCTTCCAATGCATATGGTTGTTGATGAGTAATAGTTTTAACATGTAAGTCTATAATATACTTTTGGGGTAACGCCACTTTATAGACCTTACCTAATGAAGTGAGAATCTTTTGGTACTTATCAATAATAGTAGCAGATATTTGGAGTTCACCTCTAATACACAATGCGAATTTTTCTTCATTCTTACCTATTGTTTGGAAAGTATTCCACCATATCACCTAATTATTTAGAAAAGAAGTGAAAGCCCTCAACTATACATCTCCCACATAAGGCACCAGATTAAACTTTCTATCTAGTAAACAATCTAAATCATGTAATAGGTGTTGATTTGTGAGATCACTCTGGGAAAAGGTTTCTAAAAACTGAGAGGTTGTAACTATTTTATGAGGTCTTCCTTCTTTGATATTCTTAATCTTACATAGAGTTAATTTCTCATAAATAAAAGTAGAGTAAGATGGAGAAGGTCCCCTACAATTCAACAGTTCTTCTACCAATGAATACATTTGATCCTTATCTCACTGCATAGTCTTGAATTTCTCCAACTCCTTCAATTCCTTCTTCATTTCCTCCCACCTAGACATCTGGAATGTTAATTATTCAGCCCGCTTCTCTCTGAGATCTCTAATTACCGTTCTATGGACTGGTAAAGGGACCATTCCCTCTCCAAACATTGCAACCTGATGCTTATCCAACTCAACTTGTAAAAGGGAAGTATTATCAACTGAACCTTGGGGCCTGTCCTCTTCTACATATAAATCAATAATTTACAGTAGAGATTCTTTTGTTTCTTTGTTGACGTCTTCCTTCAAGAGAGTTTAATTTTATGTCATTGGTGCTTGTGTATCAACGACCTTTTATTGTTGATGTTGTTTTTCACTTGTATCAACCACTGGTTTAAGTGTAATAGTTGTGTCCTCTTGTAATCCTCCATATTGTTAATTCAAATTAAGTACCCTTGGTTCTTGTACATCAATGGAAAGTTCAGTCTGAGTTGTTTCAGTAGTCTGCTCACCCAAATCAAATGCCATTGGCTCTTATGTGACAGTGGTAGGTTCAAGTTAAGTTGTTTTAGCAGACTACTCCTTTAAATTAGATACCATTGGTTCTTGTGAAACAATAGCAAGTTCGGGATGAGTTGTTTTAGCAGACCACTCATTTAAATTAGATACCATTGGTTCTTGTGTAACAGTGGTAAGTTCAGGCTAAGTTGTTTCAATAGTTTTCTCTTTTAAATTAGGTACCATTGGTTCTTGTGTAATAGTGGTAAGATCATGCTGAACTATTTCAACAGTGTCTTCTTCCTCATTGCAAACCACTAGTTGTTGTGGATCAGTGGTATTCTTTCCTTGCATAGTTTCATCCAGCCCTTCTTACATCCTTATTACTCCCATTGCTGAAGGTTCGGGGAGAATCACCTTATACCCATAACCTTTATAAATATACCCACATTATGGGCACACATGTTCCACAAAATCTGCTTGTGTCTCAACCTCCCTTGATGGGAAAGATAGACTCCCAACAAGATCGACTAATTGGGATAATGCATCCAAGGTGTGGGTTTTTTTATTTCCTTGTTCTATATTCAAAAACTTCAAATCCTCCATGTGTCTCTACATTTCCCTTTTTCAACAAGTCATTCTCAAGGACTCGGGCATTAATTTGAGCTTCATCTTCCTCAGCAACAGGTTCTTATGTAGCGACACCTTTTTGTGTTGGGCTTAGGCTAACCACTAGTTCTTTTGTAACAATGGGAGCTTCATGTTGTTGTTCACCACCCATTGGTTCTTGTGTAATAGTGGGTGAAAGAGGATGTAAAATGGGAATCACCAATTATGCCCTCTGAAGCCTAGTTTCCTTGGCTGGAACAAAAGCCCTTGTCCTTATTCTTGTGCTTGGGAAAAATGTTGTTGTTCCTGCAAATGGCCTCTTTTTGTTCCCAGGATGATATGGTAAGAGCAGGGTTTTTCATGAGGATTCCAACCTCACAATATGGACTATTATGGGAAGAATCATCACGCAAAGTGGATGTTCTTCCTACAATTTTTTTACCATCGCCTTTGATTATGTAGTCATCTTTTTGGATGATTCTTTTGCTCCTAACCTTGTCCTTGGATATTTTAAGGGCCTCTTTGGACTAGGCTCTTCTCCATTCCCTTGAGATGGTGTCTCTGGGTTTGATATTAGCACTGTATGTCCAGGATATGCCTCTACATATGATTCTTCCCCAAGTTCCCCAAAGGGTTCCTCCATACTAGGTTCTTTTTTAGTATCTCCACCCTCATATTCTATCCAATTACCCTCATCCACTATAGCATCATGGAAATCATTGAAATTCTAGTGTACAGGAGTTTCGTCTTACACCCTCGAACCTATCCCTTATGATCCTCCCACAGTTGTAGCTTCATGACTATCCCTTATTTCTATAACTCCACTACCTTGTCCAGGTTCCATCTCGGGTTCCTCCCTCTCTTCCCTTTCTCTCTCTGAAATACTTCTATCATCACTTTCCTCCCCCTCTTCTGACTCACTAGTACTATCATATTTAATTTTGAGAGGGTTTGTTATTCAACCAGCAAGAAACTATGACCATATCTTGTTCTTTTGTTCTAGTGCCTTCATAGTGATCATGACGAGGCCATGGTTTGTAACATAGGTGTGAGGGAGGCGATATCGTCTCACATAATGCGCCATGTTATACAAGGATTTTAATAAATAATAACGATTTTTTACTAACAAACCATGACGTAAATGAGATAGATGGACAAAATCGTAATTATAAACCACCCTATACCTACCTTCGCAGGTGATGTATTTCTTTAGGAAGACGATGACTTGATCCCATGGGCGAGGTAAAGATTACAATGTCATCCCATTCCCTATGGGTTGAAATTCCCCCCTTCCTCGACCAAACCGCCTTCTACCAATCCTACGTAGACATGTAGCTATATATATGACTTCCTCTGTAACATCAATCCTTAACCCACTAACCTGTGAGTGATCCCCCGTCAAGTTTAGGGGAAATTACAATGCAATATCAACATCGAACCCCCTCATCCACTCAAACTAGGTTATCCATCCTACATTTTCAATGATCCTATAAACCTCGGTGTTTCGACACGAGTTAAGTGTCTCTATCTCATGACGGACTGTTGACCACCCATGCTGAATACTTTCCTTTCTGCAAACATAAAGAGCTCTAAAGGACTTCAATTCATACTTAACCTTCACAGACTAGGAGTTGCAACATGCACGCACAAGGAGGGATAATATGTCAAAAATTGGAAAGGTGATGACATTTTAATAATAGTTCGTGGAAGACAAAGGAAGGAAAATGACAATGTGGACTGGGTCATGTAGAGACAATTAATGGATATGGAGGGATGTGATGGCATACCCCCCAACTGAAGGCATTGGCCACCAATGGTTGACATGGAGGAGTAAAGAGAAGTCGTGGTTACCCAGTTGTCATATCAAAACATAGTCGTATAAATAAATGAGGGTGACATACCTATAGCACTTACCAAGGTTAGGTGCCAGCGAGCAATATTTGATGTGGCACCCATGTATATCAAATCAAACAGTTATGGTGACACCTTTCATTGACGAGTGTGATCTATGTGTCATACTAAATCAAGAGCGATGACACCCAATTTATAGTGGTCACTATCTCAGACATTGATCTAAAAAAGAAAGCATGGGATTCAATAAATAATAGGGTTTTAGAAAAATGGAGGAATCAATAGTACGGACGTACATAAAAGTTGGAATGTTCCAATGATAAATGAAGAAATTGACATTAGCAACTTGCAAGGAAATTGGCAGTGTTTCAGCAATAGAAAAAAAATTCCCTTTAGCAGTGAAGATATGTCAGAACTCAACCAACAATATAGAATTGGGGGTGTTTCAGCTAATGGTGATGGGGTGGCAATGTTTCAACTGATGGTGGGAAATTTAGCGACATTTTAGATGTTGGCGGAAAAACTAGTGGAGTTTAAGTTAATAATGGAGAAAATGGCAGAGTTTTAGCTGTTGGTGGAAAAAGTAGTAGAGTGTCAGCTAATAGTGGAGAAAATGGAACAGTTTCAGCTTATGGTGAAAAAAGTAGCGGGGTTTCAGCTAATAGTGGATAAAATGGCAGAGTTTTGGCTGATGGCAATAAAAGTAGTGGAGTTTCAATTGTTGGTGGAAAAAGAGTTGGCAGGTAACTAAACAATATTTTAGCAACTGGTAGAAGGGTTACGGATGTCTAACAGACAAGAGAAAATAAAATGGAAAGGAATAGTCCAATGGTGGACTATATGATTTTGGTAATCGATAGGCCCCAGATGTAGGATAAAACAAAAATCATTTCACCTAGCTCGATTGTCGACTGTCAACTAAGAAACGATCTGTGATTTTGCACCCGAGCTACCATACTCCCTTCATCGCCTGCAAGAAAATTATGTCTGTGAAATCTAGCTGTAACTTATTAGCAAAATAATAAAAATGTAATAAAAAAAGCACTTTATTTATGTACATGCCTAAAAAAAATACTTAACAGAAATCAAGTTTTGATGGAGTAGGAGCAAGCTCCTCTCTATCGACAAATTGATAGTCTGAACTTGTGACAACGCGAGCAATGAATGCATATTTAGAGAGAGGCTTATGATACAACCACAATCGATGACCATTGACAAACAATGGTGTATGTACATCATCAATGGTTGTAAGTCAAACAGTCTCGTTGTCAAAGATCATATCCACTCTGTAAGGCCCTAGTCACCTTGAGCACAAATTTCCTTTGAAATCCTTGAAACACGAATCATACAATAGAGCCCAGTGTGCCTCTTGGAATATGTTCTTTTTATTAAACTGATCATTCCATTTCAAATGTTGTTATTGAATTATAAAGGTATGATGTATAGCGACCGAACGCTTTTCATCTAATTCATTAAGCTGGTTCAATCGATTCTTCTGTGCTTCTTCTTTTAGATCTAAATTTGCTTCTAGGGCAATGCTTGGTGTTTTAATTTTAAATTCCATAAGAAATATAACGGTCTTACAATACACTAGCTCAAAAGGAGAGAAACCCATCATGTTTCGCAATGTGGTCCGATATTCCTAGAGCACTTCAAGTAGTATTTCAGCCCAGTCCCTATGATGACTTTTCATCATTTTAGTGAGGATGGCTTCAATAACCTTATCAATACTTTCCACTTGGCCAATGGTGAGTTTATCCGATGTTGAATGTGGTATTTCCAAGTAAGCTCTTCAATTTTGCGAGATGCAAACTGCGACCCTCCATCAATAATTATCTCCTTAGGTACCCCAAAATGAGTGAAAATCTCTTCATACATGAACCCTGAGACAACCTGTTTAATGGCCCTTGTCAATGCCTTGACCTCAACCCACTTGTTCATATAATCTATACAGACCAAGATATACATTTTCTAATTTGATGGAGTATTGATAGGCCCTATAAAATCAAGGGCCCATCTCTCAAAAGGCTTGACCAGCCATTTTGGTTGCAATGGCATTTCATCTAATCTGTTAGGTTGACCCATTCTTTGGAAACTATCACATACATGCACATACCTTTTTGCAACATGGAACAAAGTGGGCCAAAACTACCCCATATGGAGTACCTTGTGCCCAGTTCTCGTATTAGTGAAGTGCCCTCCACAAGGCTCATCATGACAAGGCTTCAAAATGTTGTGAAATTCATCTTCTCTCACACATCGCCGAATTTCAATATTTGGTCCAATATAAAACAGATACCCACTTATCCAACAATACTAGTCACTCTACTGAATGATCCTTCTCTTTTCCCTTTTAGACAAATGAGGTGGTAGCTTTCCTACAACAAGGTAGTTAGCAACATCTGTGTACCATGGTGACCAAATAGACACTGCAAACATATGTTCGTCAAGAAAAGAATATTCGACAGGTAAATCATCATCACTATTATTCAGTTGAGATAGAGAATCTGTAACAACATTCTCTTTTCCTGGTCTATTAATAATGGTAATATCAAATTCTTGCAGTAGAAGTAACCACCTAGTCACTCTAGCATTAGCAACGGGTTTATTAATTAAATGCCTTATAGTTGAGTGATCAATATGTATGAAAGTAGGGTAAGTTGTCATAGAATGTCGAAACTTGTTGATGGCATACACGGCAACAAGGAATTCCTTTTTTATCACCATATAGTTGAGCTCAGCAGGGGCCATGTTCTTACTTATATAATAAATTACATATGGATTATGGTCTTCCTATTGTCCCAAAACAACACCAACAACTGTATCCAAAGCATCCGAAGAAATGTAGAAAGGTAGGGCCCAATTAGGCCCACATAAGATAGGAGTTGTGGAAAATCATTTCTTTAATTTTGCAAATGCAAATGGACAATGATCAATCCAAGTAAACTCTGCATCTTTTTTCAACAAGGAAAACAAAGGAGATGCTAATTTGGAAAAAAAATCGATAAAATGACAATAGCAACCAACATGTCCCAAAAATCTGCGTACCTCTATTTGTGTCCTTGGAGTTGGAATATTCAAGATTACCTTTATTTTAGCAGGGTCTACTTGGATTCCTGCAACATGTATGAAATGTCCCAAAACCACCCGTTCACTCATCATCATATAACATTTTTCTATACTTAAAGATATGTGGGTTTGTTTACAATGTTTCAACACTTTTTCAAGATTTCTCGGAGCTTCTTCAAAATCACTGCCATACAATGTAAAATTGTCCATTAAAATTTCCATGTAATCATTAACCATATAAGAAAATATACCTATCACAACAAGCTGGAAGTTGTTGGTGCATCACACAACCCAAACAAAAGTACCCTATATGCAAGGGTTCCCCAAGGACAAGTGAAGATGGTTTTATCCTCGTCTTCAGGAGCAATTTGTATCTGGTTGTACTCGCTAAAACAATCCAAAAAGGAAAAGAGCTTTTTCCCAGATAGAGTACCCAGGACTTGATAGCTAAATGGAAAAGGAAAATTATCCTTTTGTGTGGCTTTGTTCAATTCTCGATAATCTATGCATTTCTGCAACTTTCCATTTTTCTTAGGTACGATCACTAGTGAGGAAACCCACTCACTATCTGAGATTGAATACATAAATCTTGAATTTAAAAGATTTTGAAGTCCTTCCTTCATAATATCCTTCAAGTTAGGGTTCATTCTATGTTCGGGTTGGCAAATTAGATGACAGTCGCTTTTAATATAAATATGATGGGTACACAACTAAGAAGGAATGCCCTTCATGTATGTATATGATTTTAATATAAATATGATGGGCACACAACTCAAAAGGAATTCCCTTCATGTCCATATATTCCCATGTGAAATTCTCCTTGTGTTCCTTCAACAACTCAACCAAGCGTCCAGTCTCCCAAGGCATTAGATTGGGATTAACATTTAAGGTCTTTCCTGTCTCGATTTCAATTGGGCTACTTTTAGAATTGACAACTAATGGTATTGTTTCAACAAGGCCAGTTTCAACTAATACTTCCTCATTAATTTCTTGTTGATTGGGCTCATTCATCACATTATCTAGGATTTGGTAGGCTTGTCGGGTCACAGTTAGGGGATCACTGATGAAATTGTTGATTTCATCATCTTCCATCTCATTCTCAAAGGTGATGGATTTCCATATGGTGAGAAGATGTTGAGCACTTTCTTCCTTAAGCTTGACCCATAAAGGAGTTTCAACATCACTGCTAGGCTTGGACAATGGGTGAAGGGTACAATTTTTCATGCTAATCCCATTATATATCATCATAGATCTTGATTGAAAGCTAATGTAAACATTAGTTGTAACCAACCATGGTATGCCTAGGATTAATATATGCCCCCCCAACTGAGATTTGGGTTGGAGTATAAGAACATCAACAGGATACTCTGAGGATTTGACAAAAATCACACGGTCATCCAAAGTTCCCTTTGGTTGAATAGTGGATATGTCAACCAACTCCAACATAGTGGGGGTTGGTATACGATTGGTGAGTCCAAGTTGTTTCATAGTTTCAACTGTCATAATGTTTATTGTTGACCTAAGTCCACTAAGACATTCAAAATCATCGTCTGCCTAATTTGTACTATAGCAGTAGGGTTCCCTGAGTCATCATATTTAGCAGGAGGAGTCTTTCCTAGCATTAATTCTGATAATTTTCCCACCACATGGACTGTGAGGGGATCCCTAGGTTTTTTGCCAGGTTTCTTTACGCATAAGTCCCTTACTGCCTTAGCATAAATCGTCACATCGTTAATGGCCTAGAATAATGGTAGTTTGACATAGAGATTCTTCAGTTCCCCTAAGAGATAAAAATATGGCTACTCTATTGTCTTTGTTAAAGCTGATCACTCAAGGTAGGGTGGATTTGATGGAATATTCGTAGGAGTACTTTCAACCAGTGTTGCAACATATTCCTTGGTAAATTGCTATATCATTTACATTGTCAGGTTGCTTCTCATTTTGTTCCTCAGTTTGGTTTTCCACATGGGATGGGATATCCTCAATGACTATCGGTTCTACCACCCTTTCTGTGACCGTAAGTGCATATCATTAAACGGGACTGTCGTGATAGAGTAGGCTGACATATTTGGCATTTCAACTTATTGCATTGCCTTATTATTAGGATTAGGGTTAGGTTGTAAGGTAGTTAAGGTCGTAGTGGAGGATTATTTGGCAAGTAATTTGGAGGGAGTTGCAAGTGTGGTTGTTGATAATGTGGAGGTGGAGGGAATTTATTTCCTTGAAAGGGGCCTCTCCATCCTTGAGACCGAGGAGCAGGTTGATTTGTCTAGGGTGGCCATGATTTCCATGGTGTAGGATATTAAGAAGGAGGTTGATTAGGATGTTTCCATTGATTAGCAGGGTACTGATATTGTTGTTAGAACTAAGGTTGATTATAAATGTTATTCCAAGTATTGAAAGGTGGAAAAACGCCTGAATTCATACTGGGCCGTCGGGTTGCCATGGCTTCTTTGGAGTAACGAAATAATTTTGTTCAACATCCTTACTTGATGCCTACAACACTGCCTTGATCTTTGGTAATGAAGGGAAAAGTTTGGTATCATGATTTAATTCACAAAGACCACACACTTCAATGTTTTCAATTAGACATTCCTGTAGAGGATGTTTTTTCTGCACTTAGGACAAAATATGTCAAGTGCCAAATCTTCTTCAGTCTGTTTTTGTTTTGCCTTCATGGAATCAAACCGTGAAGTTATGGAGCTCATCACATCAATCTTATAATGTTCAAATAGATTACTGATTTCTTATCTTGTAGGTCTACCATTGGTTGACATATGTGCTCTACTAGAAACATCTCGTGTTTGAGTTATGTTTCTAGCAGATCCCCTATAACATCCGCGACAAAGTTCCACTATATCATTGTATGATTCCCTTGATATATCTTCCTTTCCTAGCATGTTCAACATGTCTAAGCAATCATCCCTAACTTCATGGAGCAGAATAGTTCTCAAAATATCTTGACGCACGTCAGGATGCCCTGATCTCTATAGATTATACTAGAGTCACTCCACAAAGTATTCAACGCTTTTGTCTTCTTTTTGGGTCATTTTGAAGATATCTTCTCTTCATTCTCATGTTCTGAAATAATCATGATACTTGTTGAGGAAATGTTGCTTCATCTGATCCCATGTTGTAATGTTTTCTCTACCCAATCCCATGAACCATCTCAATGCATTCCCTTTTAGGGTAGCAGGAAACAATTTCAACTTTTGTGCAATTGAGATGTAATCATAACTTCGATAGAGGATATCAAATTCAAACAAGAACTCATCTGAATCTTCACTAGATAACCATGGAAGGTTGGAAGAGATGAATGAGGGATTTTTTTTTTAACACAAACATATAATTTTTATTTTTTTGGTAAAATGTTGGTCTTTTTTTTTGGAAAATACCAATTGACCTAGTTACATATTTCAAAAGAATCAATGGTTGTCCAACGCCTAACTGAGAGGGGGAACACCCATAAAAAACAAATTACAATTCGATATGGCACAATTACGGAATTGGACGGAAACAACTGGATTCCCCGTTGAAGCTAAGAAACCCTTGTGGAAGAAGACATGCTTTGTTGGCCATGGAGTCAACATGTTTATTAAAGTCCCTGAGAATATGAAATGATTCAGCCATAACAAAATCTTTCATTATTATCCTGATTCTCTGCAGAATACTGTTTAAGGAAAAATTATTGAATCTGTCAGCTGAATTTAAAGCTTTTATCAGCATCTTAGAATCGCCAAAGATTTGAACGGACTTGAATCCTTTCTCCTTAGCAAGTTGGGCCACCAAAAGGAGACTGTAGCATTCAACTTGATTATTTGACATGGAACCAATAACCCAACTAAAATTGAAACTGGTCAATCTGTCAGGAGAAAAAACAAAGCCCCCAGCCCTAGAGGCTCCAGAATTCCCCTTGGAAGCACCGTCAAAGAAAATAACCGCTGAAGTGGAATTTGGCCAAATTTTTTTAAGAGATTCCTGATTCCCATGAAACCTCCAAGAAGGAGGATTGCTAGCCTTGGCACTTAGCAATTTATTATCTAGATTTTGAGGGAAAGAGCCCATCCAAAAAGAAGCTGAAAGAGTGGACAACGATTGCCCAATAGACTCATCAAACCACAATTTGGATTTAAGAGCCACTACCTGGGGGATCGGTCTCTGATCGTTGAAGATACAACAATTTTTGGCAAGCCAAATTGCCCACCACGTGAATTTCAAAATAGAATGCCAGTTTTTACACAGGATTTCTGAGAGAGATTTCGAAGGACGACTATCATACCAAGCTGTATAAAACTCAATTGTTGAATGTTGAATGGGGAACAAGCTTGACACATCATGCAGAATGATATCCCAAATCGATTTGGAGAATACACATTCAACTAGCAGGTGATCGGTCGACTCCAAGGCAGAAGTGCATAAACAACAATGAAATGGGCCTCTAAAGCCATGTTTCATGAGAAAATCGTTGGTCATTATCTTATTGTTCAAAACCAACCAAGTAAATAAATTGACTTTCGGAAGACAAAGAGAGTGCCAAACAGATTTCCAGATCACTGATGGAAGGCCTAAGAAGTGGGAAACTTGAAGAGTAGAAAAACCTTTGGTTACTAAGTAGAATCCATCAGAGCCCCATCCCCAACTATCTTTTTTTGTCGAAGTGAACAGGAGCAAGACCAGTAAGAGAATAAAACAACAATTTTTTTTTAGGATGAAGGCGAGCAGGAAGATCCAGGAGATACCAACCATCCCAATTGTCAACACAGTCCCAAGAGTGGATATCAGCCAATCGAATCAAGCCTTTATTTGTTGCCCAATTCATTAGCTCTGTTAATGGGATTACATAGGAAAGAGGAGGTTTCCAGGAAATTTTATCCTCCCAGAGAAGGATTCTCTTCCCATTGCTAGGAATTCTAAAAATCTTATGATTAAAAAATTCAAAGCCTTTTCTGCAGGAGTTCCAGATAACAGTACCAGATGAAGTTTTTGCAGCAGTTATATTTCTCATTGAGCCAGCCTTTAGGTATTTCATCCGAAAAATCCTACTGACTGGATGGTTTTTGTCCACAAATAACTGCCATATCAGTTTTCCACTCATTGCCAGATTAGCCAACCATGGATCTCGAATTTGTAAACCACCTTCTAAAATCGGTCTCTTAAGAACTTCCTAGCTTACCAAATGTATCTTTCTTTGACCATCTTTACCACATTTCCAGAGAAAATCACGCATAAGTTTTGAAATCTGAGCCGAAATACTCTTTGGGGCAAGCATCAAAGAGGCATGGAAAATCGAAGATGCTGAAAGGATTGCCTTAATCAGGATAAGTTTTCCAGCCTTGGTTAACCATTGACCACCCCAAGAAGTGATTTTTGCTTTTAACTTGGCCAACACCTCTAGCCAGAGAGAGGTAGGGGATGGGCCCAGGGTTAATAGAAGCCCCAAATACTTGATCTTCTCCCACTTGTCAAATCTAGGGAAGCCCAAGTGGTCTGCAATTTGAAGAATTGCAGATTGTTCTACATTCCAGCCATAAACTGCGCTTTTGTTTTTGTTAATCATTGCTCCTGTGATTTGGTAGTATTTTTGAAGGATGATGTTAAATGCCTGAGCAATCTTCAAAGAGGCTCCTCCAAGGAGAAGAGAGTCATCTGCAAAAAGAGAGTGGTTGATTGGGTCCACACCCTTAGCAATTTTTATACCCGGGATGTAACCAACTTCCTTTTCAACTATGAGTTTTCTGCTAAGGGTTTCAACCATCAATATATACAGGAAAGGGGACATCAGACAGCCTTGACAGAGACCTCTAGAAGCCTTGAAAAAGTCATTTGGCCTACCATTAACTAGAGGCGCTATCCAAGGCCCATGTGTGCATGCTTTGATCAAGTTAACAAACTCTGATCAGAAACCAAAAGAAAATAGGACATCATAAAGGAAGGGAAGCTTTAATCGATCAAAAGCGTTCTTCATATCCAACTTGATTAGCATACCTTTATCCTTCCGTTGGAAGCTTGAATGAAGAGCTTCTTGGACTTGGATAAGATTATCCACTAAATGTCTGCCTTTGATAAATCCCCCCTAGAGAGGAGAGATCAACTTACTTAGCAAAAGCTTAAATCTGTTGGAAAGAAGTTTGGCAAGGATCTTATAAAAAGCATTACACAACGAAATAGGGCGGAACCTATCGAAGGAAGAAGGGTTTACTTCCTTGGGGATAAGGGCGAGAAATGTAGAGTTTGTACATCCTCCCACTTTTGTTTTTTTTTGAAAAGCAATCACCATTTAGACTAAATTAGTTTTGATGATGGGCCAACAAACTTTATAAAAATGAAAAGAAAATCTATCCAGCCCTGGAGCTTTATCCAACCCCATAGCCCAGATGACATCAACAATTTCCTTTTCAGAGAATGGTTTCATCAAAACAAGGTTGTCCTCAGCACTGACAAAGGAAGGACCATTTTCCAAATATTCCAAAGCAACCTCCTCATTACCGAGTCCATCATCCTGGAATAATAGTTGAAAATGCTTACTAACATATAGTTTAAGGAGATATTGACCTTTAATGGAGACCCCCTCTTCAACGAAGATTTCAGAAATATGATTTCGGGATAATCTGACCTGACATTGACGGTGAAAATAAGATGAATTCTTATCCCCCGCCTTTAGCCAGAGGCAACGAGATTTTAACTTTTGATGCTCCTCTTCTTCTATGAATTAAAGAGACTTGTTAATCTAGGCAAGATGTTCCAGAACTAAATGATATTCAAATATATCTCTATCTTCCAAACTAATTTGGAGAGCTGATAACGCTGACACTTTTTCTTTTCTGGTGGTCGTAGGAGAGGGAAGAGGAGTTTTTACCCAGGCCTTCAACGTGAGCTTGGTATTATTTAGCTTATGTTCCCAGACAAAACTGGGAGAGCCAATTACGTATTGTGACCAAGCCTGCATCACAACATCCAAAAGTCCAACTCTATTGATCCAAAGGTGGCTGAACCTGAACGGGATCGCTCCAAGCTCTTCATCTTTCTCGAAAAGCAAGGAAATTGGATGGTGATCAGGCGATAGCTTTGGTAATATTTTGGTTGAAATATTGGTTTTCCTGTCAATTAGCATGCTGTGGACAAGAAAACGATCTAGTCTGGCAGAGATGCTCGCGACCCCAACTGTGTGATTTGACCATGTAAAACGCCCAATCTTGGGTTTGAAGCCAATCAAATCCTAGTCTTGTATCAATTCCTCCACCTTATTAGACATAAAATCCTTACCACATCGTCCTCCTTTTTTTCATTCAGTGCAAGGCAAATGTTAAGATCACTATCTAAAATGATATTTACAGGAGTGTTGGATACTAGGAAATCTACCAACGAAGACCAACAATCTCTTTTTTCAAAGTAATTAACTAGAACATAAAGATTAAAGAGGTAGACAGAGGTCTTATTGGCAAGATGATAAAGCTCTGAAAAAATCCAGTGATGGGTGGCAAACCACTTTTTTTAGCTGAAAATTATCTTCGCACCATAGGGTTGCTAATCCCCCACAGGAGCCTCTAGCACTGACAGCTTTGCCAGTGGTCAGTTTCCATTTAGATTTGCTAAGAAGAAGGAGAGCTTCCTCCTCAATCTTTGTCTCTTGAAGCAAGAGAATTTCAGAAGGGGCCATTCTCATGAGGTCTTTGACTGCTTCAGGTTTAATTGGCTTCCCCAAACCCCTGTAGTTCCTTAAGACGAACTGCATTACTTGCTCAAGGCAGAGGGAGGAATTACTCCCTTAGGAGGCCTGGTTCTCTTGTTCCTTCCATAAGACATTTCGATGGTGGACTGGCTGCCTTACGTCTTAACATCTCAGCCTCTTCTTCCCATAATTCCTTCCTAGACTTTCGACCAACCTTCTTGGAAAGCTACTCAAATGAATCTTCATCAGAGGATCTAGAGCTATTAATCGAATTCTTATGGGTTATATTTGCATAAGAAGGGGGAGAACTAACACCAATAGAAGTGACAAGGGAAGGAGCACCATCCCAAAGAGGATCCGATATAGATGGACCAGCTTGATCCAGAGTTGCTGTGATTACTTCAGAATCCATCTCATGCCCATCTGATTGCTGCATTTGCCCTTCTTCAAGGGCTTCAGAAGAACTAAGAACAACAAAGTGATTGGAAGGAGATTTGGAGCTACTTGCCACCCGTGGAATAGAGAGATTCATCCCCACAGCTATGTCACCAACCACTGAATTTCCTACTTTACCTTTTTTTCTATGGCCATGATTGGAAGTTCCTGCTTTCTCGGTTTCAACTTCCTCTTCATATTTTTTCTTACAGTTTCTGGCAAAATGGCCGTAACCATGGCATAATCTACACTTAAAAGGAAATTGTTCATAATCCAACTCTTGAATATGATACCACTCTGCAACTGTTAAATTGATTGCCTCAGGTAGGCCTATCTCCAAATCGACCTCAACACATCTCCTTGCACATGAAAAATGGTCTTTCCTCTCAGCCCTGTTAATATATTTACCCAACTTGTTCCCAATGGTTTCAAGGGATTCTGAGTTCTAGCAATGAAGAGGGAGGTGCAGGAGCCTTACCTAGACTGGGACATCAGATGGAACATCCTGTGTGGGATCAAAATCAGGGGTCCACTTATTCAGGTAGAGACCTTGTGGTCCCATGAAGTATGGACCATTTCGAAAGATTAGGTCACAATCATCTGTTGATTCAAAGACAAAAACATAATATACCCTTCCAACAAAATGATTACGGATACCCTCGGAAACTAAGGGCCTCCATTTTTGTTTCACCCAACCATCAATGGCCTTTGGAGAGGGCCAAAGGCCATTGAATTTCCCAATTAGCCCTCATTCATATAGGTTTAAATCCGACCGACAGATCCGATCAGTAGGTAATTCTATCGAAGGAATATCCACTTTCTTAACAAATTTCAGAGCAGGCCCCCCTTTCCTCTTACCACAGGAAGCAATCGATCTCTTGAAAGCTTTTAAGTCAGGAGGAAGAGGCAAACGAGGAACCCCATCGGAATCCATAAGAAAGACCACTAGAAGACTGTTGATCCTCCAATAGGGAGTCCTTATGAACATAGAGAACAATCTTCCCAAGAAGATAAGCAAAGAAAACTCACCAATCAACTGTTATCAGTTAGACGAAAGCAACGAATCCAATGCAAACAGCTAGGTAAAACAAGGACTCCATGTTGGCTCTTCACCATAGCACCTCAAAATCCCTGCAAAAAACCCACAAAGATCTATGACAATCGACTGTTGACAGACAATGAATCAGATCACGAGCTCTCCTAGACAAGGAGACGCTCCTGCAAGAGACACTCCTCACAGGCACTCCACTGCAGATCAACCAGCTGAGAACGTAGAACTAGCACCAACGCATGAGAGAACCAGGTTTAAATCAATAACTTTTTTTAAAAGGTTCTTGGTGCGAAATCGCAGTTTCTTCTAAAATCACTTTTTTGATAACCTCGACCGAGGAAAAAAAATGAATGAGGGATATTTTTCATAAGGGTTTCATCTTGAATATTCCCAATAGGGAATTCGAGGGTAGTTACTCTCTCATCATTGTTGTTTTCCATTAAATTGTTTGAATTTCCTTGATCTTTAGGATTTCCTTAACCTTCTCGATCCCCTTGTTCCTTATCTTCAAGATGATAATTCTCATTCTCTTCTTGGGTCACTATCCATATGTTGATCCGGTACAAAAATTCTTCCCCTCTCAAGTTATCTGCAACACTCCCCTAATCCTTGGAACCTCTCCTAGAATCCAACTTTACGTTTGGTTTTGTGATTGAATTCCAATCTTCAACCTTGGTTGTTTAAAAAATGATTCAAGATGAAGGGGACTGAAGTAGGGATTCCTTCTTTGTGGCTCCGCACTCCTACATCGAGTGAAGTAGGGATTCCTTCTTTGTGGCTCCGCATTCTTGCATCCAGACCCTGAAGCCGAATAGTCTGCTTTAGCAATCAATTATCTATAAATGTCTATCTCCCTAGTTTTACTGCTCCACTACCACATCCCCTTCCCAATGTGGGGTTAGTATCCTTGGGGGTTGTATGTTCTTTTCCTCTCCTATTCATATATACTTACATGTCCTATCCCATTCCGAGGCCCAAATCCTGCTATGGTTTAATGAACGATGCATAGCTCTTCACTATGTCTTACTTCCCTGGAACCTCATGAGTAAGACTACAAAAGGAAAGAAAACACTGTCAGCTATGCTTCTATGCTTATCAATCACCTTCCCCAGCAACATCGCCAAAATGTTGGTGGCCTTAATTGTCTAATTAATTAGGCAATCAAAGTTCTCAATTCATTAATTTTCAGCTGAGGGAAGTTGTAATATCCCCGATCTGGGATGATCACAAAATCTATGAAATTACCAACATTAATCAATTTTACATTGATTTATAACTTTCATCAGCAGTATGCATTCTCATGGACATTTCGTCAAACATGTTAGAGGCATTCCATAACACATCACAATGGCGAGATAATAATGGCACCTTTATTATGACTAACAAAGAGTAAGCAGTACAATAACTATGGCTGGGATAGCCGCTGCCAAAATACATTCAACAAGAACCTGAAAGTGATGCCAACTCCAATTATGAAGCTCTGATGAAGACCCTGAATGGATCCTCCCTTTTTGTCCAGCTAGGGTGGGTCCGTCACACCACCGAAACTAGACCAGAATGGATGGATGGAGTTTTCCAACCCCAAATGAAAACTCTAGGCTAACCCCTAGACGGTCTCAAGAACAAATCTCCAAATATTCAAGCATCCCTTTCCCCTTTGCCTCCGCCTCCTTTTATCCTTGAAGAGTCTCCAATACCATGGATAATTGTGACGAGACTCGAAGGGTAGGCGACCCCTGGGATAGGTGCCCACCTATAGGTATTTCCTGGGATGTGGTACCGGGACGTCTCGGCCCCTGCTTAGTCACAAGTTTCTGGTATATCTGGCTTGCGGGCTGTTGGATATACTCTTGGCTGTTGCCATGGCTAAAAAAAAAATACCATGGGCCAATGAAAACCATGTTCTATTATTTACTTTGTGCCCATACCATAGAAAAATACTATAAAACAACAGAAACCATGCCCTGGGTAATTATTACTTCCCCTTAGCCAATAATTATTTTCTCCGTATTTGTCACCATTAATAATTTTTTAAATTCTTCTTAGGTGACCTTGGTCTATTTTCCTTAGGCCAAAATTGGGGACATGACAGAAGTCTGGTTATTTCAAAGGCAATCAAGCAAAATACATGCATAAACATTAAACTTCTGACACTATCTCTTATACAAACACCTAATTCAACCAGTGCTTAATTAAACAACCTAATTGTTGAAACTATTATGTAACCTCTTTCTCATTGAATTCTCTTAATCTAACCTATTAATTCATTCTTCAAGAAAAAATACTAGTAATTCAACCCTTGAAAATGAGTAACTCTTCACAGAAGAAAAAAATCACTCTAACAAGAATGGACACTCGAAACTGTCATAAAGAAGATGCGCCTGCAGTATTTTTGCAAGGAGTTAAATCCTATATTACTTTTGCAAAAGATTAAATTGAATCACCACTCGTGCTTGAATGAAAGATTTATTCATGCAGCTAACAAAGCACCCAATTACACACTGCAAACAATTCTCTAGATCTGTTTCAACAGAAAATAACCATAACAATGTTGGCATGTTAATAGATCCCATGAGAAAGCAAATCAGTTTCACTATTCAATTACACACCTTAAGAGAAATCATGCATACTAAATAATCAACTATTTAAGCAATATAAGAGTTACACACTTAGTTCGACAAACTGTTTGAGGAATGTATAATCTTACAGGTGACTAATGGATCCAATCAACACACCACTCACATAATCCTCAATTAAGATTGTATCAACACTTTATTATACCAAAGAGAGATTAAGAAATCCTACAACTAATCAAACTAGGAAATCTTTGCGAGAAGGTGGGCCCTTGCCTCCTAACAGAGTCACCTTAAGACATTAAGAAAAGTTAAACACTAAGAAAATTAACAAAACATTGCCAATTTTTATTAAGAACCAAGTCTGCGAGATACAATGCCTTTGCATTTATCCTCGTTATTCCATCAATAAATGCCTTAAGAAGGAAACATCACCCTAATTTACAAGTAAACTATGCATTAATATAACATGTTGGGTATTAAGTTATACTTACTTCAAGGTGATGCTTCTGTGAGAAAAAATAGTCAATATGGCTGAATTAATGAGAGAAAAGGAAGTAGAACAAGATAGAAATGATAGGAAAAATGGACAATTCCAACATCCAACAAGTTATAAAATTGAAGGACATGGGAGTAGGATTTGATCCACTTATATGTACATAAGTCACAAGATCATTTAATATAATCTCTTTGTGTGCGGCCATATATTCGACCACTACCTCAAGGTGAGCTCGTAGCTCCAAGAAAATCCCTCACAAGAACCAAACCTTAATCATTGGTGAAAAACTCCTCACTCCTCACCAATGGATCCAACCCCTTTGGGTTTAAATTTAACACAGGGTGGGATTTGATCCACTTATATATATGCATGAGTCACAATATCATTTAATATAATCTCTCTGGGTGCAACCGTATGTTCGACCACTATCTCAAGGTGACTCCATGGCTAAAAAAAATCCTCATAGGAATTGAACCATGCGCGCTAGTGAAAAACTCCCTGCTACTCACTAATGGATCCAACCCCTTTGGGATTTCAAATTAAAGGGCATGAAGGTGGGGATTTTATTGACTTAGGTGTATAGAAGTCATAAGATCATTTAATATAATCTCTATAGATACAACCACACATTTAACCACTCCTTCAAGGCGATCCCATAACTCCATGATAAGAATTAAATTTTGTCCACAAACTCTTTGCTGATAATTTTTATAAGAAAGAACCTTCCACACAATCATTTAAACTTTAGATATTTTAAATACATAAATTTACATTTTCATATCTTTTTAATCTCTAAATTCTTCATTATCTAAAATTAAGACACATTTCACCACTCATTTCTTGTTAATTACCTCTTTGTAAAAGGATTGTGTTTTCCGCATAGCCTACATGGCTCAAAACCACTTTGTTCTTCAAAGATCGGTTCTCTCAATGTTTTCAAAAGCCATTCGGCAAGGTTTTGGCGGAAAAATTATGGAATACATAGCATAAAGGAAATGCGGCATAATCTGCCAAAATGGGGAAAGAAAACGAAAATGGGCCTGCCCCGTTTCCTTCGAAATCAAGGCCGAGGACTATCTCTCTCCGATTCTCCGTTGTTATCAGATGGTTCAATTTTTTGATGACGACCCGACCAGTTCATAAAAGCTTGCAGTGAATTCGTCAGTCTAAGGGCCTTAACGGGTTCATCTGCCCCGACGTTGATTCAATCTCTTCTGAACTTGCAAAGACTGAGGAAAGGTGTTATCCTACTCATCAATAATCCTTGGAATAGGTATCGTAATTTCTTTTGATGATTCGGAGTTTGTGGTTTCTGATCAGAGCATAGAGACTGGAAATGGGGAAACAATGCTTCCTTTAATGTCTTCAGAATCCTTAAGAGGTCATTGCTCGAGATAGTGATATTTCTTTTGTTCCCTTGGCATTAGTTTGCACATGGAGAATTTTTGTTCCATTCCTCGAGGCGCATGCATCTGGATTAGAGTCTCCAATAATGCTCGTCGTCTTGCTGTGCTATGATGAGTCCCTCGTTTTATTATGATTCTAGTTATTAAACCCTATTGAGCAAATTTATATGTGATATCACAAGACACTAGCCAGTTCTTCCGATTCTCCTGTATTGATGATGTTTGACTCCTATTTAAGTAGGATGATCCTATGAACTTCAGCCACACAAACACTAAATGATAATGACAAAGATGATGTAATCACAAACAAAGCTATTTGCATCTCTATGTCCTGGAAAACTGGTGTTTCAGAGAAATAGTAAGAGTCTACTTCTGCAGTTCATCACTGCAATCGGTTAACCCCTCTGTTATTTTGCATAAAGTGTTAGCTTGTTTTATCTATCTCCTCGACACATTAGTTTGGAATCACTTAGATATGTTGTCGTGTGTTGAGAAATATTTGATGAAAACACGTGGCGTTGTTATAAGTGCAGAAAGGTTCCTAAATGGAACTGAGTTTCCACGTACGAAAACAAATATAACTCTCACTGGATAGGAAGTGCTACTTTCAACACAAGTGAAGATGCTTCAGGGCTATGCCAATGTTGTGATTTTTCTTAAAAATAATGTTTTCTGTTCTTGGAGGTAGAATTAACTAACAGCTGGACTTCGCCTATTATCATTTTTTTTTGGTAAAATCATGCAAATGGTCGATGTAGGACCAACAGGTGAAGCAATTTGTGTTGTTTGAGGACATTACTGTACTTACTCCAAGGTGTGCTACATTATAATTCTTTCTTCCTTTCTAAGCTTTTTGAACAACTGCATCCAGTCCCAAAATTGTGAAGTGATTCTATTCTATCAAAGGCATTTTATTTAGGAAAACCATCATATGGAAAAGTTGTTGGTTATTTCAGTTTTTTGTATCTATTATTGTAGGGGCCACTGCATAGTTGAGCTCCATCTTTAGTTCTTAAAACTTAAAGGAGAAGCTAGTGTCTCGCCCTTTTTCTACCAAGGGTACAGACATAGTGTGCTATAAGTTCATTTTAGGGCGATATTTTATTTTTGTTAATTTTCTTGCACCTGGTTCTTTGTGTAGGTTATCTATGTAATAGTCTCTTACAAAACTCCACTGGGATGCATTTCTGTTATTTTTTTTTTTTACAAAAATGGTTAAAGAGCTTTTATATAAAATGAGAAATCAGATATTACATTGATCTGGACATAGACTGCTCCCAGAGGAGGACCACTTCCATGCCTCCTTGTGCGTTCTTTATCAGTCTATATTTTTCATTATAGTTTCCTATTCTATGAGTACTGTAGCTCCTTACAAACTGCCAAAGCAGGAAAATACAAAAGCAAAACATTCCAGAAATAGAATGGAGAAGTACACTATTAAGGGATCCAGTTTCTCTCGTAGGCCTGTTGATCGCAAGCTAAGTCGCCACAATCTAGACCCACTCCCTTATTAGCCATAATGTCCGCTTGTTTATTATTTTCTCTCAGAACGTGAAGGAAATTAATAGCCTTGTATTCATTTACAATACATTTTAGGAGATGATGAGTCTTGGTAACTGGATTCTTTCGGTTCCTCATCAGTTTTCGCGCTTCCCCTATGGCCATATTCGTGTCACCAAAGACCACCTCAATGCCATCTTTCGTTGCCAACTCCAGGCCTTTAATTAATGCTAACCATTCTGCCCCATTGTTAGTCTTCCTGTTGATTCCCCAAGCGTACTCTTTTAGCTTGATTCCTTCATAATTGAAGTAGACTCCCCCTGTGCTTGCCATCCCAGGATTATCTTTTGAGGCTTCGTCAAAGAATAAAGAACTACATCCAAGTTTCTTCCACCAACTTTTGAATTCTTCAGAGCTCATTCTTATTTGCCAATCTTGCGATAGTGGTTTTTTTGGGTTGAATCCAAGGTAGATGGGGCGGGAGAACTAGCAAATCGGAGGCCCAAGCTCTTTCTTCTGCTATCAATGGCTCCTTGTTGATGTTGTGCATTCCCCTCATGGATAAAACTTCCGCCCAAAGTGTCTTTGCAAATGCTACAACTTTGCCCAGACTGTTTTTTTTCCCTCAAAGATCTCTTTGTTTCTTGCTGTCCAGACTCCATATCTTCCAGTAGATGTATCTTGGGAGAGCTTCCCAAGCCCTCACAAAACCAAGTTTGTTAAAAAGAAATACGTGGTAGTAGTCCTTCCAGCAAGCAAATAAATCATTCCAATTTGTTGGCAGAGTTAAGTCAAAGTGCAGATCTTTGTATGCTTGGTGCCATACCTCTCTGGAAAATTTACATTCTATGAAAAGATGTTCGAGAGATTTCTCTTATTCTTTGTAGAGAATACATCTCAAAGGACCTTCCATACCTCCTTTTCTTATATTCTCTGCTGTTAACGTTTTGCGGTGAGCTAGTATCCAAAAGAACACATTAATTTTAGGCAAACTGTCCTTACTCTAGATTTTTTTCCATTTCCTGTCAATGTTGCAGTTGCTATGAAGACCGTCCACTGTACTGTAACCTTCTTTCATCGTGTGGCATTCTGATTTACCCCATCCTCTTTCATCTTTCAGCTCGCGATGGACAGGAGCTTACCCTTGCAGCAACGAAATGAGTGCATGATAATCTGGCCCATCTTTCGCTGTCTGTCCAGACTGAGAGATCGTGAAGAGTGGAAATTTTCATAGTGTCCATTTGTTGCTTTAGCTTTGAAAACGCCTGCAAGAAATTGGCAAGGGATGCGTTTCCTATTTTGTCTTTCCAAACCTTGATTGCTTATCGTTGCCTGGTATCTAGTATAGACGCTCATTTAAAATAAACGTTGCCTTCTTACATAACTCCCATATCGACGATCCTTTTTTGTCGTGGTTTATCTTTTCTACGCATCTCTTTCTGGTCCCATCAGATATTTTTTTTGCAGAATTTCCTTCCACCACGCTCTTTTTCCTTATACGATTCTCCATAGGATTTTGGCTCCAAGTGCCAAATCCATTTTGTTTGGATCTCTTACTCCAACTCCTCCGTAGATTTTTGGCCCGCAAACTGTTTTCCAATTCACCAAGTGAGATTTTTTTGAGTTGTCTGATTTGTCTCCTTGCCATAGAAATCCTCCTTACCATAGAAATCTTTTGATTTCTCTAGAAAAATCTTTCATTATTTTTTTTGGAGCTAGAGAGATCGAGCAGGCGTAAATGGGGTAGCAGAGAGAATGGAGTTTATAAGGATAAGATTTCCAGCCAGATTAAGCCACCTGTTCCCCAAGAGTTAATTTTGTTTTTGATCTTGTCAATCATCCTTTGCCAGTCGATAGCCCTTTTTTTCCCTCTGAAGATTGGGATCCCGAGGTAATTGAAGGAATTCCATGTTACGTTTCCTTCAAATCCAAGGGTCCTTGCTATCTTTGCCAAAGTTCCAGGGGTGCAGTTCCATCTGTAAACTTTTGACTTAGCTGAATTCACTTTGCCATCGGATGCTTTGAGGAAAGTTGATAAAGCACATTTGAATCTCTTTGCAATTATAGTAGACGCACCTCGTAACATAATGGTGTTGTCAGCAAACTGTGCATGGTTGATAGCATTTACTCCTCTAGCTATCTTCAATCCTTTTAGATCACCAGACTCCTGCGAATGTTGTAGCTTTTTGCTCATAGATTCATACACCAGGAGGCAAACGAATGGGGACATAGGGCATCCTTGTCGAAGGCCCCTGGTTGCCTGGAAGAATTTGGTAGGTCTACCATTTACTAATGGTGCAATCCACGGATTGTTGATACAAGCTTTTACCCATCTTACAAATCCTTTAGAAAATCCAAACTTGGACATGATTTTGAAGAGAAAAAAATGATTTACTTTGTCGAATGCATTAGCCATGTCCAGTTTAATAGCAATACCTTGTTGCTTTCTTTCCATGCTGGAGTGTATAGCTTCCCGAACAATAATAATATTGTCAAGTATCTGACGCCTTGCTACAAAACCTACTTGCGAATCTGAGATGAGGCGGCCCATGACGCTTTTCATTCTAGTGGACAAGATTTTCGACAGGATTTTATACAAGGTGTTGTAGAATGAAATTGGCCTGAATCTATCAAGCGATAGAGGACTCTTTTCTTTTGGAATTAAGGCCAGGAAGGATGAGTTAGTGGCCTCACCGATCTTGTCTTTTTTCCTTCTCCAATTTAACATTTTTTTCAGATCTTCTTTTATAATATCCCATGCTGCTCTGTAGAAGTTTATGGTAAATCCGTCTGGTCTAGGTGCTTTATCAACATGGAGTGACCAAATTGCATTTCTTATCTCATATTCCATAATAGGTTTTGCAAGCTCTCTATTCTCTGCATCATTGATGAGCGAGGGTATGCCAAGGAGGAAGTCTGCTTGTGCTTTTGGATCTGTCTCTCTAGTGTCCACATAGAGCTCTTGAAAATGAGTGAAGGCGTGTTCCTTTAATTCTTCCTGCACTGTTATCTTATTCTCACATTTATCTTTCACATCCTTGATGGCATTGAAACTTTGCTGAACCTTGGTTTGCTTATGGAAGTACTCAGTGTTGCTATCTCCTCCTTTTAACCACATCTGTTTGGACTTTAGTCTCCAAACCTCTTCTACCTGCCTTGCAAGATTTAATATTTTTATGTTCAGCTCTTTCTCCTGACTCAAATTCGTTGGAGTCACATCATCCACTTCCATATGGGATTGTAGAGTGGCTAGATCAATTTGCAGTTTAATTTTGTGATTGTTTGGGTTCTTAAAACTTCTTTGACCCATCTCTTTAGGGCAGATCGCACGGATATAAGTTTTGATTCCCCAAATGTAGCTGGGTGATTCGAAGTATTGTAGGTTCCACTCCTTTTGAATTAAACCCAGATTTTTTTCATCATGCAATCAGATTGGACTGAATCTAAAAGGAATAGCCCCAAGATTTATTGGTGGGAATAAAATCAGAGAGATTGGCTTGTGATCGGAGACTGCTGAAGGGAGAGCGAGAGAGGCTGGGTGTAACACCCCAGTTTTGACCCCGTTGGCATTAAATGTATATGATGTATATTGTGTAATTAATCATGGTGTGGAGCTATAGGCAAAAGCCCCACCATCTATTTAGCGTTTTATGTTCGGCAATTAAAATCGATGCCGATGGTATTTTGTGCTAGTCAGGCACATTATAATTTTGGACATCATGTAAATATGCAATTTAATTAAAAACCCACAACCAGCTATGTCAATGCAACAAATAATGAGACGGGGGCATGATTTTCTAAGGATAAGGGGGGGATATTTAACCTTTGGGGCTAATGGGGAAAAGCCAAATGTCAAAGGGAGAACCCATCAAACTGTCAACTACCTTTCTTGTCTTATTCACCCAATCAGTTATTACTGCCAGAAATTGGTTGGGTTGGTTATTGCATGGGATGGGCAAGGTATGACAGCCCAAATTCGAATAGGAGAAGCCATTAGTTTTTGGGAAATGCGTTTTGACTCCTTGGGCAAGTAAAAACCCAAAAACGTATGCCATTCTACCATGCTTTCATGTTTTTCATTTTTTCCTCACCATTTTTCCTTCACGTGAGCTCTCAGGCATTATGAACTTCCTGTGTGTGAAACCATTCATGTCTTTGGTCTTCGCCATGATTTTGGAGCTCCTGGCATTCACTAGTCACATTCTCTGCTGTGTTCTTCATTTTTCCCAGGCCTGGGAAGTGTTTTTGTTAATGCTCAGTGGTTGGGATCACTCTTGGGCGTTTTTGTGTTGTTTCCACCTCTCCACGGTTGGGGAATTTCGTGTTTCAGAGTTGCACAGCCAATGGGGGTGTTGCCGCCTAATTCGCACCTCGGGTAACGTGGCAGAAATCTTCAAGCCACTGGGTGCGACCTTGGGGGCAAGCTCGAGCCAAGTGCTGTCACCTGATACTTAGCTCCTCCGTCTAGGCCAACTCCTAGCGAAGCCAAGGGGGGTGGACCCTAATGAAAAGTAAAATTTAAGGTTTTTACTGTACGAGAGAAATAATTAATTCTAGGAGTTTTAATATGGAATGAATGAATTTAAGAAATTACCAATTACTGCCAACAAAACTTAACCTTAGCAACACCTTAGCTCAAATTAGATACACAAAATTCAATGACACATTGCGTGATTAACTTATGCAAAAAAGGAATAGAAAAGACCAGTGCCAAAATGAAAAGTGTGCTTGCAAAAGAGGGTTGCTAGTGTAGTCTCAGTGAAAGTATTGCAGTGTCTCGGTTGGTAAATTTTAAATTATTAAATGAATTGATTAAGGAATGGGTAAATTATGGGTTTGGCCCAACAAGTCAAGTCCCTTCGAACTGAGTGCTAAAGCAGTAATACGAAGTGTCCAACAGGGCGAGGATAGACCTGCTTAGAGTAGCCCCCTGACTCTGTAGTGATTACTCTCTGCAACCTCCCGAGTTCTCAAGAAAATTACTTGTGTGGATTTTCCTATTAGATCTAGTAACTCGTATCCCTTTTTGATACAGCCAACTGATCAGACAAGCTGCAGTGGTGTAGAGCATACGGGGAAGGAGTCTTGGTTTATTTTAATTAGAACAAATTTTTTGATTTAGAAAAAAGATAAAACCCTGCTGTCTCTTTCCAAATTCAGTACTCGGGCAAGCCCTTATCCACGAACCTGTACTCGGGAAAGCGAGGGGGTTTATTTTAACTTAGCAGTGCATAACAAAATTGTTTTTGTTTTTTAATTACTACACTGCTCAAATCTTTTCCCTTATGGTACTTCAGTATAGCGCAGTGGGTAAGTATTTAGGTTACTTTTGCACAACTTAAACACAGCATAAAATGATAAAAAAAAGGACAACTACGCTACCAGCATATAAGAAAACAGAAAATGACACCGACACAAATCCCCCAAGGGGGATGGGGACCGGGGGATGGGGATCGGGCTCTACTGAGCCTACTCAAACTTGTTTTTTTATTATTCGGTTACAATGCTTCAGCAGAGAATGCTCTTTGGTCCTTGTTATCTGGGATCCAAAGGCTTACAACATGCAAAGGAAATGGGCCCAGCTAAGGGGAAAGCCTCCTGGGAGCTCTTGGATGCTCGAAAAAGCTAACTTCGGGCAGAGTTTCCTTCTCTTTTTTGATGGGCCTCTAAAAACCAGCAAGCATATGTCAGTGAAAGATGCCCAAAAACACTTTGGAAGTGTCTTTGGACAACGTGCAAAAAATTACAAAAAAAATCTAAGTGCAACTGATTACAAAAAAATGAAACAACTAAGTAAGGCAAGCTAGAAAGCTTGCCTTCTTAGGATCTTTGCTTGCCTCTTGAAAAGAATGGCAAGCAAATTTCAAGCACTAAAATGCTAGATAAATCAAATGAAAGCTCTTTAATCTTCTTAGCCAAGTACTTTGAAATTTTACTTTAAACTTGCGGGAAGAGTAGATCTAACGTTTAAAAGAACAACTTGTAATTACGCAATCAGATCTAGAATTGAGAATTTAAATCTACTTTATATGTATCTTTGAAATGTAGATATAAGCAAAGTAACGGTAAGCAAAGTAAATTTGAATATTTTTTGGATCAAGAAGTGATAGAACTGGGTGGAGCAAGAAGTAGAAAAGGGATGGTGACGCCTCCTTTGGTGAGATCCGAGGGATGATGCTTCTTCTTTCAAAGTTACTGGAGAAGAGGGAGAGCCCACTCGCTCATCAAATGCTCCAGCTCGGGTTTCCTGTAAAATACCTTCAACAACATGCAAAGAGGATTAAAAGCACCTGTGTGAAATAATAACAAGATAAACAGTATTATAGATCCATACAAGAAATCATATAAAACTTGGTAATCTAATATATTCCACAATAAGAAGTAACCTAACAAGAATCACTTCCTATTCTTACCAAAATGTAAATTTCCTTACGAAGACAAGTAATCCCAACAATTGCAAATTATGAAAAGATTTGATACAGATTACCTCAATGATTTAGCATAAAGAAAACATCCACCCAACATCTATGGATCCCACACAGAAATTGCCTCCAAAGCCTTTTATTAACAATACTCGGAAAATATTACAATGTATGCAAGCAGAGGTTCAACCTTCCGATCATCAACAAAGGAGAAGAGACTGGCTTATATAGGAAAAGAGAGACCCAGGGGGGTCTCATCAATACTGAAGAAGAAGTCAGAGTTCAATTGAGCTTGAACAGAGGAGGTGATTGACACCTCTCTCATCAAACTCCCTCAACGAATCATAAACCTCCAGCACATACCATCCAATGAATAAGACTGAAGAAGATGCCATTCATTACCCACGCGTGAGTGTACGGCTATGTGACGTGAGCTTTACCAATAAAATACTCACGTGGAATGGAAAAGGCATACCCAAGGTTTTTATTACATGTCACGGTTATCAAAGGGGGCCCACTCCTTTAGCTAGCGCAACCCATACATCTACCTCACGCATTCCTTATGAGTTGACGTCACTCTTATTCAAACTCAAATCGCATAT
Source organism: Pseudotsuga menziesii (assembly GCA_001517045.1). Classification (NCBI taxonomy): domain Eukaryota; kingdom Viridiplantae; phylum Streptophyta; class Pinopsida; order Pinales; family Pinaceae; genus Pseudotsuga; species Pseudotsuga menziesii. The sequence continues at coordinate 155,793 of LPNX010679487.1, forward strand.
GATACACCTACCTTAGATTATATCCAAAGTCCACAAATGACACGCGATGGAGGGGGTCCACTTCTTAATGCTTATTCGCTATACCACATAATGGTTAGCGTGAACGTCAAATGTCTTGACGTCACCCTTATAAAATTTCGCTACAACCTTAACCAAACTTTAAAATGCATTACCTCACATGGAGAGGGTCGCACTCTTTAGGGGACCCATGCCATGTCACCCCATAACCTTAATATTTTATTTTAAAAAGACTTTTCAACCTTTGACTTAAGTGCCAATTTGTCCAATTTTAGCATTAAAATGCTATTTTATGCACTTTTAGCCCAAATAATGCCTCACGGGGTGCTCCGGCTGCCCAACTGATGTAGAAAGTGGTCCCATGGGTAAAGTGGACGCTCCGGGTGTGAAAACAAGTGTCCCCATGTCAGAAACGGACTCCGTATCTGACTTTTATTACAATATGAAGTTTTTTAATTAAACCATTAAAAAATGGCTTAAAAAACGGAAAAATTATTTTTTTGCAGAAATTGACGAAACTCTAGGGGGACCTAGTACACGTCCATACGACTCAATTCGAATGCCTATCATGGTGAAAAACACCGACACGAAGGCTTTACTAACCTCCCTAGGCCGCAACACCAAGATGACTACCCCAGCTTTGGAGGCGTGAGTGAAAAACTCAGAAATTATTAGTCGTTTGTTCAACAACCAATAATAACCAAGGGAAAAAACACTCTGGGCTAGTCGGCTTGATGCTTAAGTCTGGGAAGCTGAGCCTTTTATAAAAAATTAAATGCTAGGACATTTTTTACAATTTCCCCAAGGGGGTATGAACATGCGTTACAAAAAATAAAATGACCTTGGAGGCCTGAAAGGACCTCTGAACTCTGAATATGAACAAGTATCTTGTTCATCACTGGCGGCTCACTAAAAATACCGACTAGGTGCAGCCTAGTCGGTAACAGGGGGAACAGAGCCATGAATTTTGGGTGCCGATTGAGTTCGTTTTGGCCACGTTAGGGCCATAAACAAATCTGGAATTCGAATTGTTGCTAAGGGGTTGTTTTACCCATCTGCAAATTCGTTTTTGGCTCCCAAGTCGATTTTCATCAATCCCAGATCTGGAAATTGTTGTGTATGCCTCTGCTGATTTGGTTGAATTGTTTTTGGAGTGGAAATGGGGTCTGAGCCCGCTTGATAAACCTAGTGTGTGTAGGAGCGTCACAGATAGAGCTAGAGGGCTGACTTTCTTCTCTGCACCCCCTGACTAGCACTGGAAGGGAAGGCATGGCCCGAGGGACTGCATAGCAGAGAAGGGGATGCTTCTTTGTGTTGGGTGTGTGTGGATGTCTTAGAAGTCAGGCTAGTTCTGGTGCAGGTGTCCATAGCTCTTGGATTGAGCTCACTAGCTCAGCAACCAACCTTTCTAGCTCCCGAGTCCCTGTTGGCCTGATAAACCCAACTGTGTTGGCTTGGTTGAGTTTTGTGTATCCTTGGCTACGTGTGAGCCTGCTAGTTTCCCTTTATTCCTTGTGGAATCATGCCCAGCTCGGGGGTGGCAGTGTTGCTGAGTGATTGATGAGCACACTAGGCTATGGTTGGGTGGAACGTTGCAGCGACGTAGTTGGTTGCGGGACAAGCTTCTTCTAAGATAAGTATTCTTGTGTTTAAATCCTTGCAACTGTGTTTGTTTTATAAATCCATATGAACATGTTAAATGCTGGGAATGAATGAAATTGCTTCTGCTGTTTGATAATCATTTATGCATCTGCGTATGTTTAAGTTCAATGCATTTTATTTTATGTTCATGGGGCTAGACTGCCCGGAATGTTAACATTATAGTTGCGCCCTCTCGCCGGTAGAAGGGTGGGGACGTGATAGATTGGTATCAGAGCTTTAAGTTGCAGTATTGGGCCTCTATGGGCCAAGAAAACTCAGCTAATAGAGAGGTGAGGTAACCTCTGCTGAACCCAACCGTAGACAGAGAAAATTTGGAAAAGTTCTCTATGTGTGGGATATTCTCCATGTCAGCTGAGTTCGCCTGAACGGCGCCGTTATGACGGCTTCTTTCACCAAAATTCGTCGATATAGCGAAGCTGTCGGCAGATTCTTTCCACAGTGGCGGCTTTAACTTGGGGATCGAGCCGCAACGACAACCGAGTTCTTAGAGAAAGAGCCACTATGGTGGGGAGTTTGGTGAAATGTGAGCCGGCGGCGATAGATAATCGATTGGGGAGCCCTAGCATTGGCTGGGTCCCAAGGAGATGGCTGCAACGTCGGCGGGAAAAAGAGGAAAATTTCGCTGCAAAAGAAATTTTCTTAAAATCTTCTAAATGTTGGTCGGCGGCTGAAAGTTGAAGTCCAAGCCGCAACGATGGCGGATGGGAGATGAAGTAAGAGCTGCTGAAGCGGTCGGTGAGAGAAGAAGTTTGGGCTGCGACAACGGCAGAAAAAAGATGTTCGAGCCGCAATATCGGGTGAAAGGTGAACATCGAGCCGCAATGGCAGCAGAGGAAAGATGGAAACCGAGTCGACGTGGCGGCAGCTAGAAAAAGAAGAACGAGCCGCAACGGCGGAAAGAAAAGAAAGAGAGAGCCGCTATGCGACAGAGAAGAAAGGAAGATGGAGCCGCTATGTGACGGAGAAGAAAGGAAGATAGAGCAGCGATGCGACGGAGAAGGAAAGGAGAATGGGGCCGCTACGCGGCGGATGAGAAAGAAGGAATCAAGCTCTACGACGGAGAAGGAAAGGAGAATGGGGCCGCTACACAGCGGATGAGAAAGAAGGAATCAAGCTCTACGGTGGATGAAAAACGAGGATCGAGCCGCTATAGCGGGGGAAAGTCAAATTTTTTTTCGATGCAGCGGGTGGAAATTTTGAAAATTTTGCCAAAACATGGATTTTCAGTAGGATTTCAGGGGCTAGAAAGATGAAAAATGGCAGCCCGTTTATGCACCAGATTGCGTGAAATCGATGTATTTACAAAAAAAAAAAATGAGGGCATTGCCCTCGACCCACCCTGTGGCAAGTCCCTTTGACCCTCGTCGTCCCCTTCAGATAGTCGTTCTTGTGAAAAGAAAATTCTGTGTTTTGGGAAAAGTTGTCAATGTATGATTTTTCCAAAGTGCAGGTAAGTAATGTATGATTCATGTGAATGTATGCAGCTAACAAACCTGTTATTAACACATTTTGCAGAATCATAGTCACCTTCAAAAGCAGTATTCCAGATAGTGCAGTTCGGTAAAGTGAATTGTGGTCTGGTTCAGCCATGAGAACCTTCAGCATGAATGATGCACAGAACCCCAATGAGTACGAGGAAGATGCTATGGGGGAAAATGTCCGAGTTGGAAATGTTGAGACAGAGTCTAATGGGAGGATATTTCAAGAGACTCCCCCAGATTTTGCAGCCACCATGAGAAGCCCAAGGGTGGAGATGCAAAATTATAGGGTAGATAATGAAAGATTGGTTAAGGCTCAGGAGGAACAAAATCAGCTGAATGCAGTCATGCTGCAAAGTTTGACAGACATCCAGAGGAGGATGAACTCTGGGGACCAGACAGTAAGACCGGAAGGTAGTAAGAGCAGTACCAGAAGAAGAAAGAGATCTCCTAGTGAGTCATTTGAATCTAAAGGATCCACTGGGGACTCAAGCTCTTCATCTCACGAGAATGAGAGGAAGAGGCATTACAAGAACCATTCACGTGATGAATTTAAGAAGACAAGGCCTCCTACCTTTAATGGTGAGATAAAGAATGGACAAGAAGTTGAAGCTTGGCTTCTTGGGATGAGGAAATATTTCCAAGTCCAAGACTATTCTGGAAATATGAAGGCTAGAGTAGGCATCTTCAATTTGACCGAAAGAGCATCCATATGGTGGGAGCACTTCAGGTAGGTCAAGAAGATCAATGAAAGGAAGATTGTATGGAAGCAGTTCCAGAAGTATTTCAAGCAGAAGTACCTCTCCGACAAGTACTATGATGATAAGATTAAAGAGTTCCATGAGCTGAGATTGGGATAGCAGACCATGGAAGAATATGCAAATAAGTTCCTGGAACTTTTGAGGTATGTCAGGTACATCAAAGATGAAAAAGTGAAAATCCAGCGTTTCCTGAGTGGATTGCCTCAGTCTTACAAGGACAAAATTGAGTTTTATGAACCTAGAACTCTGGAAGAAGCAATAAGGAAGGCTAAGTATTGCTACGAGCAAAGCAAGGGTAAACCTGGTTACCATAAGACATGGAAGGACAAGAAGAATGAGAAGTTTGATCAAAGGAAGAAAGGTTTTAAACCTTCTAACTTCAGGAATCAGCAGAAGCAGCCATCCCAAGTTGAGAAGCATCCAGCCAGAGTGGTGGGAGAGAAGCTCGGAGAACCACAACAGACCAGAGGACCACTTCAATGTTGGAAATGTGGAGGACCCCACATGCACAGGAATTGTCCACTTGAGAATGAGAATGCAAGGCCAGCTTACAACATTCAAGAGGCAGAAACAGTGGGTCAAGTGGCAAGGGCTGTCCCTAGGATTTATGCCGCACTGGAGGATCGCCAAGCAGATCACCAGTCAACTGTGGTTGAAGTTGCAGGTAAGATTGTTGAGCAAACTGTTTCTATTTTGATTGACCCTGGTTCTACTCACAGTTACATTACTCCTAGAGTAGTGGAGATTTGTGCTTTTAGGAAAGTAAAGCATAGCAAATCTTGGTTAGTTCAGCTAGCCACTGAAACTAAGAGAAAGGTTAGTGAAGTGGTAGAGAAATGTCCATTGGTCATGAATGGATTGGTCACTTGTCTAGATCTGAATGTTCTACCACTTGGTTCCTATGATGTTCTTATTGGAATGGATTGGTTGGAAGGTCATAGGGTAAAGCTTGACTGTTATAATAAGACTTTTGAATGCATGGATGAAGAAGGGAACCTAAGAGTTGTAAGAGGCATCCCAAAGGTGATATCATTAAGATAGATTTCAACAATGCAGCTGAAGAAGTTCTGTAGGAAAGGTTGTCAGTTGTATGCAGCTCATTGTGGAGGCAATAGAGAATGAAACTCTTAGGTTGGAGGACTTTCATGTGTTGCAGGAATTCGGGGATGTGTTTCCTAATGAGATTCCAGGGCTTCCTCCAAAGAGGGACATTGATTTCACAATTGAACTTGTGCCAGGGGCAGCACCAGTGTCCAAGACACCCTACAGGACGAGTACACTAGAAATGCTAGAGCTGAAGATGCAACTGCAAGAGTTGTTGGAGAAGAAGTATATCAAGTCGAGTGTGTCTCCTTGGGGAGCACCCGTTTTGTTTGTGAATAAGAAAGATGGTACACTTAGATTGTGTATTGATTACAAACAATTGAACAAGGTTATTGTGAAGAACAAATACCCTTTGCCTAGGATTGATGACCTCTTTGATCAAATGATAGGAGCAAAGGTATTTTCCAAGATTGACTTGAGGTCTGGTTACCATCAGGTGAGAATCAAGGATGAAGACATTCATAAGACAGCCTTCAGGACAAGGTATGGACATTATGAGTTTGTAGTGGTACCATTTGGTCTCACAAATGCATCGGCTACATTTATGTGCCTTATGAATAGTGTCTTCAGCAAGTATTTGGACAAGTTTGTTCTTGTATTCTTGGATGACATCCTTATTTATTCTAAGAATGAGGAAGAGCATGAGGAACATTTGAGATTGACATTACAATTGCTCAGGGAGCATCAATTGTATGCAAAGTTGAGTAAGTGTGACTTTTACAGAGATAGGATTCATTATTTGGGTCACATTATCTCAGATGAAGGCATATCTGTAGACCCTGAGAAGATTGAAGCCATTATGAATTGGCCTACTCCAAGAAATGTGATAGATGTAAGACCTTTTATGGGACATGCATGATACTACAGGAGATTCATTGAAGGATTCTCCAAGGTTGCACATCCAGTCACTTCTTTGCAAAAAAAGGGAATAAAGTTTGGATGGACACTGAGTTGTGAAGAAAGCTTCGAGCAGTTGAAGAATCTTCTCACAAGTGCGCCAGTCTTGAAGATTGCAGACCTAGAAAAGGATTTTGTGGTTTGTATTGATGCATGCGGACAAGGGCTTGGAGGAGTCCTTATGCAAGACAACCACGTGATATGTTATGAGTCAAGAAAGCTGAAGGAGCATGAGAAGAACTACGCTACTCATGACCTAGAACTTGCAGCCATAGTACATGCTCTCAAGATGTGGAGGCATTACTTAATGGGCAAAAGATTTGAGCTAAGGACAGACCATTGTGGTCTGAAGTATTTGTTTGATCAGCCTACTCTAAATGCTAGGCAAGCGAGATGGCTGGAGTTTTTATGTGAGTTTGATTTTGAAATCAAGCACATAAAAGGGAAGGAGAATAAGGTAGCTGATGCACTCAACAGGAATGTGCAGGAAATGCATGTGGCATCCATTAGTATTTGCTAGTCGGAGTCGAGGCAACAGATTGTTGATCATGTTGCTGGAGATGAATTGTATGAGCAGGTAAAAGACAAATTGCAGTAGCAAAGTCTTGAGAAGAGGTATGAGGGATATAAATTGGATGAAGATGGACTTCTTACTTATAAGAACAGAGTCTATATTCGAAATGTAGCAGATTTGAAGAGAATGATTATGGAAGAGATCCACCAAGCTCCATATTTTGGTCATCCAGGATATCAGAAGACGATTGCTACAGCCAGAAAGCAGTATTTTTGGCCAGGAATGAAAAAGGATATGGCCGAGTACATTTCAAGGTGCATGAAATGTCAGCAGGTAAAGGTTGAGCATCAACACCCTGCAGGTTTGTTGCAACCTTTACCACTTCCAGAATGGAAATGGGAAGTTATTTCCATGGATTTTATTACAGGATTGCCAATGACTTGGAGATAACATGATTCCATCATGGTTGTGGTGGATAAGTTGACAAAGGCAGCACATTTTATACCGGTTAAGTCTACGCATAAGACTGATGACATTGCAAAAATCTTCATGAAGGAGATTTTTGAATTGCATGGATTGCCTAAGGCAATAGTCTCTGACTGAGATGTCAAGTTCACTTCCAATTTTTGGAAGGGTTTGTTTGCAGATTTGGGTACAAACTTGAACTTCAGCACTGCCTACCATCCTCAGACCGATGGTCAGACAAAGAAAGTGAATCAAGAGCTTCAAGACATGCTTCACATGTATGTGATGGACAAACTAACCAAGTGGGAAGATTATTTACACTTGATAGAGTTTGCTTATAACAATGGACAACAATCCTTGGGGATGAGTCCATATGAAGCTTTGTATGGCAGAAGGTGTAGGACACCAGTGAACATCGGATAATCCAGTGAACAGGGTTTGTGCTTGGGCCAGAATTGCTCAAGGAAATGGAGCAAGTGGTTGTAAAGATTAGGCAGAATCTGAAAGTAGCTCAGGGCAGACAGAAAAGCTATGCAGATAAGCATAGGGTGAACAGAGAGTTCAGTGTTGGGGATCATGTGTACCTCAGAGTGAAGGCAAAGAAGAGTTCCTTGAAGCTTGGAAGTTGTGCCAAGATGTCACCTAGATATTGTGGGCCGTTTGAAGTACTTGAAAGAATAGGGCCAGTTGCATATAGACTTGCATTGCCTGCTAGCACTAGAGCTCATAATATTTTTCATGTTTCCTTGCATAAGAAATATGTACATGATCCTAACCATATAATAAATTGGGATGTGATTTAGGTGGAACCTGAGGGAGAATTCCAAATCGAGCTAATGCGCATCCTCGATAGGAAGGTCACAATGCTTCGGAACCGAGCCATAGGGAAGGTAAAGGTGCAATGGGAGCACTACGGTCCTGAAGAGGCTACATGGGAGCTGGAGGATGCCATGAGATTCGCACATCCATTTTTGTTCAATTCTGCGGAGCACTAAGGCAATGCTAGTGTAGCAATTTTGTTCAATTTTGTAAAGCACCGAGGACAGTGCTATTGAAGGGGGAGGGGAATGTAACACCCTGGTTTTTGACCCCGTTTGCATTAAATGTATATGATGTATATATTGTAATTAATTATGGTGTGGAGCTATAGGCAAAAGCCCCACCATCGATTTAGCATTTGATGTTCGGCAATTAAAATCGATGTCGATGGTATTTTGTGCTAGTCAGGCACATTATAATTTGGACATCATGTAAATATGCAGTTAATAAAAAATACCCACAACCAGCTATGTCAATGCAACAATAATGAGAAGGGGCATGATTTCCTAAGGATAAGGGGGGGGGGGATATTCAAACCTTTGGGGCCAATGGGGAAAAGCCAAATGTCAAAGGGGGAACCCATCAAAACTGTCAACTACCTTTCTTGTCTTATTCACCCAATCATTTATTACTGCCAGAAATTGGTTGGGTTGGTTATTGCATGGGATGGGCAAGGTATGACAACCCAAATTTGAATTGGAGAAGCCATCCGTTTTTGGGAAATGCGTTTTGACTCCTTGGGCAAGTAAAAACCCAAAAATGTACGCCATTCTACCATGCTTTCATGTTTTTCGTATTTTCCTCACCATTTTTCCTTCATGTGAGCTCTCAGGCTTTTTGAACTTCCTGTGTGTGAAACCATTCACGTCTTTAGTCTTCCCCACGATTTTGGAGATCCTGGCATTCACCAGTCACGTTCTCTGTCGTGTTCTTCATTTTTCCCAGGCTTGGGAAGTGTTTTTGTTAATGCTCAGTGGTTGGGATCACTCTTGGGCGTTTTTGTGTTGTTTCCACCTCTCCACTGTTGGCGAATTTCATGTTTCAGAGTTGCACAGCCAATGGGGGGAACAGAGCCACGAATTTTGGGTGTCGATTGAGTTCGTTTTGGCCATGTTAGGGCCATAAACGAATCTGGAATTCGAATTGCTGCTAAGGGGGTTGTTTTACCCATCTGCAAATTCGTTTTTGGCTCCCAAGTCGCAAGTCGATTTTCATCAATCCCAGATTTGGAAATTGTTGTGTATGCCTCTGCTGTTTTGGTTGAACTGTTTTTGGAGTGGAAATGGGGTTTGAGCCTGCTTGATAAACCTAGTGTGTGTAGCCTCATAGACAGAGCTAGAGGGCTGACTTTCTTCTCTGCACCCCCTGAATAACACTGGAAGGGAAGGCATGGCCCAAGGGATTGCATAGTAGAGAAGGGGATGCTTCCTTGTGTTGGGTGTGTGTGGATGTCTTAGAAGTCAGGCTAGTTCTGGTGTAGGTGTCCATAGCTCTTGGATTGAGCTCACTAGCTTAGCAACCAACCTTTCCAGCTCCTTGTTAGCCTGATAAACCCAACTATGTTGGCTTGGATGAGTTTTGTGTATCCTTGGCTACGTGTCAGCCTGTTAGTTTCCCCTTATTCCTTGTGTAATCATGCCCAGCTCGGGGGTGGTAGTGTTGTTGAGTGAGTGATGAGCACACTGGCCTATGGTTGGGTGGAACGTTGCAACGACGTAGCTGGTTGGGGGACAAGCTTCTTCTAAGATAAGTATTCCTGTGTTTAAATCCTTGCAACTGTGTTTGTTTTATAAATCCATATGAACATGTTCAATGCTGTGAATGAATGAAATTGCTTCCACTGTTTGATAATAATTTATGCATCTGTGTATGTTTAAGTTCAAAGCATTTTATTTTATGTTCATGGGGCTAGACTGCTCGGAATGTTAGCATTATAGTCACGTCCTCTCGCTGGTAGAAGGGTGGGGATGTGACACTGGGAGGAGATCTTTCTGCAGGAAGGTGGAACTTACCAGGTTTCTCTTCAGCCTAGCTACTACATGTCCAATTCCAGTTCTTCTATTGCTCCATGTGTACTTTTCGTTCTTTAAAGGAATGTCCAGCGAATCCAGATCCGCCATCAAGTCCTACATCTTCTCACCAAAAGGGTCCTCGACCTTTGTTCCTCCACGTTTTTCAGATTGTGACTTAGTGGTATTGAAGTCCCTAGCAATGATATTGTATTTTCCTCGTAGATCCTCCTTTAGGTTAGGGAGATCTTCCTAGAAAGTTATCTTGTCCTTGTAATGCGTTGGCCCATATACATTACAGATGTATAGTGAAGTTAAATCCTCCTTTTCCTGAATTTCTGTCAATAGCCGGTGATGGCTTTCCCTAGTTGATTGATCAAAAATTTACTATGGTGGCTATTCCTCCAAATGCTCTTCTAGAGCTTATGGCTTTACCTTTGCTATTTTTCCAGAAAGGACATGAAAGTGCCATAGCCTCCACATCCGACATTTTTGTCTCTTGGAGTAGCAGTATGTCTGGCCTCTCGGATTTGATTATCTCTTTCATTGCTTCTACTTTGCTTGAGCCTCCCAGACCCCTGCAATTCCAAGAGACGACTTTCGTCATTTCTTTATTGATTGAGATCCTGCTCGGGATCTACCATCTGTGTTTATCCCTCTTGGATTTTAAGGATACTGGAGAAGTTTCGTTTCCTGGAGACTTCTCTGTCTCCCTAGTTCTAACTCTTTTTTTGCTTCTTGTTCTCTAAGGTATCTTTGCAACTTTCTTTCTTTGGTGTTCGGTTGCAAGGCTACGTCATGCAATTCCTGAGATCCTTGTGAAGGCGATCGTTTTGGGGAGAAAACCTGTGGTGTGACTTTGCTATGTTTTACCATCTCTGCCCAAGTACCCCCTGGTGTTGTAGACCCTTCAAGAGCTTTTTTGTTCCTTTCATTTATGGGAGACAGGGGAGGGACACTCATGGATGCATGGATCTCTTCTTCTTTTGTTTCTGCTGATATTGTTTTCAAGGGTGGGATTTCTCCTTCTTCCATGTGCAGTTCCTGGAATTGGTTACTGGTCGAGGCTTCTTTTCCTTCTTTAGGCTTTTCCTTGCTTATGTTTGGCTACACCTCACTTGATACTAGAGGCATTTTTCTTCCCCTTTTTGTTTGCCGCCATCCTTCTTGTTGATTTTTTTTTTAATTTCTTGAACTACCTTTGGGCAATTTTTAACAAATTGACCGTATTTGTGGCACTTCTTGCACTTGAAAGGTAGCTGTTCATAATCTACCTTTTGCACGTGTTCCCATCCGTCCATGTATAGATTTACAGCTTCTGGTAGGCCTTTCTCCATATCTACTTCTACGCAGATCCTTGCACAGGAAAACAAAGGACCATTTGGTTCTGCTTTGTCGATATAATTGCCAAGAGAATTCTCTATTGCTTGTAAACTTTCATCATTCCAGCAGTGCAAGGGGAGATGTGGGAGGCGAACCCAAACTGGGACCACCGATGGCACTTTTTTTTCTAGGTCAAATGATAGGCTCCAACGGTTTAGATATAAGCCACGAGTACCCATGAAGTAGGGTTCTCTCCTGAAAATGAGATCTCTATCAGCTCTGTTTTCGAACAAGAAGGTAAAAAAACCCTTTTCGCAAAAATAATGTTGCAGACCCCCAGAGATCAAGGGCATCCAATTTTTGTTTATCCAAATGTCCATAGTTTTTGGCGACAGCCAAATTCCTGTAAACTGACCTATCATGCCTTTCTCACTCAGAGCTAGGGCTTTCAGTCTTGAAGCTGCTGACGTGATCTTGATTCGAGGAGAGGCTGCACGCTTAACAAAGTTCACATCGCTGGAATCCGGGGCATATAGAGGTGGGGGAGATGTGGTAGCCACCAGAGCCTTGAAGGCTTCATCTAAGATTCTTCAACGCTCCTCTGGACTCGGATTCGTGGGTGGATCCATTCCTGAAGCTTCCCTGGGAAAGGGCCAAGATCTCCAAAAACAGGCTTAGTAGATCCCGTATTCAATCATGATGTAGATCTATTAATGATTCGCGAGTTTCAGGTGCGTGAAGCTGCACTCCCCGATCCCCAATCTGTGCTGTGCATGCGTTAGAAATGGAGGCTGATCACTCTGACTTTGGCTACTTGTCGATCGCTCAAGGATCAATCCTTAGAACTTTTACTGCATTTTTGTTATTATTATTCTTTATGTGTCTTGCAATTAAATCCACCCCATAGGCCATTTTTATATCTTGTATCTTGCAGGTAATTAGGGCTTCATCAAACTCTTTATTTATGTGCTTTTGATTTTTAAATCTCTTGTTTTTTAGTGTGTTTTTTTCCCTTTATTCTTGGTACATACTATGTATTTCGTTTGTATGTTATGCATTTCCTAGCAACTTGCTACATAAGAAGTAGCTTTGTGTGCAATTGCAGTAAATAAAGATATGCTAAATTCTAATACCATGTTAACAAGCTTGAGGTCATCCTTTAAAGGAACATTTTTCCACTCTTAGATATCTAGCACTTATGAGTTTGGTATTGAAAAGTGTGTGAGTAGAGGGCATGCTTGGTGTAAACATTGTCTACCTAGTTGTATTTTTGGTTTTGGTAAATAGTGCCAATGGGAGTTACAACAGCTTTATAATTGACCTTCTGATTTCATCTTGTTTGCTTGATTTATAATGTGTCTGTCTTGAATGGACATTATATTTAGTTATAGCACCTTCATTAGGAGCAAACATGGTTTTTACATTCCTTGTTTGTGTTTTACAAAGGTTTCCATTTAATTTCTTCAATGGTGTTTGTTGTTAGTGTTTTTTTATTTTTATTTTTTAACCACAGGAAAAACCATAATTTTTTCCATGGATAGTGTTATGCCCCATATTCCTTGCAGCGTACCCTACTAGATGTGCCAAAGAGGGGGTACCTTTTGCCAAATGTAAAATGCAAGATTAGGCTACTTTATGTAAAAGTGTTGGTCTATCAATGATCTAGACCCTTTGGTTGGTCATGGCAGGTCCTCTTGGTCCTCATTTCAAGGTGTATTGGTCTTGTGGCCCTACTAAGTTGCTAGATACACCTTGATGGGTGGTAATTCCTCATCATGCGGGCATTTATGTCTTGGTATGTATTGGTGCCCCTTGGGGTGACTCCATTAGGACACATGGCTTATGAAGCTCCTAGCCACACTTCTGGTTTTATACTTTGTAAAGGTGATTGCGCGTGTATGGATTGTCATACCTGCTTTAGCACACCTCCATTATGCCCACTTGGACCTCATTTGTTGTATTACTTTTTCCTTTTGGCCATCTTAGTCAAAGAAATGCAAAAAGTTCACCTTTGAGAGACATTTTGAAGGCCTCACCAAGCAAGGAGGATGTTGAGGGCAAAAGATATAGTGTTGGGGTTAGTTTGGGCATGACATCCTCCCTTTAGGCTTAACGTTTCGTTTTTGTTGATTCTTGATCATTACTTGTCATTATTTTAGTTCTTTTTGGCTTAGTCCTCGATTTTGTGGCTAGCAAGCCCTAAAATCAAATTATAACTCATTTTGGGAGGTCGTCCTAGAGGAGAAATAGAGCTAGAACTTTTAGTATATTTAAGGAACCCTCCTCATTTTGTAAAAAAGATCATGGGATCAAATTACTGAAATTTTATTTTATAAGTGCATATGAGGCTCTAAAGTGATGCACACCTCTCTTCTTGGCAAATTCTAGGGTTTTTTGAGGAAATCTTTGGTGTTTTCAAGGTTTCTTTGCAATCTTTCAAGGCTAATTAAAGGAGTAAGTTTGCTATTCTCTTGAGGGAGGAAGGATTTAGGGTTTATACTTGGGGTTTTCAAACTCTTACTCAAGTCTGATCTCTCTTGCATGCTGCTATAGGTCTGAAACATTTTGCTACAGCCATACATCGACTTAGAACTTTGCCAACTTGAACACTACAATAAGAAGGTTACAAGTCTTATATTGGTTGATCAAAGGTAAGAGGTATTTTATTTTCCCAACAGTTTAATTGAAGTTTTCAAACAAGTTATTGGTCCTGGCTTTGTACTGCATTCATTGATATATCTTAAGAACAAGACAGTACTAAGTCTTATTGCTCTTAACTTTCTAGTCATGACACATGTAACACTCCATTTTTTACCCCAGTATGTAAATATGTAATTATGTATATTTTGATGAAATGGCTAGAAGCCGGACATGAATGGTCTAGTGTCATCAAGATGATGTAAATATGTTCATTTTAAGATTAATATAAAAACCACGACTACTGCAGACTAAGAAGGTTGAAGATGAGATGGAAGGGATATGATTCTGCAAGAGGGGGGAAGTGAGAAGGGGGTTAAAGGGGGAGATGACTCTAGTGACTTATAAGCTTAAGTCATCATCCTTATTATTCCTTTTTATCCTAAGTTAAATAAATCCCTCTTTATTAAAGCACATTACCATAACCTTGAGTTAATGATCCTAAGCTTGGGGTTGGAAGGGGATAGGTGCTGTTATACATACTGTTTAATTCACTATTATTTGATAATGTGAATGCAAGGAGTTCTTGGAATTGTATGAATGCATTAATGTAAGAATTGCATGTACAATTTTGTATTGGCATATGTTTATTTTGGGTGACTAGCTATATTTCATTCCATTGTAAAATTAATAACAGAGGTGTTGGTCGGCAAGTTATTTAGTATCCCATGGCCCCAAAGGCATCGTGAGATCACTGGGGTTTTGACAAGTCATTGGGTATTTTGGAGATTTTATTGACTCCATAAGGCATTGGTTGATCAATCTATAGGAGGGTTTATCGTTAGAAGTAGAGTTGTTCTCATTCTTGTGCTTCACAAGGCTACTTCTACATTCGTTTGGGAAGCCTCCCGTGGCCAAAGGAGCAGGGCCTAAAGAGATAAGAGAGTGTATTGTGGTGATAGTGGGTGCATCTCTTGATTAGTTGCCACTCTTAGCACCAACCTTAACGACCTTTTAGAATGGTGCTAGTTTGACCGGTAACAGATAGAACAGAAATTACATGTTCCAACTTCCAAGTGCATAAAGCACTTCAAAAGAGATCATCCCTTTTTCCAGACTTGTTCCCAAAGTTTTTCAAAATTTGAGACCGATAGATATTATCCCCTAGAACTCCTATAAACTTTGAGAGGAAATAAACCTCTCTTCTATAGATAGACTGTTCTTTCAAAAAATATTCATCAAGAAGTAGATAGTACAGCTTCCATTATAATCCCTAGCGAGATTACAGAATTAATATATCCTGATCCAAAGACAAAAAAACACAGCATATAAATAATGACTTTAGATCGACTGATAGCAGTCTGCAGAAGAGCCATTCCTGAACTCAGTTAAAATCATCCGGCCTTCCTGAATCTGGAGACCCTCTTTAGATAGTTTGTTAGCCACTGTATTGAGTTCACTGTATACATGGGAGAAAGGAACGTGTTCAAACCTGGCATTGATATCCTTAAGCCTCTGGATGAGCATGACATTTTGGAAATGTTAAGTTCCAGTAATCCAATTAATTAATACAGAAGAATCACCATAAATCTGCAATTTGAAATATTACTTTATTGCCATAAGTTCTGCTGAGTTGTTTGATCTACCCCCAAGACCTGCTTTAAATGTGATATAATGTTCCTCAGAGAAATATAAGGCCCCTCCAGAACTCAGTTGTGTCTGTTTATCTTCTATAGGTGATCAAAACCTAAGGCTGTTTAACATGCTTTTACAAGCCTTGGTTGCATTGCTCTCTATAGCAGCAGTTCAGTTTGTCTGCAACAGTAATTCTAGGTTGCAGATATTCTCCATCCCACAAGCCTTTCTGGCTAGCATCTGCAAGCTTACTCTGAGATTTGTTACCTACAATTCCTTCGTGTACCCATAAGCACTTGCCAGTCTTATTCGCAGAACCTGCAAAGTGAAATTGTATGGTATCTGCAAGTACACTTTGAGGGATTCCGTTGTACTCTGCTTGCAAAGTTCCATTGTAGACATCCTAAAAGCCATAAATTCAAGTTGCAGATTTCTTTGTAGTTTGCATCCACAATTGTAGGTGTACCGAAGCTACACCCTTCTTTATTGATACTCAGGTTGCCACAAACCTCCTTTGCTGGTCTACAAACAATTGCAATCTCACGTTGTTGTTTGGCTGCTAGCATAAGAACATGTTGTTTATTTGGATTGCTTTCTTGTAAATTGTATTTTCTTGTGTACTATACAAATTGTAGAGATTTAGTGTGTGTGATTACAAAAGGATAGAATTGAGTTAGAGTTGTATCAATTGCCTCATTGGAAGTTTACTCCTTAGCCCTTCTTAGGGCTCAACCCATAGATCACCTATATTCTTGTCCTACATATTCTTTGTAATATACACTGTATATCCATGCAGCATGATTGGCTTTGTAATATAAAGTTGAGTACTTTTAAGAGAGATACTTTTAAGTTTTTTTAACTACTTTTTAACGCTAATTCTAACAAGCTAATTAAGTATATCATATCTTCTTTTTCATTTTTTACCCTTTCTTAGCTATATTCTCTTATAACCTTGGTATTCCCTTGAAGCTGCGGTTGTCCTTTGAGCCTACACGTTGGTGCTTGGATCAGTTGGTATTGGTGCATAGAAGGTATAACAGTTCATTCCCACTTGAATTAGGTCTGCATACAGCAAACACAGAG
Organism: Pseudotsuga menziesii; assembly: GCA_001517045.1. Classification (NCBI taxonomy): domain Eukaryota; kingdom Viridiplantae; phylum Streptophyta; class Pinopsida; order Pinales; family Pinaceae; genus Pseudotsuga; species Pseudotsuga menziesii. The sequence continues at coordinate 172,198 of LPNX010679487.1, forward strand.
TTCAGCTCAAAACTCGTCTAGGCAACTTTCCTTTGCAGCGCAGCCAGCAAATACCCTGCTTCTTAAAGTGAACCTGATACATGTCTTAAATCTCACAGATGAAGCTTTTTAAAAGCAACGTGAAGAAATATATGTTCAATTTGACTAACTGTTGATGTTGTTCAATTCTTTCGTGCCATCATTCTCTTAGACAGCCAATGATTCTCAGTCCACATTAGGTGGCCATAGTTTGTTTAAAGTGCAGATTAAACTCAACGTCCCTCTATTCAAGGGCGAAATGAATACAAAAGCACTCAAAGCTTGGTTGCAGCAGTTGGAAGTGTACTTTGCAATGAAACAGTTCAACAATGAAGAGGATGTCTCCGTGGCTACTTTCAAGTTGACACCAAATTCTATTTTCTGGTGGGAGGCATAGCACCATGATGCCTACCAAGGTGTTGGCATGTAGTGGAATGAATTGAAAGAAATTCTCAAACAGAGCTTCCTCGGAATAAGATACTATGCATTGTCAATGATTACATCAAAATCTTAGCCAGTCTTTGATACCATAAACCAGAGTTCAGCACTTTGAATGAAGAAGGGTGTGTTCTATTTGTAGAAAGCTGCACAAAGACAGGGAATATAGTGTTTCTTTTAAGGATCCTAAATTCAGCATATGATAGCATTGCTACTGGATCTCAAGCTAGCATGCAATTGAGTTAAACCAGCATAGATCCATCTTAAATCCATATCTATTAATCACCGATAGGGATCCAATCTCTTGAGGTGTAATTTTTTCATCTTAAGTATTTTACATGTAAAAAAAATTTACACTTAAAGAAATTGGATCCCTCTTTGATAGATCCAGGTTTGAGATAGATCTATGGTGGTTTTAATTTTTAATTTTTAATTTTAATTTTAATTTTTTAAGCCCAAATGAATTTTATGAATTACTTTTTATTTTTTGTAACTTATTAGCCAACATGATTTTTTTAATTTTTGGTAACTTATGAGCCGATATGACTCTTTTAATTAACTTTTTTTACTTCTTAGTTTTGGTAACATCACGTTACATAACGTTACAACATCTCCCCCAAACTGGGCTGTATAGCACCTTGCTACTCTCGGTGCGAAGAGGGCGCTATTTGGGCTAAGTTTGAACATGTTTTCTAAGATCATCCCTTGTCACATAATCAGGATATGAAGTGTTACTTTAAAGGTAGATTTGAATAACTAAAGGGAAAATTCTGGAAGTGCTTTCGTTTTGATTCATAGTACTTTACAATGTAATCTATATCAAGCAAGGAATGTGTACCTCTTGAGGAAGGTGCTGCCATTTGTGGCAATCTCAGTTTATTTTCATTCTCATACTGAGTGATGTGTTTCCAGATTGGTTTGTTGCATGATTGATGGCTTCTTGAGGTTGTTCATGGGGCGTTTAAGACTATCTTTACTCAACAGAATTGGGCAATTTGTAATGTTTCGTTACTGATAAATAGGGAATTGATTGAGGACATTTAATACCGGGAGCATATTAGAACAATTATTCAGTATTATTAAGTCATCAGTATAGTAAAGAGGGCCATCGGAATTATTATCATAAAGCATGCAGAGCATGCAAGCCTTATTTCTTCAGTCTTAAGTCAACGAGCAATTAGAATTGCATGCATGCAAAAAGTAAAGTGCAAACCCTAAAAGTGACATGCTAACACTAAAAGCTATATAAGAAGTCTAGTTGAACCAAAAGGACATCCATGATTATTATTATCTTTGAGTTTGGTTTTGAGAGCAGCAACAACAGTAGCTGCAGCAGCAAGTTAGAGTTGGAGACGAAAGTCTTTAGCTAACGAGTGTTTTTGGCAGCGAAATCTATTTGCCCTATTCACTTCAGGGTAGATCACTCAGATCCACCATCAACTATTCATCGTATTCAAGGTTATTCAAAGATCCAACATATAGGTGAATATGTTATTGCAGGTTCATGTTTTACTACTGGAAATACCAGAACAATTCCCCGGAGTTCAAAAACTCAGTATTTCTTTCGCATGGCACTTCCATTCTTCTCGGAAGGGGCATACTATTATACTGGGAGGTCAGCAGGTTGTAGAATGCATATCTGAGAGAGATACTAGCTCCACACATGTGAAACAAGGGCGTCACTCCCTCAGAAGGAAACAATTCGCTATTGGCCTTAGAGATGTCAAAACTCTTGCATGCGCTCATCATAATATCCAGGAAGGGTACACTACCAGGTTTGGAAAGTCTCAGCCTCATCCGACAAGTATTGGAACATTTACGACATAATCATCATTCAGAGAAGGGACAGTTTTATTGCATGGGTGAACCTCTTGAAGCAGCAACACGTTTTCTAGGCTACATCTCTTGCATGGCATGCATGTCTCATTTATATTAAAGAACTATCATAGCTATAATTATTGGTATGTTCCTCAAATCTAGTTGAGTCGTATTTCCTATTTTTTCTCCAGATTTGCTATATTTTAGGGCCTTTTGGCATGACACTGTTTTGCATGCAAAATTTTACTATATTTCTAACACACCTGAAGCACAGAAACCACAAGCATATTATCAAACAATATAGAATATCAGTTGGGATATTACAGTGGTATTAGAGAATATTCTTGGCCAGCTGTGGGCTTGAACATGAAGACAATGAGAAGGATCTTGACTAAATTTGCAGAGGCTAGCAACACTGCAACACTTGGCCTCGATATCGAGAATATCTAGCCTTGGGTGATGAGGTATGTGTAGCATTGTCCTTTCAAGACTATTACACCATCAAGTTTGGGAGCCAACCCAAGGATTTGGATCAGGATTTCTTTAATAACATAGTTGGAGGAGTGGAGAAAGATGAGCCCGAAGTACAGGTTGATGGTGAGCTTGATTTGGGGTTAATAGTACATGATGAGGATGTGCATGAAGAGATAGCATTAGAGCCATCCTATGAGTCTAGCCACACTAGCAGATTCGATAGTCAGATTGTGGACAAGCCGTGTGATGAGTTGGAGTTGGTACACTCTTCATCACCTATAGCAGGAGTCCAGACAATTATGACAGGCGAGATACATGAGGTGTAAGGCAATGAGCACAATAGTCGAGATGGTGGGAAGTCGCACATGGAGGTTAGGGAGAGTTTATACAGGCATGAGATAGAGCTCCCAGATGATAGTCATCGAAAGAAGATTAAACGTGTTAAAGAAAGCATTCTAGCAATGAAAGAGAGGACCAAGATACTTCGGGACACCATATTACAGTGAGATGTTGAGCTTAGAGTTCTTCGAGTTGTATGTACCGAGTCAGCGGTCAGGTTTTCTAGTAGAAGAGCAGTTAGATTTCTTGATGGGGCAGCAGAAGAAACATACTATTGCATTTCAAAGCAGTCCTCTCTAGGAGTACATAGACAAGGCTTGCAGTAGCTTGAGTCCACATTTGCATAATGAAGGATGGTTTTTACAGGTTGGATCGGATCAAGGAATTGGGCAACAGTATATGAGCATTCTAGTTGAAATCAAAAGGGCAGAATGTCAGCTTGGTAGGATTATTCCTTGTGATGGTGCTTATGGACAAGGTCCTTTTGGGGGTTGGATTAGAGAGATATTAATGAAGAAAATTTGACTTAATAAATGAAATAGTTCGTTCACACATTCTGTCAAACATTTTCAGAACCTAGGGTTTTAACTTAAAATTTATGAAAGTAAAACCACACTTCTGAAAGGTACTTCAAAATACTTCCAAATACTGAAACATTCTTCAAGCAGATGAACACAATAATTTTGGTCTAATGACTGAGAAAAACCCCATTGCTTGGGGAAAACCCTAAGAAGAAGATTTTTCATTAAGAAGATTAGAAATTTCAATACAGTGAAATTGATCTTTAAACCCTCACAGGCAAAATTTTCCAAATCTGAAATAGCAGCAAAAATAACTCAGAAACAAAAATTATCTTGAAATCTGAGCCAACCTCAAAATTCGTGCCTGAAAACTGTTGTACGGCTTGTTGAACGGACTGTATGGTTTGTTGTACTTTTTTGCCTCAAATTCTGTGCCCACTTGTGCTGCAATTAATGTTGTATGATCAACATTTAATGTACATGTACTTTTCTTGGGATTCGAGCCACTTTCGTGGGAATCGAGCCCACATGTGCAACTGCAATAAATGCACAGGTACGGCTGCTACAACTGCCCAAGGAATTGTGCTGCTACTCTCTCTTCTTGAAAATCGTGCCCTTCTCTTGGCTCTCTTCTTGGTCTTCAATCTTCTTCTTCTCCTCTGATGGATGAATGTTTTCGTTTGTCCTTGTCTCATTGTTTTTATACTTAGATTTTGTAACTATCTTCAATAACTACCTAATCTAGAGTTGAAGATCTTTTTACAAAATCAAGGGTCCACAACTTATCTCACTTTTAATAATTAAACAATTTAATTGTTAAATACATTTTTAAGTGAGACCCACTTTTCTAAAGTTATAAAAACACATTCACTTTATTTATATAAACGTCACTTTGTTACATAAATATATAAGGACAAAAACTTTCAAGTCCTCTCATCACACCCACACCAAAAACATGGGAGGACCTTCCGAGTTATATTTCAACACTCCCTCTTAACAAGGAAGGTCCGCAGCATTATCTCCATCTCGGACTCTTGCAACAGCTCCCTCCTGCTCTGGAATCATCCTCGAAAACAAATGCCCAATCTTGAACTGAAAATCTGACATCTGAGACTCAACTTGAGTCCCATTATCCTGCTCAACTACACCATCACTTGATTGGCCGAGTCTTCTGCTAGTGCTCAGGAGAGAGTCACTCTCCTCATCTCTATCAAATGTAGTATCATCATTCTTTGACTCAGATAGCCATCCTCCTGCTCCTGCTCTTGGTCGTACAACATGTCCTCTCAGGACATATAATCTGTCCCTGCGATCTCCCAATAAGATGGTGGTGCCAACTGGTTCATCTCTCTGATACAGGAAGATATGACCAGACCTGATCATCATCCCATAGCCATCATCCTTGAATGATGAAATTGAGAGTTTGTTCACTCTCATCCTAGGTACAAAGAAAACTCCATGTACTTCCAGGACCTCTCTAAGGTCTAGTTGGAACTTAACTGTTCCAACCCCTTGAATAGCAATCTGAGGACTATCAATATCTGTCTGAATGAAGTGTCTCGAACCCAGCATTGTGATTATCTGAAAAGAGTCATAAACTCTAGTCATATGTCTGGTTGCACCGCTGTCAACAACCCAGACATGCTCAAAGGTAGAACTCCCTATACTGGAATCAATTGAGATAAGAGAAAACTCTTGCTCAAACTTTGAGGCAAATTCTTCTACAACTGCAGATGTTGCCACATCTCTTTCAGTCTTCACAATCTTTTTCTCAGGACATTTTGTGGCATAGTGTCCCAACTGGCCACAATGATAGCATTTGATCTGACTTAGATCTTTCTTCTTCTTGTTCTTGGATTTGGCTGCAAGAGCAACATTTTGCTCCATCTCCTCACTGACTTGCCCACACAAAGCTCCCTCTCGAATCTCCTCTTGGGTGAAATCATCCCAAAGTCTTGACCAATTTGGAAGCTTCTCTCTGCCAACTATGCACTTGACAAAACATCCCATCTCTTGGTAAAGCCTTTAAGGGCTATTCTTACCATCTCTGAGTCTGAGATAGTTTCCCCTACCCCTTTTAACTCATCTTTGACTTGAGCCATTCGAGTCAGGTAAAAAGTTACACTTTCTCCTTGGTTCATTTTTGCATTGTGCAACTTGTCTTTCAAGGCCATCTTCTGATTCTCGTTCTTTGCCTCGAATAATAACTTCAAGGCATCCTACATATCATAGGCAATCTTCTTCTCTGCCAAATGAGGGATGAGATGATCTTTCACCCCGTCCAGGATCCCCCTCTGAGCTCTGGCTTCTAAAGCTTCATGCTCTTCCAAAGCATCTTTGTCTGTGGGATTTGTCATCACGGTGCTTGCAAAACTCCAGGTTCTCCATTCCTTGAGCACTGCGGTTATCCTCACTTTCCAATGTATGTAATTGGATATTCCATCCAATCGATCTTCGTACTTGATGCTCATCATCTGAAGAAAACAACTTACATCCAAAATTGAAGAGAAAATCTATCACTTTAAAGAACAGCTGCTAAACTTCTTTTTCAATATGACTGTTAAACTGATTTGATACCATTAGCTCTAATACCATGAAGAAAATCTGACTTAATAAATGAAATAGTTCATTCACACATTGTGTCAAACATTTTTAGAACCTAGGGTTTTAACTTAAAATTTCAGAAAGTAAAACCACACTTCTGAAATGTACTTCAAAATACTGCCAAATACTAAAAAATTCTTCAAGCAGATGAACACAATAATTTTGGTCTAATGACCGGGAAAAACCCCATTGCTTGGGGAAAACCCTAAGAAGAAGTTTTTTCATTAAGAAGATCAGAAATTTCAGTACACTGAAATTTATCTTTAAACCCTCACAGGCAAAATTCTCCAAATCTGAAATAGCAGCAAAAATAACTCAGAAACAGAAATTATCTTGAAATCTGAGCCAACCTCGAAATTCGTGCCTAAAAACTGCTATACGGCTTGTTGTATGGAATGTACGGTCTGTTGTACTTTTCTGCCTCGAATTTTGTGCCCACTTGTGCTGCAATTAATGTTGTATGATCTGCATTTAACGTGGCTGTACTTTTCTTGGGATTAGAGCCACTTTCTTGGGAATCGAGTCCACACGTGCGACTGCAATAAATGCACAGGTACAGTTGCTACAATTGCCTAGGGAATTGTGCTGCTACTCTCTCTTCTTGAAAATTGCGCCCTTCTCTTGGCTCTCTTCTTGGTCTTCAATCTTCTTCTTCTCCTCTGATGGATGAATGTTTTCATTTGTCCTTGTCTCATTGTTTTTATACTTAGATTTTGTAACTATCTTCAATAACTACCTATTCTAGGGTTGAAGATCTTTTTACAAAATCAAGGGTCCACAACTTATCTCACTTTTAATAATTAAACACTTTAATTATTAAATACATTTTTAAGTGAGACCCATTTTTCTAAAGTTATAAAAACACATTCACTTTATTTACATAAACGTCACTTTGTTACATAAACACAAGGACAAAAACTTTCAAGTCCTCTCATCACATCCACACCAAAAACATGGGAGGACCTTCAGAGTTATATTTCAACAATTAAGAGTTGGTGTCCTATTGAGTGGGCGATTATTGGGAAGACATTCCTAGCCATGGGTATAGTCCCACAAGAGCCTTGGTATATTTGGAATGAAAGATGCACAAGTTTGCATTGGGATCCAAGTGGGAGACCTTATGAGGGATGGATATAGTGTTTACTGATGGGGTTACTTGGGAGTCTACAGGATGCTCCTTGTGTCGATACTACACAGGGTAGCGGTGGATGCATTTTGACCTCTGCAATTCTCAGATTGATTTGGGACCTTGGGATTACATTGACTGGCAGTTTAGTGATTGCTAGAGGATGCTTTCAGAAGGTCTCTTGTGATGGTACCTTGTTTACACCGTGGTTAGTTACTCTACTTATAGGAGGCATCCATGGGATATCTTGTGATGGTACCGTGCAGTGCAGTGCTTTGAGCAGAGGGTGCTATAGATCTCCTAGGATAGTTTGGGACCTTAGGATCATCCCTAGATTCAATTGGTTCAGTTGATTGATTGTGGAGTTGCGTTGGCATTGCTTAAGGACAAGTAATCTTTGGCAAGGGAGGACTATAATGTTTCGTTATTGATAAATAGGGAATTTATTGAGGACATTTAATACCTGGAGCATATTAGAACAATTATTCAGTATTATTAAGTCATCAGTATAGTAAAGAGGGTCATCAGAGTTATTATCATAAAGCATGCAAGCCTTATTTCTTCAGTCTTAAGTCAACGAGCAATTAGAATTGCATGCATGCAAAAAGTGAAGTGCAAACCCTAAAAGTGACATGCAAACCTTAAAAGTGACATGCTAACACTAAAAGCTATATAAGAAGGTTAGTTGAACCAAAAGGACATCCATGATTATTATTATCTTTGAGTTTGGTTTGAGAGTAACAACAACAGTAGCCGCAGCAACAAGTTGGGGTTGGAGACGAAAGTCTTTAGCTAACGAGTGTTTTTAGTAGCGAAATCTATTTGCCCTAAGCACTTTAGGGTAGATCACTCAGATCCACCATCAACTATTCATTGTATTCAGTGTTATTCAGAGATCCAACATATAGGTGAATATATTATTGCAGGTTCATGTTTTACTGCTGGAAACAACTAGAAATACCAGAACAATTTACTGGGATTCAGGAACTTAATATTTCTTCCGCATGGCACTTCCATTCTTCTCGAAAGAGGCATACTATTATATGGGAGCTCAAGAGGCTGTAGAATGCACATCTGAGAGAGATACTAGCTCCACACGTGTGAAATAAGGGCATCACTCCCTTAGAAGGAAACAATTCGCTATTGGTCTTAGAGAGGTCAAAACTCTTGTATGCGCTCATCAGAATATCCGAGAAGGGTACACTACCAGGTCTGGAAAGTCTCAGCTTCATCCGACAAGTATTGGAACAATTACAGCATAGTGATCATTCAGAGAAGGGATGTTTTTATTGCATGGGAAAACCTCCTGGAGTAACAACACGTTTCTAGGCTACATCTCTTACGTGGCATGCATGTCTCATTTATATTGAAGAACTATCACAACTATAATTATTGGTATGTTCCTCAAATCCAGTTGAGTTGTATTTCCTATTTTTTCTCCAGATCTGCTATATTTTAGGGCCTTTTGGCATGACACTGTTTGCATGCAAAATTTTACTATATTTCTAGCAGACCTGAATCATAGAAACCACAAGCATATGATCAAACAAGATAGAATATCAGTTAGGATACTAAACAATCCCATCTGTATTGTTTTGGACTTGTTCTCACCCTAGTGATGGTCGTTGAGGCACACAATTGTGAAGGTTATCTCTAAGATTTGTTCTTTGTTGAATTAACGTTTATATTCAACATACAGTACAAGCAATCCTTATGCCAAATCATTATCTTTTGACACCATTTGCATGGAGCTTGTTGATGTTGCTGTTTTAGAATCTCTGTTGATGCCTGTTTGTGAACCAATTCTACAAATAGGAGTTAATAACACTTCTCAATCATAGAGAAATCATCCAAGAGGTGTAAACCATTTGAAAGAAAGCTACGGGAATGCATATGCCATTGGTTTTTGGGAAAACTTACGTGCAGATCTGGAGTGCTTTTGCTATGATTTATGTCACTGATGTTTGAAGACTGGGACTGGCAGAAATCACTGATGATAATCCTTTTCGTGGTGGATGACAGGATTAGTACTCTTTCCTGAAGTTCCTATCTCAACTTCAGCGCTTCACCTTCAGTGCTTCTCCTATACTCTTATGATCATTCTTGGAATGGAGACGTAACAGTTGGGTGGGTGTTTGAAGACTGGGACTGGCAGAAATCACTAATGCTAATCCTTTCCGTGGTGGATGACAGGATTAGTACTCTTTCCTGAAGTTCCTACCTGAGCTTGAGCGCTTCACCTCTAGTGCTTTTCCTGTACTCTTAAGATCATTCTTGGAATGGAGATGTAACTGTTGGGTGGGTGTTTTATTTAAGGCTATTGTTATAACACATAATGAAGGTGCACCCTTTGGCATCTATTTGAGTGGTTATTCATGCAATGCAGGGGCACAACCAGTGAGGAATATACATGCTATTCTTGGACAACATGCAGAGTTCTTGACGAAGTTGTAGACTAATTTCATCCATTCACATCTGTAGTTTACTTGCACATTCACACAAGTACAGGGTGCATTGCATGGGAAGATTGCTGCAAATTTAGTAAGTGATGTGAGCTATTTTTACCATCTATATAATGGTGCACTAATTTGCTCTATTACACCCTATTTGCATACCCTCTTATGCTGCTAAGTCAGACACTCAAAAGTAGTTGGAAGGTTGCTCCTTTTAGTGCATGATTTGATCTTTTTCATTGTCTACATGTTGGAGTTGTGTTATATTCTTTGCACAAGGGTTGCGCTAGTTGCAAATAACCACAAATCCATTTTTGGTCCATTTTGTGTTGTTTTTGGCGTGATTTTGTGCTTTCTTGGCCAATGGTTTTTTGGCCCATTGTAATCTAATCCCAATTAGGGGATTAGGGTCTTAATATGATTCAGATTAATAGATTAGGGTTTTGGAAGCCGTGGAATACCTAAATATTGTATTGTGAGTGGTCAAGTTTATACAATGAAGAAGATAGAGGTGTGATTGTAAGTTAGGTTAGTTTCCCAGTTAAGGGTTTCTGGGGTAAATCTCTATGTATTGTGTGTGTGCCATTGTCATATTTTCTATTTTGCTTAAGAATCAATTTGCATTTCTTCACTTGCATAGTTTAAAAACTTTCACGACAAGGCACAAACAATAGTTTGTGAATGTGATCAATGGTGGAGGTATAAATTGATACATGCAAGTGGATGAGATGAGTGGACTTGAGATTGGTTTATTGTTTTTGGCATGCTAAATGAGGCACATCACTTCATCCTATGTGACTTCTTACCTCTTCAAATGCTAGTTTTAGAAAATTGCATTGGTTTTTTCATGAGAGGAAGGTTCAGTTAACAACAATTGCTTAGCCTATTCTAGGGAGAATTATAAGGGCACGACCACTACAACAAAAACATGTCTACTTTAGACAACATGCATAGTACATGCAATTGCTAGATGTTGCAACATCAGGGTGCAACCTTTAGGAAGAGATTGGTTTATTGAATTAGGCAAAATTGACGTTAATCAGGGTTGGATATTGGAGGATTTGATCTTTGCCAATAGGGATTCAAAATCTGTTATACATGTAATCACCAAACTGTTTGGAATGAATAGAAGCATGAGTACTTGTTCGACAATACTTTTTTTCTTTCTTGTATGTTATTCACTATTAATAAACGTTTACAACTCTCTTGTTTAGTTTAGTCAAGTTAATTTCACGATATTGTGCGACGTTTCCTCCCCTTGGTTTCACTAAGGGCAGAATGAAATTATGAATATAAGTGGTTGTCCTTTACATCAAAGATTTGTAGGGTAAGAACTTTCCTTTGATTAGGTTTGCAACCAGGATAGGGTTGTATCTAAGCATTCATTGTAGGGTTCAAAGCATTGTGACCTACTGAGATTCATTTAACACAAACGCCTCCCTTTCAAACAAACATTTCCTGTAGCTCTTGTTTGAAGAAATTTGATAAACAATCACAAAATCTCATATAGGACTTTTATCAAACACTTGAATGCAAATCTGATTTATAACTTGTCTGAACTTAAAAACTCATGAGATGAATTTATTTGAAAGTCTTAAGTATAAACACCAATGCATTCAACTTCAAACTGAATGAAAATGTGATGACACAAAAATTTAGGGCCAAGCCTAGGGCAAAACCTCACTAGAGGAAAACCCAGAGAAAGAATTTTATTTATGAGAGAAATTAGAAATTCAACAACTCATAATTTCTATAGCACCAAAATAATTTCTGAAACCCTTATCTGAAAAACTGCATTGAAAAACGAGCCAGAATACTCACAGCCAACCCACACGTGCGAACTGTACAACAGATTTGTCGAAATTCATGCCAAGTACGGACCGTACGGACTTTGCCAGCATTAAATGCATAAATTTTTGTCCCGTAAATCGTGCCTACCAATCTGCTTGGATTTCTGTACATGTACGGTCAACATTAATGGCTGTACGGTCAATGAATTCAGATGTCTTGGGAATCGTGCCTTCAGATTGATGATCAGTTTCTCTTTCTCATAAATCAGAAATTTCCTTCTTGAAATTTCTTTCTTTCTCCCTCTCTCTTGTCTTCTTCTTCTTCTGATTAGATGTCTTTCTTTTCCCTAGTCATTCTTTTATACTTTATCTCACCCAAAACTACCCTAACTAACTCAACCAACTTAATCAATGGATGAGATTAGCTTTATTTGAGGGCTCTCATTTAATGCACATATTCACTTTATTAAATACATTAAATGAACTTTTTGGGTCTCACAACTTAAACTCACTTTAAGTTTATAAAGTACAAAGTCACTTTAATAATATAAAAGCACATGTTACATTACAAAGTTCACTAGGAAAAATACAATTTATGTCCCCCCCATGTGACATCAAAATCATGGGGAAGGTCCAACTGAGTTATAAAAACTAACACTCCCTCTTAACGAGGGAGGTCCTTCCGACAATGTCTGTATCTCCACCACTTGGGTCTCTGTCCTCTGAAGAAGCTCCCTCTTGCTCTAGAATGTGACCTGGAGATCCATGTCGAGAAACAACTCTAGACTGAGAATTGTCTTGCCTCTGCTCATAACCTTCATACTGGTTGAGTCTCCTGCTAGTACAATTCTCCTCGTCTGAAGGTATCATCTGTGCATTTGCTGCGTCATTTTCAGATTCAGTCTCAGATAACCATCCACCTGACCTTGGAAACATCACTTCTCCTTGTAGAAAATAAAGTCTGTCTCTTCTATTCCCAAGTAAAATTGTGGGACCAACTGGGTTCTCTACCTAATATAGAAACATTTGTCCTGACTTGACAAGCATTCCATACCCATCATCCTCCAATGATGACATAGAAAGCCTGCTAACTTTCATGCCTGGAACAAACAGTACCCTGTTTACTTCAAGAATATTTCCCAGATCTAGTTGGAATTTCACAGTTCCAACTCCTCTTATTTTTGCTTGAGGATTTCCAATATCTGTTTCAACAGTGTCTTGGAGTAATTTCTTCTATCCTCTGAAAAACTGCATACTTTTCGGTCATATGACTAGTTGACCCGCTGTCAACTATCTATGTGTCATGGTAATCTACTGAACTATTTATACTAGTCTCAATTGATGCCAAAGAAAATTCCTTTTCAAATTTAGCAGCAAAATCTAGCACTTTTGCTGATGCTGCTCCCTCTTTGTCTTCATCCTTCTTCTTAGGACATTGACTAGCATAATGACCAAACTTGTTGCAGTTATAGCATCGAACCTTACTGAGGTCTTTCTCTCTTTTCTTCCCCCCTTTACCTTTTCCTTTGATAAGAAGGGCTGCATTTTCTTCACTGCTCTAAGTGCCATTCTGGAATGTCCCCTCCCCAGTCTCTTCTTGAACAAAGTCATCCCATAACCTTGTCCAGTCAGGAAGTTTTTCTCTGGCAACTACTCCTTGCACAAATATGTGCCATTTTGCAGTGAATCCATTAAGAGCATATCTAACAAGCTCTTCATCTTCCACTTTCTCACCAGCAGCACCAAGTTCATCTCTAACTTGAGAAATTTTTTTGAGATAAGTGGTTACTGTATCAACATCAGTCAGTTTGGTATTCCTCAGTTTTTCTCTGAGAACCATCTTTCTATTTTGGTTCTTACTTTGGTAAAGAGTGCATAAAGCTTTTCAAATATCAAAAGCATGTGACTTACCAGTGACATGAGGTATCACATGATCTTTTATAGAGTCAATGAAAATTCTCTGTGCTTTGATATCTTTCTTTTCAAAAGCAGTCTTCAAAGCAGCATCTGTGGGAATTGCGATTGTGTCTGAAGCACCAACAATATCCCATAGCTCCAACTCTTTGAACAATATGGTTATGTGCTCTTTCCAAGGACTGAAATCATCAGACCCATCTAGTCTGTCTTCATATCGCAATCCTACTGAGGTCATGACTTCAATCGATAAACTTCAATTGGCCCTGATTTGAATCTCTTCTGATATGTATCACACAACTTAATATACTTTCTTCAACAACCTTGCTCTGATACCATGAAGAAATTTGATAAACAATCACAAAATCTCATATAGGACTTTTATCAAACACTTGAATGCAAATCTGATTTATAACTTGTCTGAACTAAAAAACTCATGAGATGAATTTATCTGAAAGTCTTAAGTATAAACACCAATGCATTCAACTTCAAACTGAATGAAAATGTGATAACACGGAAATTTAGGGCCAAGCCCAGGGCAAAACCTCACCATAGGAAAACCCAGAGAAAGAATTTTATTTATGAGAGAAATTAAAAATTCAACAACTCAGAATTTCTACTACACCAAATTAATTTCAGAAACCCTTATTTGAAAAACTGCATTGAAAAACGAGCCAGAATACTTAGCCAAGCCACACGTGCGAACTGTACAACAGATTTCTCGAAATTTGTGCCAAGTACGGACTATACGGATTTTGCCAGCATTAAATGCAGAAATTTTTGTCTCGTAAATTGTGCCTATCAATCTGCCTCGATTTCTGTGCATGTATTGTCAACATCAATGGCTGTACGGTCAATGAATTTAAATGTCTTGGGAATCGTGCCTTCAGATTGATGATGAGTTTCTCTCTCATAAATCAGAAATTTCCTTCTTGAAATTTCTTTCTCTCTCTCTCTCTTGTCGTCTTCTTTTGGTTAGATGTCTTTCTTTTATACTTTATCTCATCCAAAACTACCCTAACTAACTCAACCAACTTAATCAATGGATGAGATTAGCTTTATCTGAGAGCTCTCATTTAATGCACATATTCACTTTATTAAATACATTAAATGAACTTTTTGGGTCCCACAACTTAAACTCACTTTAAGTTTATAAAGTACAAAGTCACTTTAATAATATCAAAGCACACTTTACATTAAAAATTTCATTAGGAAAAATACAATTTATGTCCCCCCCATGTGACATCAAAATCATGGGGAAGGACCAACTGAGTTATAAAAACTAACATTGTTTGACTCCATTACCTAATGGTAGGCACTTGTTTTCAGATCTTTCCCTAAAGTCTTTAAGATTTTCCTTTGAGTGTTTTACTTGCTTGTTGTCCCTATTTTTTCTCTTTGATTCAATCCATAGGTCATAGGATGGTTTTATGGATACCCCCTAGTGGTGGCACAAACCAGTCTAAAGTGTGAGGAGCTTGAGAGGTGATAGATCTTTTGCTCTCTGTTGCCGCCTCTTATGCACTCAGGGGAAAACACAACAATAATCTTCAAGTTGCTTAGTGCGTCGTTGGGGGTAATTCTTGAGTCAAGTACTGTCACTTGATCTCGACTCCTTCGTTTAGGCTTAACTCCTAACAAAGCCAAGGGGGCTAGTCCCTAAAGAGTGTTTCTATGACTTTTAAGGGTTTTAAGTGTTAGATGGGGTTGTTTTTAGGAGTTTAAAGATGAGTAAGTTGCTGATAAGACACTTTGCAAATTTAAAGACCTTAATTCAACAACATAACAAGATATATCAATAATCACAATATGACTGAAAGTAAATAGAATTGCAAGAATTAAACCAGTGCCTTCATGGAATAAAAATAAATTTAAATGCTACTGAAAATGGGAAAATGTTTTGCCGTGTACTTGGTCAGTTTTGATTATTAAAATGATGAGTAATTAAAGGGAAATGGATTCCCAATATACCAAATGGTACAAGGAATATGTCCATATTTTGGGAAAAGTGGCTCTGCACAGGAAGATGTGGCTTAGATGGGGTCGTGAGGATGTGTCCAACACTACACTAACAAGGATGTAGCCTGACAAGGCCCCACAACCGTTGTCTAGTTGTTCCCACTTTCCCTAAAGATTTGCCCACTATTTCCCAAATTCGTTTTACTTCGGATTTCATAATGTTTGGGGGATGTTGATTTTATTAATATGAGTTGGTTAATTAAATGTGAGAAATTAAGAAATGCACATTCCTGCTTTTGGATATCCCCCAGATCAGGCAAGCCTGCGAGGGGTAGAGCATACACGAAGGAGACAAATGTTTGTTCCAATTTGTAAAAGCAGAGTACGAAAAGGTATATCCTGTTAGGACAAATTATGTGCTTGTGTTAAGAAGTAAAAACAAAGAAATTGCAAGACTAATTATTACGACAATGCAATGCCGGGTTAGTATTTGATTACTTTGAAAAAGATTGTAAAATTTTAAAAGTTGATTGATTTAGAACTATTGCAGTAAGTAAATCTAATCTAAAAAATCAAACCACTCAAGGACAGATACAGGCTTACCCCGAAATGGGGGAAAGAGGGTGTGGGAACCATAATCCCACTTACTCTTTTATTAATTATTACAACGCTGATTTTTTTTAGAGGGCTACCTTTTGATCTTGAAAAATGATCAAGAAGGCTTACAATAACTTGCTGAAAGAAGGGGGACGAGGAGGTGCTTTGGGAAGCTAAAAACTTCAAAATTTCGCTAGTGCTTCTGCTTGTCCTGTCAGTAAAATGCAAAAAAAAAGCAAGCTATATATTTGTAAATTAGTAGATTAGTGTAAAAGTACAATAAAATTTTTACAACTTAGTATTTGCGAAAAATAAAGAGATTTATGCCACTTCAATTACTAAGAAAATAAACTAGATCTAAGCTTATGATGGCAAGTTTAGAGCACTTTAGATCTAGCAAAATAAGCAAAGAGAGAGTTTAATTTTAAAGGGAAGAAGAAAGGTTCTCAAGCTCCAACTTGAATCTTCATGAGGAGGTGGAAATGCCTGAAATCAAGAAGCGTTAGATCCAAATATAGATAATGGAGAGAAAAGGGATGCAACCGAGCTCCCACTTCTCCTTCACCTAAGATGGTCTGCAAACTACAAAACCTTCAAACAAGCGAGATCAAATCTAGTGTGGTTAATTGAATGAAACAAGAAGAACATAAGTTTTACCGACTACAGTTTGTTACTTCTTAATCTCAGATAATCAAACACAAGTAAACAATTTAACCCTTTAAATGTTTACTCTATGAGCCATAAATGGCTTTCTAAGCTAGATATTAGATCTCCAAACTCATAAGAAAAGAAAAAAATTTAGCTAAGTATCACCTCGATTCAAGCACAACATTCACATTTATGAGATCTCTTGCACAATTTGGACCTCCAAAGCCTCAACTTTATTCATAAACTAACAACACTACATTACAGGAGCACAGGTTCCTTCCTTCATCCATCTCAAATGAAGAGCAAGTGCCCGCTTATATAGAAAAATATGAAACCAGGGGGGGGGGCGACGCACTTGCCCAAGAGATGTGCACTTGCTAGCTTGGCAACAAGTTGGCAAAGGCTAGCATGGGTTGGAAAAGGATGAAAAATAGCTGTCTTCAAATTCCTAACTCATCACTTAGCTTTATCCTCACAAATTTCCATCTTTTCTTGAGAGTTGTGTCCTCCCTATGAGGAAATGTGCCCCACTTCTTTTAGCAAAATTTCCCTGCCTTAATTTGCCGAGAAAATTACTCCAAAGTGTCTTGGAAACCTTAGGAATGTTTCCACTTTACTTTTCCAACTCGGAAAACCAGTCTCCGGCATGTTTCTATGTTTTTAGAAATTGTTGGTTTCTTTATTTTATCCATTTTTTGGTCTCTTTTATTCACTTTTCGAGAAAAATGAAAAATAAGTGTTTAAAAATCACTAATTTTAATTTTTAAATGGGTATATGGGTAAAGTGGGTGCCTTGGGTTAGAAAATGAGCACCCCCAAGGAAAAAACCCATTCCTAATGCCACTTTTATGCTTTAGTGAAATTTTTTAATTAAAACAGGCGTGCTTTTTATGGGAAAATTAAAATATTCCGAAATAATAAAACTACCTAGGGGGACTTAGTACATGTTCATATGACTCAAAAACAATGATTAGCATGGTAATATACATTGACACCTAGGTTTTAATAACATCCTAAGGCTTACCCACCAAGACACTTACTGTAGCTTTGGAGGAGCAAGTGAAAAACTCGAAAATTATAAGTCATAAAAAAATGACATATAATTTTCAAGGAAAAAACACCCTAGAGTAAAGTATTGATGACTAAGTCCTAGGAAAACCAAACCTTTTACATAAGTTCATCATGCTAAGTCATTTATTACAATTCCTCGTAGGGTATGAACATGTAAAAATAACAAAAAAGGGACCAACACTTGGTCTTGATAAATTCTTGGAAATTCTGAGCACCAAGTAGGAACATTTGACTTGTTTTGATCCTTGGTGGTTTACTGGAAATCCTCTAAGTGAAACTTAGTGGATAACACTCTCAAATAATTTAACTTGAGGCTCATTCTAGGTGTTAACAATTTTTGATGACGACCCAATTCAATACAAAAGTGGACCCAATAATTTTGCTAAAAGAAGAGAGTAGGTTTGTGATGACCTAATCCAATACAAAACTAGATCCAATAATTTCCTGGAGGAATGTTGCCACCAAACTACAATTCATATGGGAGACTATGATATTGAATTGCCCGTTTGATAAAGAAGTGTTAGAAGAAACATCCTGTATGGGAATCAACCCTAAGTTACTCATCCCTTAAAGGAAAGTGATTGTTGAATTGCCCATCCGTTGAAAAAATGTTGCCACCAAACTTCTCGTTTGTTGGAAAAAACTTTGACGGACCTACTCATCCAATGGAGGGATGGAAGACACATCCCGATTCCCAACTATACTGCACATGCATTGGAAGAATAGTGCTACTGATCTACCCATTCGAAGAAGCGTCGAAAGGAACATTTTGTAAGAAAGAATAGATTGGAGTACCCCACTGGAATAAATTTAGCAGTCATTGAAATTAGAGTAGGAAGAACCAAATCCATATATTTGAAAGAGCTCGGAGATAGTTGAGAACGCTCAAATACAACAGGGGTGGGTTTGTGTGAATACTCATCGTAGATACACCTGAGAGGGCACAATGAAGAAAAAAGCTTGAATACAATTTGAGAGAGCTCAAATACAATATGGGTGTGGTTGTGTCAATGCCTTGTTACACACCTCATATTGTATGAGGTTTCGCATTGGGGTTTTTAGCTAGTACCTTGGAGCATCTTGATGGACTTGGGGGATCTAAATCTTCATGCAACTTATTCTGTTCTTCAAGATGTATATTTGATGAAGACCTTTGGTGGAGGATGGTCACTTCTTTTTGGTGGATGGTAAGGTTGATAGTCGTTTTGTGATGGGATGCTTCTTTCATGCAGTTGCTTCATTGTTTTCAAATATGGATGATTCCTAATGACTATATGTGGTGATGCTGTATTATTGGTGTCACTAGGAAGGGGCGTTCTACATGGTCCCCTTTGGTTGAATGTACGGTGGGGACATACTTGATGCTAGATGGAGTTAACACTTTTCTCATGTCCCCTCTCCTTTGGTGTTGATGTGTTGTGGTGGTGCACTTTGCCTTGGTGGGACTTCCCTAGGTGATAATACTTGATGTTGTAACATTTGCTGGACATTGCAATGGGGGATACATAACGAATGATGTTAGTACCTTTTTGATGTAATACTTCTCAAGTTTGAGTTAGAAAAGGGGGGTACTACACATATTCTTGATGATCAATCCTTTTCCTAAGGTTTGATGTGATATTAATAATATTAGTCATTTGGTGGTGTGCCCTAGGTTCAAGCCTAGGTAAAGCTTCTATTTTTTCATTACGTTGTTATCATGGTGGGGTTTTACTAGGGAGAACAACTTATTTGCATGGTACAACACTTGATGGAGTGCCCATACCTACTTTGGAATACATGTTCTGTTAAAATTTCATATGCTTAGCTAAAACATCGATATTTCATTTCATTTTCATAACCAAAAGCATATAAACAGGATCACTGAAAGAAACAGTATCACAAGAACAACACAGATTATCCTGGGAAAACCCTAAAGGGAAAAACCCAACAAAAGCTTCCTCAATATAGATGCCGCAAAAGATAAAAGATAAAACCAACAAGGAGATCAAAGCCTGATCCTCCTCCTCCTCCAGCTACTTCTCTCTTCTCCACTAATGCGCTACACAAGTGAGAGTGTGTGTTCCAAATGAGGAGCGCCACACCTCTGTTTATATTTATCCGTTCACTTTAATAATTAAATCCGACATGTAGGCTCGAGTTAATCATGTAGGCTTGAGTTACACATGTAGGCTCAAGTAACCACACTGGGGTGCTAATGACCCTCCTTTACAATTAGAGGGGACTACCTCATGACTCTTATTAGTTCTTCCGATTAGAAGCATCGGGGTACAAAGTAATACAAGTGGTTCTCTCGTTAGGACCATCGAGGACCACAAACAGATACATATAGAATATTCTTTGAAGTTACAATATTTCAACACTCCCCCTTAACGAGAAGGGTATTCTACAACAACACCAACAACAACAATTGTAGGAGAGAGATAGAGGACATCATCAACATCATCAGGGTAACACATCTATAAATCATTGGAAGCTTTTCAACATCATATAGTCTTTGTCTTCAATCTTCAACGACAGCAACTCTTTGATCAGCATCAACATCTTTAGCACTTTGACCTTTCGATCAGCAACAACATCTTCAGCACTTTGACCTTTCGATCAGCAACATCTTCAACACTTTGACCTTTCGATCAACAACATCTCCAGCACTTTGACCTTTCGATCAGCAACAACATCTTCAACACTTTGACCTTTCGATCAACAACATCTTCAGCACTTTGACCTTTCGATCAGCAACAACATCTTCAGCACTTTGACCTTTCGATCAGCAACATCTTCAGCACTTTGACCTTTCGATCAGCAACAACATCTTCATCATCATCATCATCATACTCTGATCTTTCGATCAGAAACATCATCATCAACAAAACATCATCATCATCAAAACAACAACATGATCCTTCCTTTCGGAATGACGGGATCAACACATCTGTGGTACTCAGATGATCCTTCCTTTCAGAATTACAGGATTTAGGTCTTTACGGAGTTACCAACGATCCTTCCTTTTGGAATTACGGGATTAACACATCTGTGGTACTCAGACGATCCTTCCTTTCGGAATTACGGGATTTAGGTCTTTATGGAGTTACCAACGATCCTTCCTTTTTGAATTACAGGATCAACACATTTGTGGAACTCAGACGATCCTTCCTTTCGGAATTACGGCATCAACACATCTGTGGAACTCAGACAATCCTTCCTTTCAGAATTATGGGATCAAGTCTTTACGGAGCTACCAACGATCCTTCCTTTCGGAATTACGGGATCAACACACGTTCTCAAGTACCGAAGTCACCAAATCACCTATGGACATATGTCTCGGGATGATACAATCCCTCTTCATTCTCGAGGACCGAGGTCCCCGGATCACTTTAGGGCAAGTGCCTAGGGATGATACAATCCCACTGCAACATCACTACTCCCCCTTTCGGGGAAGGTCTTTCTGAACCACACCAAGCTTGTCTCGAAAGTGTTCGAATTTTACTCGGAACAGAGGCTTTGTCAACACATTAGCAACTTGTTCATCGGTACTCACATACTGGAGCTTTATGGCTCCTTTCTGCATCATATCTTGACTGTAGAAATACTTTATTTCTATGTGCTTCGATCTGTCGTGGAACACAAGGTTCTTTGTCATCTTTATACAACTTTGGTTGTCACATAGAATCACGGTAGTGTCCAACTCTAGGTTGAATAATCTTGACATTAGCTTTTGAAGCCATATGGCTTCACAACTAGTAGAGCAAGCGGTGCTATATATTCTACTTCGGCTGTGCTCAAAGCAATACTGGATTGCTTTCTGCTAAACCATGAAATCATAGTAGATCCCAGACTGTAACATCCACCTGATGCGCTTTTTCTGTCTGAGATACTTCCAGCCCAATATGCATCTGTATAACTATACAATCTATACTCATGGCTATTATCATAGTATAGACCAAAGTCTATAGTCCCTTTCAAATATCTCATCACATGTTTTGCAGCTACCAAGTGAACCCGTCTAGGTTGA
The DNA here is from genome assembly GCA_001517045.1 of Pseudotsuga menziesii. Classification (NCBI taxonomy): domain Eukaryota; kingdom Viridiplantae; phylum Streptophyta; class Pinopsida; order Pinales; family Pinaceae; genus Pseudotsuga; species Pseudotsuga menziesii. Next base: position 193,980 of record LPNX010679487.1, read on the forward strand.
ACTAGATATTGACTTAAGGTGTTCACAGCAAAACAAATGTCTGGTCTGGTATTTGTTAAGTACATCAATGACCCAATGATCTGTCTGTAATGAGTCACATCCACTAACTCTGATGAGTCATCAGTTAACAACTTCAGGTTGGAATCCATGGGTGTGGTCAAGGCTTTGCATTCCAACATATTGAATCTTTTCAATATCTCAACTGCATACTTTCCCTGGTTGAGAAAGATTCCTTCTGAACTTTGCCATACTTCTAGACCTAGGAAATAGTGCATTAACCCAAGGTCTTTCATCTCAAATTCTTCTGCTAGTTTCTTCTTGCTTTCCATAATTTGTTTCTCATTCCTTGTCAGGAATAAGTCATCCACATATAGTAGTAGGATGACAGGTTCATCTTTGACAACCTTGAGGTAAAGGTTAGGATCAGCTTTACTCTTGGTAAAACCCATGCTTGACAGGAAACTATCTATCCTTCCATACCAAGCTTGAGGAGCTTGTTTAAGACCATACAAGGCCTTCTTCAACTTGCATACGTGAGTATGTCTATCTTCAACTTCAAATCCTTGTGGCTGTTCTATGTATACTTCTTCTTCGATCACACCATTCAGAAAAGCTGTTTTCACATCCATCTGGTGTAAGTCCCACTTCATCATGGATGCAAGTGCCATGATAGCTCTAATCGAAGTATATTGTGCTACTGGGGCAAATGTTTCTTCATAGTCAATTCCCTCTTTCTGAGAGAAACCTCTGGCCACAAATCTTGCTTTATACTTCTCGATACTCCCGTCAGCTGCATGCTTTATTTTGTATATCCATTTGGAGGATACTATACTCTTCCCTTCTGGTTTGGGAACTATATCCCATACAACATTTTTTATTATTGACTGGTATTCTTCAGTCATTGCTTCTACCCATTCTTTCTTCTGTACGGCTTTTTCATAGTTTGTAGGTTCTTGATCTACAAGATTACACATCAAGGCTACATAGTTGGAAAAAGTCTTAGGTTTCTTTCTTTCCCTTGTGGAGCCTTCAGGACCTCCATATCTTTCTGCCTCTCGAATAATTTCTCTTGTCCAAGCAGGCTTTCTCTTTCTTGATATCTCCATCATGGGAGGTTCTTGTGGTTCTGCTATGTCATGTTCTTCAGGAGCTTCATCTTCAGGGAGACATGTAGTTTCTTTATTTTTAAGAGGTGTCTTTTCTTCATACACTTCTTCATGTTGGCACTTCCTGGATCTCTTGAGGGCTGCCTCTTCGTCGAATGTCACATCTCGACTGATTTCCATGTGATGGAATCCAGGAATGTAGATTCTGAATGCTTTGGATACTTCACAATATCCAACAAATATCCCCTTCTTTCCGGAAGGGTCCAACTTGGTTCTTTTCTCTTTTGGTATATAAATATATACTGGACAACCAAATATCTTGAGGTGACTTACCTCAGGCTTCTTTCCTGTGAACATCTCTTTTGGAGTCTTGAACCCAAGAGCACTGTGAGATATCCTATTATGTACATATACATCAGTTCTTGTTGCCTTTGCCCATAGATGCATTGGAAGATCTTGATCATGTATCATTGTCTTCATTGCCTCCATGATGGTTCTGTTCTTTCTTTCCGCAACCCCATTCTGTTGAGGATTGTAGGGAGTAGTTAGTTCCCTCTTGATTTCGGCATCTTTGCAGAAAGCTTCAAACTCTTTTGAGGTATACTCTCCGCCATTGTCTGATCGGAGTGTCTTTATTTTCTTGTCTGAAAGATTCTCTATCAAGGCTTTGCACTCTTTGAATTTTTCAAACACTTCACTCTTTGCTTTCAAGAAGTATATCCAAGTCTTTCTTGAAAAGTCATCAATAAATGTGATATAATATTCAAAGCCACTTAAGGATGTCAAGACATTGGACCACATACATCTGAATGAATCAATTCCAATGTACCTTTTGTCTTTGTCTCACTTTTCGGAAATGGATTCTTGATGTTCTTTCCCTTCGCACATCCTTTGCAAATGCCTTCATGCTTGATCTTCATATCTGGTAATCCCGTCACTACTTTGTTCACATGAGGTAGAGCCTTGTAATTGATGTGGGCAAGCCTTCTGTGCCATAGTTCACTAGGGTCAGTGGACTCATGCACAAGGGCTGTTTCTGAGTGCCTCTTGAGTTTATACAAGCCTCCTTCTGCTTCACCAATAATGATTGCATCTTCAATATTCTTTCCTTTGGGCCACATGAGTACTTGGCCATCTATGAAAGCAACTCTGAATCCTTTCTTATCTAAAGCTGAGATAGAAAGTAAATTCTTTTTTAGACCAGGTACATATAATACATTTTTCATCTTTAGGGGATTACCTGAATCAAGTTTGTAACTCGCTTCACCAACTCCCTTGATCGGATATTGATAGTCATCTCCTAGGGATACTTTCTGAGGAGAGCTCTTTTCTTCAAGTTTGGACAGAGTTTTCTTTTGTCCCGTCATGTGCTTTGAAGCACCACTATCAATAAGCCAAGTGTCTTCTCCAGGAGTTATAGATCCAGAGAGTGCAGAGAATAGCACATACTCTTCTGCATCTTCTTCTCTTGCTTGTTTTCTTGGAGGTCCTTCTTCTTCTTCTTCTTCTTCATCTTCATCTTCTGCTAGATGAGCATGATGTCTTTTGTTGTTGTTGATACTCTTCCTATATTCTTGCTTCCTTATAGGACAATTTCGGGCAATGTGTCCCATCTTACTACAATTAAAACATTCAAAATCAGAATAGTCTCTAATAGGAGGATTTTCTCTTACCCTTTGAATTCTTCTGGGAGGTTGAGACTCCTTGAAATTTCTTCTCTTGAAATTAGTTTGGCATCTTCTTCTTTTGGTGTGAGTGGCTAGGGTTTGATCATCTTCTTTTAGTAAGGCTTCTCTATTTGCCACTCTAGTCTCCTCTTGAATGCAGTCTTCCCATACCACATCAAACTTCATACTTTCTTTTCTGGCACACATCATCTGAATGAAGGACTCCCAGGGTCTAGTGAGACCATTGAGAGTAGTCATAACCATTTCATCTTCATCAAGCTTATCTCCAATAGCTTCTAGTTGCTCTTTGATCTGAGAAACCCTTGTGAAGTAATCTTGGATGGATTCTCCATGACTCATCTTGGTGCTCTTCAGTTGAGCTCTTAGATTCATCTTTCTGTTAATGTTCCTTCCCTCATACATTTCGGATAGGGCATCAAACATTTCTTTTGGAGTCTTCTTGGATGACACTTGAGGGATCAAGTGATCCTTGATGGAGTCAGCAATAATCCTCTGTGCCCTAGTCATATCCTTTCTGTGCTTCTCCTTGGCTTCAGCTTCTTTAGGTTCTGCAACTTCTTCTTTGACATACTTATCAAGATCATTCTCTTGGAGAATGAGACCAATCCTGTATTTCCATGCTCGGAAATTCTCTATGCCTTCTAGCTTATCCTCAAGCTTAGTGCTTGGGGCCATCTTGTCAGAAAATCACAAAAAATTGAAATTTTGCGGAATGAGAAACTGACCTTACCAGAAGATGCGCTTGAATGAGGTGAGTTGATTGGTGTGCTTGGATTCTAGAGATTTCAACTCTTCACCTTTCAAATCAGACTTGCAAGATTCAGATTCTGCAATTTTCTGGTTCAACAGTTTTTTGGTGCAGTTGTCAAACTGGGGTTTGACTTTCCCGGAGACTCACACATCCAAAAACTTTGATTCCAGGCTCAAAAGATGCGCTCTGGGAGGGCGCAACTTTCTATGCAAGTAGTTTTCCGAAACTCAAAAATTTTCCCAAAACCCTAATTTCTTCCGGGGAGAGAGAGAGCTATTTCACCTTGTGAAAGCTGTCCTATTTAGGCTAGCTTTGATAACATGTTAAAAAATTTCATATGCTTAGTTAAAACATCAGTATTTTATTTCATTTTCATAACCAAACGCATATAAACATGATCACTGAAAGAAATAGTATCACAAGAACAACATAGATTTATCCTGGGAAAACCTTAAAGGGAAAAACCCAGCAAAAGCTTCCTCAATATAGATGCCCCAAAAGATAAAAGATAAAACCAACAAGGAGATCAAAGCCTGATCCTCCTCCTTCTCCAGCTACTTCTCTCTTGTCCACTAATGCGCTACACAAGTGAGAGTGTGTGTTCCAAATGAGGAGGGCCACACCTCTATTTATATTCATCCGTTCACTTTAATAATTAAATCCGACATGTAGGCTCGAGTTAATCATGTAGGCTCGAGTTACACATGTAGGCTCAAGTAACCACATTGGGGTGCTAATGACCCTCCTTTACAATTAGAGGGGACTACCTCATGACTCTTATTAGTTCTTCCGATTAAAAGCATCGGGGTACAAAGTAATACAAGTGGTTCTCTCGATAGGACCATCGGGAACCACAAAAAGATACATATAGGATATTCTTCGAAGTTACAATATTTCAACATGTTCATGGCGATTTAATGAGTTGGTGACTAATTGGAGGTTGGACTATTGTCTAATTCAAATATTAGCCTTAGTGCACACATGTTGAGGTTAATTTAACCATTTATTGGTTAATTTAATTCTTGAAAAGGATAATACATAAGAACATTCCTTCATTAGCTTCTTTTCACACATGGGAGAGGTTCTTTGGAAGTTATGAATGCTTATTGTATGGAGCACTCTCCTATGGCATAGATTCCAAGGCATGTTAAGTATTTTACTATTTGTTGATGAGGAGTGTGACAACATTGGTACTCTTCTCTAGGTTGCCTTCTCTTATGCACACGACTTTGGGGAAAATTAGTTAATGGTTTTGAAAACAACACATGGTTTTGGCACATGCTTTGGTGAGATCAACCACCATTGGCACTATCTCCTAGGGTGCACTTCACTTGGTAATATTTTATTATTTGTTGGTTGGACATGGTTGAGATGACACATTTTTCTAGGGCACATCTCCATGGTGGTCCCTTCTTCATGGTCAAAGTTACATTGTGCGTTATTCTCTCTCTTTGAGCTCTCTAGCTTCTCTCACACATGTGAGGAGGTTGCTACACCTCTCTAAGGTGTACTCATGTGGAGTTAGTTGGAATTGGAATATTTTATTAAGTTGGTTATAGATTGGAGAAAGATCCTTGGTTGACCAAGTTGTTTTCTTGAGGAGTTCCCATTTAGTTGGCATCTTCCACATTTATCGAGGATTTTATTAGAGCGCCCTTATCTTTTCACGTGTGTCAATGGCTTGCACAGTCTCTCTTGAGGAATTTTGCTATGGTGTTATTGGAGTGCCCTTCTTTTTAACATGTGTGAGGGGTTTGAACTTTGCACATTCATGCTTATTGTGATTATTTTATTATTCCTCGGAGGGTGCACATGTGGAGGTTCTGACCACTTCATTATTCTATTGTCTTTTAATTCAACTCATGGAGGTGGTTACTGGAAAAAATATTATTTTGTTTTGCCTTTTTCATTCATACATCAAGGAGGGCGTGATTTGGAGGAGATTTCTGGGTGGACATTGAGCACCTCCTCCCACATCAAGGATTATTTTATTATTTTTGCATGGAAGCATCTCGAAGGGTGCATATGTGGACTCTGGAGCATATTTTATTACTTATTGAAGCTTTCACATGGTTAAAAAAGGGTTATTTTAGTGGTGTTCCCTCTCTCTTTTGGTGGATATCTCACGTTTATTCATGTTTTGGCTGAAACAACCTCCCTTGAAGAGACGAAAGTCCACATCATCTTTTTGACTTGTCAACCATGATTGGTTAGAGCTAACTAACTCCCATATTTTATTGTTGTTGGACTTGTCATGGAGTTAGACAAATATTGTATGTTATAGTATGATAGATTTAGCTCGCTCTATATACAGGAGCTTTCTCTGAGTTTCATTTGTGATTGGGGAGTTGGGAGTTAGGAGTTAGAGAAGTGATGATGCATTGGAGCCTAGGAGTTGAGGCTTGATGGAGCTCCCTTGTACTATGAAGATTGATTGATAATGAAGCATTGAGGTATTGATCCTTTTTGTTGTATGGTCTTATTTTGTCCTTCATTTGTTGTTTATTTATTATATAATTTTTCCTTTTATCATGCTAATGTGAATGCTGGATAATGAACCTAAAATTCACTTATGAATATGTAGTGTGAGGAGGTTGTGTTGCCGCCTCTTACGCATCTTGGGGAAAACGTAGCAGGATTTTTCAAGCTGCTAAGTGTGTCCTGTTGAATTTATAGGGTTGGAGGAGTTTTTAACACAAGTAATAAACTTTAATGCATAAACATAATTATAAAATCAGATTCAAAATAGTATTGCTCTAATAAATTTAAATTATAATATAACAAACATAATTTTCATCTCTTTCAACTTAAAGCTCCACTAGTCACTACGTTAAAGTTGGTCCTCGAGATTCATCAAATGCCATGTACAATAACAACATGATAAAATAATGTACAGGAGATATTAGCAATAAAGAATCATAACCAATATTTGAATCAGCCTTATACTTAGATATTTTAGATTTGATCTTGTCACCGAAGGAACAAGTCAACTAGGCACACATTTTACGTACCTTGGGAGAGAGCCTAAGAGGGTTAAAGCATACTGACCCAGACTTCTTAGTCAACAAGCACAGTCATACCCAACACAGTCATGCTGACAAAGGACACACAGTCATGCTGAGTAAGGATGCAGTCACATTGTGCAGAGGCACACAATCATACTTTTACACAGTCATGCTAAGTAGGAGCATTAGAAGAAATTTCAATTCTAAATGGGCCTTCTAAGGAAAATAATAAAATAATATTTATTAATTTTGGAGGAAGAAAATAAAAAACTACTTTTTTTGTTTGTATTTTCGACATATCTCCCTGTGTTTTTACTCAAATTTCGAGCGAGAGAGCTCGTTGGATGCATAATTAAATTTTGCATCCAGGGAGTACCCACTCTGCATGCTTTTGATGGACCTCGCTACCCCAAAAACAAGAAATACCTGAAAAAACGTGATAGCTACCCCAAAAACAAGAAATACCTGAAAAAACGTGATGATGATGTCATCATCATGTTTTTTCAGGTATTTGTTTTTGGGGTAGCAGGGTCCTTCAAAAGTATGTAGAGTGGGTACTCATTGACATCATCATCACGTTTTTTCAGGTATTTCTTTTTTTTGGGGTAGCAGGGTCTGTCAAAAGTATGCAGAGTGGGTACTCGTTGGATGCAGAATTTAATTCCGCATCCAACGAGCTCTCCCGCTCGAAATTGAGTAAAAACACAGGGAGATATGTCGAAAATACGAACAAAAAAAGTATTTTTTTTATGATACCTATCCCCATATTTATATTAAAAAGTTGTTTAAGACCTATATGGTATTTCAAATTTAAAGCAATTTCATTGGTTAACACATGATGACATGGAATTTGAATTAGGGTTGAAAGGCCCATTTTGAGTTGAAATTTCCTCTAATGACACATGGTCATGTTGTGAAACCCACAGTTAACACTGAAAGAGAAGCTCAAGGTCACGTAGGGAAAACCCATAGTCCACACAAAAGAGAAACTTGTGGTCACGCTGGGAAAACCCACAGTCCACACAAAAAAATAAAGCTCATGGTCACGCTGGAAGAACTCACAGTTCGCACAAAGGCGAAACTTATGGTGACATTGGGAAAACTCACAGTGCAAGCAAAAGGAGAAACCTGTGGTCATGCTGGGAAAGCCCATAGTTCACACTTGACAGAGAACCTCATGGTCACGCTGGGGAAAACCCACTGTCCACACTTGACAGATAACCTCACGGTTACACAACGATTAGATACACAGTCGCGCAGATGAAGGAGACATCGTTGCACGGGTACAGGTAAGCATACAATCACATGAATGGAAGAGTCACAGTTATGTTGAGAGCAGTCACACTAGAATTGCAGTCACGTGGAGGTACAAATGCAGAGGAAGAAACCATGCCGAGGAACCCGTCACATACGCAGAGGTAATATACAGTCACTCGCGGAGCAGAGAAGCAGCCTACAGTCACGTGCGGAGGGAAGAGTAGTCACGCAGGTGGACGAGGAGCAGTCACGTTGGCGAATGGGGAGCAATCACGCTAGCAGATGAAGCAATCGCACTAACAGAGAAGTCAACCAAGGAATCTAATATGAATGCCATACCTTGGATAAGCTCAACAAATGCTTTTTATAAGGTTCAAGACTTATACAAACAGGTTAACGAAATTAACAATGGTCCAAAGGTTTTATAAAGTGAAAACTATAAAACTTAGGGCAGTATCAAAAAGGTCCAAGAATGGTGCAAATAAAATCATAAGATAAAAGGGGTCCAAAGGTTTTATTAATAAAACCATAAAGAATGTTTTATTAATAAAACCATATAAGACTTAGGATAAAAGCCAAAAGGTAAGAGTCAAAGGTGCATACACAATAAGAGTGCTAGGACTACGTAAGATAAAGGACCTTGATTCAACCAAGGGGGGTCACAATAAAAACAACCCACATACCCACAAGATCAAAGTGAACCACAAGGGAGGTCAAACATTTACCTATAGGACCAACAAGACCAAGGGATTTAATCTTTTCTCTCTCTTAAGGTACATTGTTCCATATATTTTATCATCACTGTATAAGGGGAAGGTCCAAATCGGATGGTACGATCCTTTGGTCCTCAATACTGCTCCTAAGGGTTAGGTGCTAGGGACATCATCAAGGGTTGGCTAGTCCCTTGAGAAACAACGTAGCAGTAACCAATTACGAGAGAGGACATCGCACATCATTATCTTGGTTAAATGACAAAGATCCTCCACTCTTTAAAGAATGGATCTCAGCCCTAGGTTGAGTTTCAGTCCCAGATTGAATCATGTTGATCAATCACCTGGTCCTTGATTGGGTCCTCCATTCTCTCGTAGAATGGTCCTCAGTACTAAGTTGAGCTTCAGTCCCAGACTGAAAGTTGATCAACCACCCGTAGGACTTGCTTGGTCCCATACCAGGAATGTCTCTGCCTCTACTTGGACATCGTGTCCTTGGTCCCAGACCAGAATACCCTATAGGCACATAGTGGCCCCAGCCACATGCTAAGGGCTTTGCCATGGCATCAACCTGCTTGGTCCCAGACCAAGAACCCCAGGAGACTACTCAGGGCCCTAGGGTACCTTCTAGAGTCTTACTCTGCCCTAGTCAACTGACTAGGGTACCATCCTCCCTGAGAATGGGTCTCGCAGCTGCACTAACGTTAACACTCCCTCTCAGCAAGAGAGGCATTCTCACCAATACCAGACACATCGATAACCTGTCTCCTTGACGGAACATACTGTACCACGACATGGTGATAACTCATCTCAATGTGTTACAACTTGTCATCAAATATAGGGTTTCTTGAGAGATTCAAACCACTCTCCATCTCAATAAAGAGCATAATCTCATAGATCCTCTTGGAAGTTATAGCTGACTTTCTCACATGTAATCTTTCCAAACCTATTGTTTGGCCGACTCCCCATAATGAGAGTAGACTGAAACAGTGACATGGCTCTCATTGGAGCAAGCTTGAAGCTTTTCAATAATCTTCTTAAAGAGATCAAATGAAGGCTGCTTGACCTTCTCGCTCCGTTTCTCTAAGTGAGAAGTCTTATAGCCTTCCATCTCTGAGGCACTGAAGGACTGATGGAAGATCACATCTATACTTTCCTTTTCTGCAACTACACTTTGTTGGGGACTGAAGATCACAGTTGGCTCCCTCTTGATCTCTAAACTTACCAGTTGTTCCTTTCTACAATAGCCTGGTAGCTTTTCTGGGAAAATGAGCATCCGACATAACTGATCCTGCATCTTATGGAGCCTCTTGCTCCCTCTCTACCTAAGCACTCAACTTCCTCTTGAGTTGTGCATTTAATTCTAGGCATAAACAGGATCTACAAACGTTCATTACTTGTCACATCCTCCTCCTCTATCAATGGCCCATACCAATTTCACATGATAACATGATCATATGTACAAAGCATCTATCTCAATGCTAACAAGAGTATATCCACATGTCATGACAATATAAAGAATCAACATAAGTTGGGTTGGAAAGTCTTCCCTCTTTATTTATGCCCTTATGCAGAAATTACAATGTGCAAAACATGTACCATTAAAGGTGTCAACATCATATCGTCTTCATGCAAATGTATTAGCATAATCTAGGGTGGGTCATAATTATAGACATGATATAAGCTCTAGGCTTCTTTGCACTTGCAAATTCATTGATGCATCGCACCCCATTCTACATCACTTCTTTCAATAATACCATTTTCATGCATCATCACACTAACATAATCCAAAATATGACCATGATCATGAACTCTAACTTCCTTGTACTTAACATTTATTGATCACATCCATCAATGAGTCACAAACTTTTTTGCACAAAACAATGATCAACTATAAGATATCATAATTAAGCTTTCTTACTTATCATTTGTTGGTTATAACTAACATACCTCTTCAATGGGTCATCATGTTCTCAATCTATTATAACACTTGTCAATACTACTAATACATCTCTTTGTTCAGCTGCATTCATTGATGCATCGCACCCAATCATTCTACATCACTTCTTTCAATAATACCATTCTCATGCATCATCGCACTAACATAATCCAAAATATGACCATGATCATGAACTCTAACTTCCTTGTACTTAACATTTCTTGATCACATCCATCAATGAGTCACAAACTTTTTTGCACAAAACAATGATCAACTATAAGATATCATAATTAAGCTTTCTTACTTATCATTTGTTGGTTATAACTAACATACCTCTTCAATGGGTCATCATGTTCTCAATCTATTATAACACTTGTCAATACTACTGATACATCTCTTTGTTCAGCTGCCATTGATCTAGTCAATTAAGTATCAGATCTTTTACCATATTTATCATCTTGATGGCCAATAAACTCTTACATCCAAGATCTATGCAGTTCAAGTCCTTACTGTTACTTTGGCAACCCTTATCTTAGGATCATTGTAGACTTTGTTACCCTCAAAACAAAGTTAGCTACAACCTAAGCTCTGATACCATGTTGAATTTTTAGGGTTAGAGGAGTTTTTAACATAAGTAATAAACTTTAATGCATAAACATAATTATAAAATCAGATTCAGAATAATACTGCTCTAATAAATTTAAATTGTAATAAAACAAACATAATTTTCATCTCTTTCAACTTAACACTCCATTAGTCACTGCGTTAAAGTTGGTTCTCGAGATTCATCAAATGCCATGTACAGTAACAACATGATAAAATAATGTATAGGAGATATCAGCAGTAAAGAATCATAACCAATATTTGAATTAGCCTTATACTCAGATATTTTAGATTTGCTCTTGTCAGCGAAGGGACAAGTCAACTAGGCAAACAATGTACATACCTTGATAGAGGCATAAGAGGGTTAAAGCAGAAGCATACTGACCTAGAATTCTTAGTCAACAAGCACAATCATACCCAACACAATCTTGCTGACAAAGGACACAGTCATGCTGAGTAAGGATGCAGTGACATTGTGCAGAGACACACAATCATATTTCTACACAGTCATGCTAAGTAGGAGACACATGGTCATGTTGAGAAACCCACAGTCCACACTGAAAGAGAAGCTCAAGGTCACGCAGGGAAAACCCACAGTCCACACAAAAGATAAACCTGTGGTCATGCAGGGAAAACCCACAGTCCACATAAAAGAGAAACTTGTGGTCACGCTAGGAAAACCCACAATCCACACAAAAGAGAAACTTGTGGTCACGTTAGGAAAATGCACAATCCACACAAAAAAAGAAAGCTCATGGTCACGTTGGAAGAAACCACAGTCCACACAAAGGAAAGGAGAAACTTGTGGTCATACTGGGAAAACCCACAGTCCACGCAAAAGGAGAAACTTGTGGTCATGCTGGGAAAACCCACATTTCACACTTGACATAGAACCTCACAGACACGCTGGGGAAAACCCACAGTCCACACTTGACAAAGAACCTCATGGTTACGCAGCGATTAGATACATAGTCGCAAGGATGAAGGAGACACCGTCGCGTGGGTACAGGTAAACCTACAATCATTTGAATGGAAGAGTCACAGTTACGTGGAGAGCAGTCACATTGGAATTGCAGTCACGTGGAGGTACAGTTGTAGAGGAAGAAACCATGCTGAGGAACTCGTCACATACGCGTAGGTAATATACAGTAAAGCATAGAGCAGAGAAGCAGCCTATAGTCATGCATGGAGGGAAGAGCAGTCATGCAGGCAGATGAGGAGTAGTCACGCTGGAAAATGGGGAGCAGTCACACTAGCAGTTGAAGCAGTCACACTAACGAAGAAGTCAGCCAAGGAATCATATACGAATGCCTTACCTTGGATAAGCTCAACACATGCTTTTTATAAGGTTCAAGACTTATACAAATAGGTTAACGAAATTAACAATGGTCCAAAGCTTTTATAAAGTGAAAACTATAAAACTTAGGGTAGTATAAAAAAGGTCCAAGAATGGTCCAAATAAAATCATAAGATAAAAGGGGTCCAAAGGTTTTATTAATAAAGCCATAAAGAATGTTTTATCAATAAAACCATAAAGTAAAATAAGACTTGGGATAAAACCCATAAGGTAAGAGTCAAAGGTGCACACACAATAAGAGTGCTAGGACCAAGTAAGATAAAGGACCTTGAGTCAACCAAGGAGGGTCACAATAAAAACAACCCACATACCCACAAGATCATGGTGAACCATAAGGGAGGTCAAACTTTTACCTATAGGACCAACAAGACCAAGGGATTTAATATTTTCTCTCTCACAAGGTACATTGTTCCATATATTTTATCATCACTGTATAAGGGGAAGATCCAAACCGGATGGTACGATCCTTTGGTCCTCAATACTGCTCCTAAGGGTTAGGTGCTAGGGACATCATCAAGGAGTGGCCAGTCCCTTGAGAAACAACCTAGCAGTAACTGATTACGAGAGAGGACATCACACATCATTATCTTGGTTAACTGACCAAAATCCTCCATTCTTTAAAGAATGGCTCTTAGCCCTAGGCTGCGTTTCAGTCCCATACTAAATCATGTTGATCAACCACCTGGTCTCTAATTGGGTCCTCCATTCTCCTAGAGAATGGTCCTCAGTACTAAGTTGAGCTTCAGTCCCAGACTGAAAGTTGATCCACCACCTGCAGGATCTGCTTGGTCCCAGACCAAGAGTCTGCCTGGTCCTAGACCAAGAATGTCTCTGCCTCTACTTGCAGGATCTACTTGGACATCCTGTCCTAGACTAGAATACCCTAGAGGCACATAGGGGCCCTAGCCACATGCTAGGGGCTTTGCCATGGCATCAACTTGCTTGGTCCTAGACCAAGAACCCTAGGAGACTACTGGGGGCCCTAGGGTACCTTCTAGGGTCTTACCTTGCCCTCCTTGAGAATGGGTCTCGCAGCTACACTAACTTGAACACGTCCTTGGCGGCAAGTCTTGAGTCAGGTGTTGTCACCTGATCCCGACTCCTTTGTTAGGCTTAACTCCTAACAAAGCCAAGGGAGGTAGTCCCTACAAAAAGAGTTTCTAAGGCTCTTAAGTGTTTTAATTGTTTTAAGGATTGGTTTTTTAGGAGTTTTAAAGATGAGTAAATTGTTGACAAGACACTTTGCAAAATTTAAAGAGCTTAATTCAACAAAATAACAATATATATCAATAATCACAATATGACTGAAAGTAAATAGGAATTGCAGAAATTAAACCAGTGTCAAAATGGAGTTACAAATAATAAATGCTTTTGAAAATGGGAAAATGTTTTGCTCTGTACTTGGTCAATTTTAATTATTAAAATGATGAGTTGATTAATGTGGAAAGGGGAATCCTGACATATCGAATGGTACAGGGAATATGTATGGATTTTAGGAAAGTGGTTTTGTATTGATTTTTCTAAGCAACATCGAGAGCCGTTCTCTTAGGAGAATGGGGACACTTGGTTCGGGACCATAGTGTAGACTCAACCCAGTGTTGAGTGACCATTCTGTTGAATGGTAGATATTTGGTTCTTGACCATGATCTTGACCCAGCTCTGCCCTGGGTAGACTCAACCTAGTGTTGAGTGACCATTTTGATGAATGGTAGACATCTATGGTCTGGGACCACGATGTGGACCAGTCTAGTATTGGTAGACTCAACTTAGTTATGAGTAGCCATTCTCTTAGAGAATGGAGGCACCTGGTTTGTTACCAGGAAGGCACTATAAGCCCTAGACTTGATCTAAGCATGTGTGACACTCTGACCCTTGATTAATGGGCTTTGTGTACTTACCAAGGCTTAGCTATCCTTGATTAAGATACCCTAGTACCTAACCTTGGTGTCACACAGAGTGTGAGACAAAAGCATTAGTAACTCTCTTGGTTTATGATGATGTACTTTAAATGGAATTAAAAGACCACAAGGGCACTTGGAAAAAGCCTAAAAGCAAAAGTAAAAAATACATAAGTACTTTTGGACCACAAGAAAATGACCACAGGTGAAAATAAAAAATACATAGGTACTTTTGGACCACAAGAAAATGACATGTATAAATCAAAATTACATAAAGGACCTTTTTGAAGAAAAATGTAAAAGTAAAAATTAGAAAAGAATAAAACAATGTTAATTTTTTTTTCTAATTTGGTCCACTTACAGGTGACTCAAGGCTATAAAAGAAGATCAAGCCAATTCATTATTACACACACTCTTGCTTCCACAGGTACAACTACTCAAAATTGAAGAAGGAAGATTTTGTGATTGTACCCTAGCATGGATGAGTCTAGCTAGGGCATCATCATTCTCCATCGAGGAAAAACCCTAAGCCAGGGTTTTTTACTGTCTTAAGGGTTTCCTAAAACCCTCATCTTCAACACTCTTCGTCACCGAGCAACCATCCTTAGCATCCTACCTCCACGGGCACCATTTTCGGGCAGCTAGGGTTCTAATCGGGCAACCTCTTTCTCTTCTGTGGGCTGACTTTATTTTTCTGTGAGCTGTTAGAGGGCATTGCCCTCTTGCACCTTCGGGTAGCCTATAGCAGGCCTACACGAGAGGGATAGGGCTCTCAAGACACCCTTGGGTAGCTCACGGGCAAGCCTGTGAGGGTTGCTGTAAGCCTACAGACCCTCCGGGCTGCCTTGGGCAGACCCGTGAGGGTTTTGCAACAACCCATAGGGCTGTCGAGCTTGTGGAAGGCCCTTGGGCAAGGGTTGCTAACCCTCGGGCAGCAGTTTAGCTGCCACAGCTGGGCAGCCGAAAGCTAACAGTGAAGCCGGGCACGGGTAGAAAGAGGATGGGCAGCAGCAGACCCCAGCTTGGGCAGATCTAGGCAGGAAGAAAACAACAGCCGGGCAGAGGAGGGACAAACAACTGTACGACCGGGTAGATCGGGTAGATCTGGACCATACGGACGGGCAATACGTCAGGTTTTCAGGTGTATGGACAAGTAGTGAGCAGATTTGGGCAGATCTGAGATTTTCTGTGCATCCTGCAATTGTTTGTGCATGAGAGAGAAAAGTCTGTTTTTTCTGAAAAGCCCTAATTGGGCGTTTTTTATGTGAATTGAAAAAATTGATCTTCTAGTTTTTTGGTTACCCCTGTTGGGGTTTGTGGAGTCTTTGGAAGAATTTTTAGTCATCTCATTTACGAGATGAGTTACTAATGCTTTTTGGGGTTTTTTCCTTTGAAGGTTTCCCCACTGAAAAACTCTTGTGTCCATTGTGTCGATGTGATGAATGTTATCTTACTGCACTTGTCATTTGTTTAAAGTTAATTTGCAAATTTTTAAGTATTCATGCTGATTCTAAAATTCAACATGGTATCAGAGCTTAGCATGTGAAAACACAGTAAAGGGAGACTGCTGCTGTTTTCCTAGACCTTGGGATAAGATTTGCAGATTTAACATTTGACTAAGTTGCAGAGATGGCTGTAAATGCTTTCAAACCAGAAGAGAAGCTCTATGGTTTAGCCAACTTCAACTCCTGGAAGGCCAGGTTAACAACCACTCTAGATGAAAATGACTTGGATGACATTGTTTTTAATAACACTGAAGAGCCAACATCAAATGATGGAAGGCTTGCTTACAAGAGGAAGCAAGGTAAGTCTTGTCAGAGAGTCAGTGATGCCCAACATCACAACTTTGAAGACTGCTAAAGAATGCTTTGATACTTTGGTCAACCTATATGAAAAGAAGGCTCCCAGTCAGAAGAGAGTCTTGAAGAAAAGGCTACGAACTTTGAAGCTGAAGAAAGATGAAAGCGTGAGTTCCTTCTTCACAAAGATTGCACAGGTAAGAGATCAACTCATTGCTATTGGTATTACTGTTGATGATGATGACCTTGTGCAAACTGTGGTTGATGGTCTCCCAAGCTCTTGGGAAACTTTCATGGCATCCGTCAGTGGATGAGAGAATCAACCAACCTTTGAAAGGCTTTGGCATGATTGCATAGAAGAAGAAGGAAGGACCTCTGACAAGGTAATCAAGAAGGACAACATTGCACTTGCAGCAAAGACAAAGAAGTTCAAGAAGCGTTTCGCTCAGCAAAAGAAGGGAAAGAGACCTCAGGGTAAGTTTTCTGACATGTCTAAAGTGGAATGCTATAGTTGCCACAAGTTTAGACATTTTGCTAAAGAATGTAGGCATAACAAGAAGAAACCCAAGGGAAGGTTTCAAGCATCTGCTGCAGAAGCAGAGGAAGAAGAAGATGAAAAACCAAAGAAAAAGAAGAAAACCAAGGCTAACAAAACTGAAGAACCTAGAAGAGAGTACTACTTGATTTCTGCTCTAACTGGTTCTTTCTCAGATTGTTCCACTTCTTGGTTGGTGTACAGTGGTGCCTCCAGGCATATGATAGGTTACCGTGGAGCTCTCACTAGTTATAGAAAGAAGAAGTTCACCACTCAAGTAGAACTTGGAGATGACTCCACTTACAAGATTGAAGGAGTTGGCTCAACTTCACTTCAACTTGATTTAGGTACGGTTCTTCATATTGATGATATTCTTTATGTTCTTGGTTTAAAGAAAAATCTTTTATCTGTTGCTGGTTTAGAAGACAAGGGTTACATAGTCCTCTTCATGGACAAGAAGGTCTTTTTATGGGCAAAAGACACAAATCTAAACTCAGCAGTACAGATTGGGGTTCAAGAGGGAGGTCTCTACAAGGCTTCCAAAGATTCCACTCATGCTTTGATACATCACACAGTTGATCCATGAGAACTTTGGCATATAAGGTTTGGACACCTTCACTACACAGCTCTCCCAGGATTGCAGAAGATGGTCATAGGTATGCCAGAAGTTTCTCCAAAACATGAAGGAATCTGCAAAGGATGTGCTCTAGTCTTGGATTTACTTTCTCAAGGCCAAGAGTGAAACCTTTGACAGGTTCAAAGAGTTCAAGGCACTGATTGAAAATTAGATTGGCAGACACATCCGTATCTTGAGATCAGATAACAGAGGTGAGTATGAATATAATGAGTTCGATGACTTTTGTTGAGAAGCAGGAATCAAGAAAGAGCTGAGAGTGCCTTACAACTCTCAACAAAATGGGGTTGCAGAAAGGAAGAATAGAACGATCTGTGAAGCTGCAAAAGCTATGATCACCGATCTAGATCTTCCTTTATCCTTGTGGGCTGAAGCTACAGGTACTGCTGTGCATATTCAGAACAAGAGCCCTCATGCTATCTTGGGGGAGAAGACTCCATAAGAAGTCTTCACCAAGAAGAAACCTGCAGTTGACCACATGAGGATTTTTGGCACTCTTGTGTATGTCCATGTGCCAAAAGAAAAGAGGGCCAAGCTGGAGCCCTCTGGTAAGAAAGGTATATTTGTCGGGTATAGTGATTGCTCGAAGGATTATTGAGTATACATGCCGGGACAAAGACACATTGAGGTCAACATAGATGTGATTTTCCATGAGGAAGCTGTGTTTCGTAAAACACTAGAGCTTTCACTGGAAGATGTAGTTGCTCCACTTGAGTTTCCAGATTCAGAAATTCAGAGGGAGGAAGAGGAATTTGAGGATCAAATTCCAGATGTACCTGAGAACACTGAAGGTCCACTAAAACTACTTGAAGTTCCTCCTTCCAAAAGGAGACCTGCTTGGTACCGAGAAATAATAAAAGAAGGGGAGAAGCATAAAGCTCATCTCGGGACTTTCAGAGAAAGCATAAGACCACGGAAGTACTCCGGTCTTATGAGCCATCTTACCAGCTTAGAACCTTCATCATACGAAGAAGCAACAAGTAACATGTATGGATTGATGCCATGGTTGAAGAGTACAGTTCAATCATGAAGAATGATTTTTGGGAAGTTGTTCCTAGACCTACAAGAAAGTCAGTAGTGACTTCCAGATGGCTTTATAAGATCAAGCATGTTGTTGATGGCTGTGTGGAGAAGTATAAAGCCAGATTCGTAGCTCGTGGCTTCACTAAAAAAGAAGGCGTTGACTATGATGAGACATTCGCTCCTGTTGCCAAGTATACTACCATCAAAACCTTCATTTTACTTGTAGTATTCAGATGGAAGTTACATTAGATGGATGTAAAGACAACCTTTCTCAATGGTAAGATTGAGGAAGAAGTTTATATTGAACAACTTGAAGGCTTTGTGACTCATGGGAAGAAGACCCATGTATGTAAACTAAAGAAAGCCTTATATGGACTGAAACAGGCTCGAAGAGTCTGGTATGCTAGGATGGATGGATTTCTCCATAGCTTGGGGTTTTACAAAAGTGCAACTGATTCTAACTTGTACTTTAAAGCTGTTCATAATCATGTCTTGATACTTGTTCTATATGTAGATGACTGGTTTCTTACATGTGATGAACAGTTAATAGACCAATGTAAGAGGGAGCTTACCTCTGAATTTGAGATGAAAGATCTCGGATTGATGCATTACTTCCTTGGCTTAGAAGTCTAAGAAAAGCCAAGTGAGATCTTTCTGACTCAAGAAAGTATGCAGTAGATATCTTGCAAAGATTTGGGATGCAGGACTGCAAGTCCATGAGCGTACCAATGACTACCAACTTGACAAAGTTGCGGGACTCGGGAATCAGTTCATAGAGCGTGGACTCTACTCTATACAGACAGCTTATTGGTTCCCTGATTTATCTCGTGCATACAAGACCAGACATCTATTACACAGTGAATGCACTGAATCAGTTCATGTTCGATTCGAAGCACTTACACTTGGTAGCCGCCAAACATGTACTCAGATATGTGCGAGGTACTATTACTTATGGGCTTAGGTATACTTCCAGCAGTGGAGTATTGTTATTTGGATATTCAGATTCAGATTGGATTGGTAGTGCAGTTGATCGAAAAAGTAGCTCTAGTTATTGCTTCAGTATGGGATCAACAACGATCTCTTGGTCCAGCAGGAAGTAGGGTTCCATAGCTCAGAGTACAGCTGAGGCAGGATATATTGCTCCAAGTGATGCTTGCAAGGAAGCAGTTTGGCTCAGAAAACTAATATATGATCTGTTCGAGGGAAAGCTTGACTCAATGATCATCCATTGCGATAATCAGAGTTGCATAAAGCTTTCGGAGAACCCATTGTTTCATGATAGATCGAAACACATTGAAATGAGGTATCATTTCATCAGAGACCTAGTGCAGAGAGGTGCTCTGAAGTTGCAGTTCATTCGTACAGATGAACAGATTGTAGATATCTTGACCAAGCCTCTGTCAGCATCAAAGTTCGTGTACTTTCGTGTCAAGCTTGGTATGGCAGAGAATGCCTCTCTCGCTGAGAGGGAGTGTTGATTTTTTCTGAGCAGCACTGAGAGCCATTCTCTTAGGAGAATGGGGACGCCTGGTCCGGGACCACAGTGTAGACTCAACCCAGTGTTGAGTGACCATTCTGTTGAATGGTAGATATTTGGTCCTTGACCATGATATGGACCCAACTCTGCCCTGGGTAGACTCAACCTAGTGTTGAGTGACCATTCTGTTGAATGGTAGACATCTGGTCCGGGACCACGATGTGGACCAGTCTAGTATTGGTAGACTTCACTTAGTTCTGAGTAGCCATTCTCTTGGAGAATGGGGGCACTTGGTTTGTTACTAGGAAGGCACTATAAGCCCTAGATTTGATCTAGACATGTGTGACACTCTGACCCTTGATTAATGGGCTTTGTGTACTTACCAAGACTTAGCTACCCTTGGTTAAGATACCCTAGTGCCTAACCTTGGTGTCACACAAAGTGTGAGATAAAAGTATTAGTAACTCTCTTGGTTTATGATGGTGTACTTTGAATGGAATTAAAAGACCACAGGTGATGACCACATGGGCACTTGGAAAAAGGCTAAAAGCAAAAGTAAAAAATACATAAGTACTTTTGGACCACAGGAAAAGGGCCAGAGGTGAAAATAAAAAAATACATAAGTACTTTTGGACCACAGGAAAAGGGCCAGAGGTGAAAATAAAAAAATACATAGGTACTTTTGGACCACAGGTATAAGTCAAAATTACATAAAGGACCTTTTTGGAGAAAAAGGTAAAAGTAAAAATTAGAAAAGAATAAAATAATGTTTTTTTTTTTTTTCTAATTTGGTCCACTTACAGGTGACTCAAGGCTATAAAATAAGATCAAGTCAATTCATTATTACACACTCTTGCTTCCACAGGTACAACTACTCAAAATTGAAGAAGGAAGATTTTGCGATTGTGTCCTAGCATGGATGAGTCTAGCTAGGGCATCATCATTCTCCATTGAGGAAGAACCCTAAGCTAGGGTATCTAACTATCTTAAGGGTTTCCTACCTTCACGAGCACCATTTCCAGGCAGCTAGGGTTCCAATTGGGTAGCCTCTTTCTCTTCCGCGGGTTGTCTTTATTTTTCTGTGGGCAGCTGTTAGAGGGCACTGCCCTCTTGCACCTTCGGGCAACCTGTAGTAGGCCTACCCGAGAGGGCTGGGGCTCTCACGCCACCCTCGGGTAGCTCGTGGGCAAGCCCGTGAGTGCTGTCGTAATCCTACAGACCCTCCGGGCAGCCTGGGACAGACCTGTGAGGGTTCTGCAGCAACCCATAGGCTTGCCGGACTTGTCGAAGGCCCTTGGGCAAGGACTGCTAACCCTCGGGCAACAGTTTAATTGCCACAGATGGGCAGCCGGAAGCTACCGGGCAACTGACAATCAAGCCAGACAGGGGCAAAAGGAGGATGGGCAACAACAGACCCCAGAACAGGAAGATCTGGACCGTACGGACGGGTAGTAGGGCAGGTTTTCAGGTGTACGGACAGGCAGTGAGTAGATCTGGGTAGATCTGAGATTTTTCGGGCAGGCTGCAATTTTTTGTGCAGGAGAGAGAAAAGTTTGTTTTTTCTGGAAAAGCTCTAATTGGGCATTTTTGATGTAAACTGAAAAAATTGATCTTTTGGTTTTGTGGTTACCCCTGTTGGGGTTTGTGGAGTCTATTGAAGAATTTTTAGTCATCTCATTCACAAGATGAGTTACTGATGCTTTTTTGGGGTTTTTGTCTTTTGAAGGTTTCCCCTGTGAAAAACTCTTGTGTCCATTGTGTTGATGTGATGAATGTTATCTTACTGCACTTGTCATTTGTTTAAAGTTAATCTGCAAATTTTTAAGTATTCATGCTAATGCTAAAATTCAACACTCTGCACGAGAAAATGTGGGCTAGATGGAGTTGTGGGGGGTGTTCAACACTACACCAACAAGGATGTAGCCAACGGGACCCCATGATTACTTTCTAGTTGTTCCTGCTTTCCTTAAAGAATTTGCCCACTATTTCTCAAAGTCGTGAAGCCGTATTTTCGTAATGTTTTGTGTTGTTAATTTTATTAAAATGAGTTGTTTAATTAAATGCGGTGAATTAATTAATGCACACTCCCACTTTTGATATCCCCAAGATCAGACGAATCTACGAGGGATAGAGCATACACAGAAGAGGCAAATGTTTGTTTCAGTTTGTAAAAACAAAGTATGAAAAGATACAACCCTTTTAGGACGGATTGTGTGCTTGTGTTATAAGAAAATTGAAGAAATTTGTGAGACTAATTACTACGACAATGTAATGCCGTGTTAGTATTTGATTACTTTGAATGAACTTATAAACTTAAAATAAACTTGGTTGATCTAGAACTATTATAATAATCAATTATAAAATGAAAAAATCAAACTGCTTCAAGGACAGATAGAGTCTTCCCCCAAATAGGAGAAGAAGGGTGTGGGAGCCGTAATCCCACTTGCTCTTTTATTAAATTATTACAATGCCGATAATTTAATAAAGGGCTGCCTTTTGACCTTATAAATTGATAAAAATGGCTTACAATAGCTTGCTGGATGAATGGGATTGAAGGGGAGGGATTTGGAGGTGATTTCAGATACTTTGAAATTCCGCCAGCACTTCCTCTTGTCCTGTCAACAATATGCAAAAAAAAACAAGCTAATTGTTTGCCAATTAGTAGATTTGTGTAAAAATACAATAAAAAATTACAACTTAGTACTTGTGAAAAATATAGATATTTAAACCACTTTAAGCACTAAGAACATAAACTAGATCTAAGATTAGGATTGAAAATTTAAAGCACTTTAGTTCTAAAAAGATAAACAAGCTAAGGGATTTATGATAAGTTCTTTTAAAAGAAATCTAAACTTACTTGTTAAATGTAAACACATATAGATTAATTTTTTAAGAGAAGAAAACAGGGTTTTTTAGCTCCGGCTTGAATTTTTGTGAGCATGTAGAGATGCCTGAAAATGCAAGAAGCATTTGAACCAAAAAACAGTATGAAGAGAAAAGGGATTCAACCGAACTCTCACTTCTTCTTCACCTAAGATGACCTACAAGCTACAAATCCTTAAAACAAGCGAGATCAAAATCCAATATGTTTTACTAAAAGAAATTGAGAGCATAAGTATTAGCAACTACAATTTGCTACTCCTAGATCTCTAATAATAAAAGCATAAACAAGCAACTTGAAACTACAAATGCCTGCTCTATGGGCCAACAATGGCCTTCTAAGCTAGATAGATCTACAAACTTGAAAGAAAACTGTTACCGACTAGGTTGCATCGAGTTTGACCTTCAAGTGAGCTGTCAAATATGAACAAAGTACTTGTTTAAACTTAGAGCTCAGAGGTCCATCAGGCCTTGATGGCCTTTTTATTTTTTGTACCGCATGTTCATAACCCTACGGGGAAGTTGTAACAAATGTACTAGCATGGCAAATTTTTTGTAAAGGACTTGGCTTCCTAAAACTTAAACGTCAATCCGATCATTCCAAGGTGTTTTTTCCCTCGTTAATTATGCAATGCTGAATAAGCGATGTATAATTTTCGAGTTTTTCACCGCTCCTCCAAAGCTGGAATGGTCGTCTTGGTGGGTAGCACTTAGGAGTTTATAAATTTCATGTATCAATGCATATGAGCATGCTAGGCATCGACATTGAGTCGTATGCACATGTGCTAGGCCCCCCTATAGTTTTGTTTGATTTCGAATATATATATATATATATATATATATATATATATATATTAAGCCATTTTTTAATGGTTTAATTAAAAAAACCTCAAAATGTAATAATTGATGGGTCTGGAGTCCATTTTTGGTGTGGGGATGCTCGTTTTCACACTCAGAGTGTCCTCTTTACCCAGAGGCCACTTGTACTATTTTTCTAGCTGCTAAAACATCCCGAAAGGCATTATTTGGCTAACAGAGCATCAAATTGGCACTTAAATGCTAAAAATGCATTATTTTGGAATAAGTCAAAGTAGTGAAAAAGTCAAATAAGTGATTGTTTAATGGTTAAGCGATGACAGGGCATGATGATTTGCATATTGGCGAATTCTCCTTAGGAGGAGACGTCACTTTAAAAAACATGTTTCATTACCTTTTAACCAAAGTTTAAAAGCTCACGAATGTTCAAAGCTCAAGTATGGCCCACACTTTTGTATTATCGAAGGGATGGTGATATGACTCATCATTTAAAGTGACATTATCATATGTTATTAGTATTATATACCATATGTTATTTGCCATGATTGGATCTCATGTCATCATCCGCACGATTTAGCGTGAGGTTTGTTGAAGCATGCGAATGGGATTAATGAGTTGGCTTGGTAGGTGAAGGAGGTCTCCTACCTCATGGGAGGTGGCGCCTCCTCCACAATATCACTACAGTGAAACTTTCAATCAAGCCCATGAATCACTCTTTTCTTTGGAGTTCTTTTGCTAGTGTTGGTGGTGACTCCCTGGTCTGTTTTTGCTATAAATAAAGTATGCTTCTCTCCCTTTCAAGTTAGTTAGAGTTTGTTGAGCAGAGGCTGGAGAATTGTAATTGTTGTACTATCTTTTTGTTATTGGGAAATAAAGAGGCTTTGGAGGTCCATGTTGTGTGATGCTATCAATTGAGTGGATGTATTATCTCGATTTCATGAGGTAACATGTATTTGGTCTTTGTGCACTTGCTTTATGAAAATCTAGCCTATTGGTAGGATTAGTATCAATTTTGTAGGAAGGATTACTAAAACTTGTTTGATTTAGTTATTTTTTTATTTGCAGTAAGTTAGAGATTCAATATTTATATGTATCATTTGCTTATGCTCATATTTTCTTGGTTTCTGTTTTATTTCATTTCCAGATTTAATGGGTTGTGTACAGGTATGTTGCTAGTTGCAGGTCACTTGATTTGAAGAAGCAAAGAGCTTGCTTGCTCTTGTTCTTTCGGATCTCTTTTGAAAGATCAAACCCTTAATGTGCCACACGTCTAAACCTTCAAAGTCTTCTTTGCTCAAAGATCCATGCTGCTCTTTTCTTTCTCTTTATACCTTCTTTTCTTTGGTTACTATTTTAACTTGCAAATCGAGTTAGATCTATCATTTTAAAAGTTAAAATCATAATTAGATCTAGTTCCTTTGGCAACATAAATATATGCTCGTTGTTTTATAAAAAAGTTTCATATGCAAGCTAGATCTAGTATATAGATTCTTTTGTTTCTTAGCTGCTTTCTTGTTAAGATATAAAGGCTAGGATTAAAGTTTCATTTTCTGGTATTTAAAAAGTTAAATTTTGTAAGATAAGAGTGCTTTCTATTGGCTTACCTAAAACCAAGCCAAGATCCACAAAATGGCTTGTCCTTTTGTGTTATTTTGTTAGTCCTTTAAAGTAGTTAGAATTATAATATTTTTTAGAATTTTTCAGAGATTGTTTGAAGACACTCTTAAAGTGTCTTTGAGCATCTTTTGTACTTGATAGCTTGCTGATTTTTGCAAGTATAACAAAAAGGAGAAGGAAACTCTGGTCGTTTGCGAGAAAATGAACCATTAAGAGCTTAACGGAGTTCCCCTTTCATCAATTTATTTATTTATTTTTTATTTTATAAACCTTTGGATCCCGATTTGATGGACCAAAGTGCATTTTTTTCATCATTGTAATAAAAGTAAATAAGGTTTTGAATAGGCTCATTAGAGCCCACTTCTCATCCCCCTTGAGGGGATCTGCGTCGGTGCACTTTTTTCGTGATTTGTGATAGTACAACAATTACAATTTCATGGTTACATCGAGGAAATGTTGTTGATATCCGATATGGATGAGTTAATATAGAAATTTGGTGCTCATATTGCCAAACATTAGTATCCTATTGACTTCTCAACATCTCAAGTTTTCCTAACTTTGGTGATGGTGAAAAGGGTTTATATACATGGCGTCCAATCTTTCATGGAAATGGTGATTCAACCATCTGGCATGTCAAGTCTTTTCTGGAATTTCTAGCCGACTTCAATGCTTTGTATGAAGACAATATGATGCAAGTGTTTGCTGGTTCCCTTAAAAGTAGATGCCGGTTGTTGGTTTTTTGAGGGCCTTGCAAATAAGTGTATCGTCTCCCTTTCAAGCTTCCTTCGGATATTTTTGAAGCAGTGGCATTATGGTAAGGGTAGTATGAAGGGTTTGGAAAAAATTCTTGAAGCAATCTTTACCTTTATTTGTCAAACATAGAATATCATAAAGAAGAGCCTCCTCATTTTGCCATGGTAAAAAGCATTGAAGATTTGAGGCTGGTCCTTGATTACTTCAGTAAAAGTGATGACAATTGCATTTCCCAGCTGCATTATAAAGAAAATTTAACAAAAATACATGAGGAGGTCCTTTTTTTTAACTAGGGGAATTGACCATTGGGGACGGGGCTGGTACTCGCGTGACACAGGGTCCAGGGATCCAATCCCGCTACTACTATACGCCTAGGTGCATCCACAAATCCCGAACCATGGCGCACGGGTCAATTTGGAGGGGATTTGAACACGAGACCTTCCATTTACAACCATTTCAACTTTTCCACTTGCTCTGCACCCCCCCCGCAGGCATGAGGAGCCCTTGATACCTGCATGCAGCCTTTTCTTCAAAGGCACATTCGTGGAGATATGGATTAAGTTTGCTTTTAAACAGTAATTTACCTCAAATGTCCAGCATGTTGGCTGTAGTGATATACTGCAATAGCAGATTTTCAGTAATTAGCAGCGTCTCTACTTACCCCCTCACTGAGTGGCACCCAGCTGAAGTTTTAAACAGGGAGCAACGGCAGCTTTAGGAAGGACTGCTGTACTGATCGTTTTCAGGATCACAGTCAGAAGTTAGAGGAGTTAAGTGCCTTGATTCAGTTTGGTAGGGTTATTTATTCCACTTACAGTTAAACCTGCTAAAGAGGACTCCTTAGTTGCAGAACTTATTTCAACAACAGACCTGTGTGGAGGCAGCCCAATGTATTTATGTGGTTTGGTCCCTTTAATACTAAGATGAATTTGAATCAGCAGAGAATTACTTACACTTCCCACGTGCCTGCTACAGGAAATTCAGACTGATTCTATGAGAAAAAGGGCAGCCTTTTAAGCGAGTCTTACAAGCAGATCATGGTAATTTATTATGCATGCCTGTAAGGGATGGGAGATGTACTCTAGGAGATGGCAGTCAGGTTTTACATGAATGAAGGAAAACTGATTTTGTTGACCTACAAAAGCTACAGCTCGTATTGTGTAAAGAGTTCATGGTAATTTATTATGCATACCTATAAGGGATGGGAGATGAACTCTAGGAGATGGCAGTTAGGTGGTACATGAATGAAGGAAAACTGATTTTGTTGACCTACAGAAGCTACAGCTTGTATTGTGTGTAAAGAGTTAAGGGGATGTGCTTTGTTTAAGCATAGTATTTACTGTAGCAGGAGAGTTAGATTGGCTGCTTTAAGTTGATGCAATTTTTGGGTAAGGTCAAGTTACCTAACTGTTGGAGGAGGAGAGAAAGACCAGTGCTCAAATATAATGTTTTTAGCAGTTTTAACTTCAAGAAATTAACATAAACAACAACTTTCTTTGCCACAAAAGCTCACTTAAACAGCAGGTTGGCTCACAGTTATGCATGCAGAGTTTTCAGCAAGTTCATATCAGTTAGGATTGGTTTTGGGCTTCTATATATGCAGAGGGAGAAGACAGTAAGTGGGTAGTATTTTTTGAGCAGATTGCAGCAGTGGAACTGTCATCATTCTTCCACCTCCCAAATCCAAGAGACCGTCTCTGTCATTGCATGCTACTAGACCTATGGCAGCCTGTCATGTGTTGTCAATATTATGTAATCCATGTCTCTTGAATAATGCATTGATTTGGTTCGATAATGCCTTGTCTTGGCTTTTAGGATCAGTATAATAGAACGAGCTTGGAGTTTGATGTTGAATACTCAAATTGTTGTAGCACTGACCCTATAAATGATGCTATTTAAGGTTGGGTAGCAGCTAATATTTGTATTTTATTGTGTTGAGATTTTAATTTGCTCTATGTTACCTATAAGCATCTATAAGTGTAATACTAATAATAACTAAGTTATTTTAATTCTTCTTCACACTAATTGCATTGAGAGAAGCGAGGTGCTTTTACAGCCTAGGGTGAGAGAGATCTTTATGTATGTACATAAGTAGGTAATGTGAATAATATAAGACGACAAAAAATTGATGTCTAATGTCTGATTTCTAATTTAAAAAAAAACACATTGCCGGACAAGAAAATAAATGAAAAAATAAACTAACATTGATCCATCTTACCCTAGATCTTTAAACTAACACAGATCCATCTTACCCTAGATCTTTTAAGCAGTGAGACGTTTGCACCTAGGCTTTTCTTATCCTTCTCAATGTTTAATAGATCCAAGGTTAAGGTTAAGTTGTGCTTGTGTAGCTTATCTATCACTTAGGAGTAAATCTGGACTGGCAAATTTTTAGGCCCTCAATATGCCTAGTAATCTGCTTGAACAAACCACCCATGCAATGTTCCATCAAGTATTCAAAATGGGGGGATGGAGGAGAGAGAAAATGCATTCAGGGGACATGTGGAAGCACCCCCCATATTCTAGGCAATGCCATAGGGGATGTAAGGCTCTGCGACATAAGGGACCTTGCCCAAAACGCTAAAAACTTGAAATTAAATTATATGAAAATTGAAATTAAATCATTGAAATCTTATGCATAACAATATGCTAATAACATACATAATTACATGTGACATAATAGATTATAAATGATATATGTAATGATGTAACATAACATAGTAATTATGATTTACAAATCACCTATGACCATTGTATTTCTCTTTATATTTAGAAATTTCAGAAGAAATAGATCCATTTCAAGATCACTAATGTAAGAACAAGTCAAATGACAAATGAGCCATCGCTCAAGGCAACACTCAACTAATAGATCCATTTCAAGATCACTAATGTAAGAACAAGTCAAATGACAAATGAGCCATCGCTCAAGGCAACACTCAACTAGTCTCTGCTTCCAACTACTGCACAAAGGAATAAAGACCAACTATGGGAATGCACAAAGGAGTAAAGACCAACTATGGGAATGTCGCTGTCTGATTCAGAATCATTTGCATTCTCAAGAAGATTCAATAATCTGAGTTGTGCTTCATCAGGGCGCTCATTTAATTGTGCATTAGGTTTACATTTATCTTGTTTTTTATTTTCCTTTTTTTCTTCTTGAAAATGGTGAATTTGGTAAAAAAGGAGCAAGGAGAATCTGTTTTTAAAGGGTCCCTACTGCTTCCCCACAAAAAGGGGACTTTGGGAAACACCCCCTTTGGAGTACCCATGTCCCGAGAGTGTGGATCATAGGAAGCATATCCCCTGTTGTAGAGAACATGACCCCGTATGGCACTGGATTTATGTTATTCATCTAGATATTTAAATAACTGGCCCTTTGCCAATTTGAATTCTTGGAGTTTTTTACATCATGGCACATCTTTGATTAAAGCACACAAATGAAACAAAGAATAAAGCAGGTTTGGGCACAATATTTAGCAAATTCCCTTTCTTCAGTAATTTGATCTTAATGTATGATGAACACTTCTTTTGCCAAAGATCAATCTTGAAGATATAAAGGATCGTACCAGCTTTGAGATTTTCTACATGTTCTATTTTTCTAACAGGGCTATAAAAAAACATATGGAAGATACCAATGACACATACTTAGAGCACTTGTTGATTTGAGGTTGGTGTTTTTCTGAAGACTTGTCATTCAATGAATTTATGGAGAGATTTTCTTCAAGATGGCAAACCCAATTGTGGCTTGATCACATTTTTTAAATACGAGGGCTTGGTAACACATTTATTGCATCGAGAGTAGCGAGGTGCTCTACAGCCCAGTATGAGGAAGATGTTGTTACATAACGTAACGTTATGTAATGTTACCAAATACAAAAAGTAGTTAAAAAAAAGTCATGTTGCTCTTAAAATAAAAAAATAATTAAAAAATCCACACCGGGACTTAAAATAAAAAAACAAAACCAATATAGATCCATCTTAAAACCAGATCTATCAAGCACCAAGAGGGATCAAATTTTTTGAGGTGTAAATTTGTTGTGGACATATACAAAATTTAAGATAAAAAAGATTTACAGCTCAAGAAATTGGATCCCTCTCGATGCTTGTTAGATCTAGGTTTAAGATGGATCTAT
This sequence comes from Pseudotsuga menziesii, assembly GCA_001517045.1. Lineage (NCBI taxonomy): Eukaryota > Viridiplantae > Streptophyta > Pinopsida > Pinales > Pinaceae > Pseudotsuga > Pseudotsuga menziesii. The sequence goes on from LPNX010679487.1 coordinate 223,961, forward strand.
GCTGATTATAAAAAATAAATGATCACAAGCATGTAGTGCAATAGTAATGCCCTTTAATTTAAGAAAAAAATGGAGGTACAGATCCTCCAAAACATTACATTAATTGTTGAAAATTTGTCTCTGGTTACAGGGAGATCCACAAATTCCCTTGCACATTTGGATCCTTTTCATTTTGGTGTGGAGCCACAAATGAGTTCTGGCTATCTTCTGGATAATAGGGTGCTTTTTACGAGCCTGGCTTTCCATAACAGTGCGGCTGTTATTAGTATTCTTTTCTGTATGAATGAGTCTGCTGTCACTGGAGAGAGCATGTTCCTCATTGCAAATGCTGATATCCTATTCATCAGGGGACAGGACTTGTAGGGGTAGCTGCATCAGTCCACCATACTGCTGCAGCTTGAGACAGCCAAAGGCATTAAGTTTCTGCAATGACTTTAACTTTTCTAGACCTGGCATCTCTTCGATATCATGGCATCCCTTCACATCTAGTATTCTAAGTTTTGTTAGCTGCGCCAACCCCCTTATGCTCTTCATCTTGACACATTCAGATGCCCGCAATTCCTCCAAAGATTCCAATGTTTCAAGACTTGGCAGCTCCTCTACTTCCTTACACCCGCTGATGTCCAGTTGTCGAAGGTCTGCAAGACACCAAAGCCCTCCAATTTTCTTCAATGCACAACAAGAGGAAACCTCTATTGTTATTAGTGTTGATGGCAATGCTCCAACCTCCACTAGATAATTACAAGACTTTACCTTCAGATGTTGCAGGTTGGGGCAGACGCCTTTCGGAAAGGATAGCTCAGATATTATCGTCCAGTGTAGCTCTAAGTATTTCAGCACAAGCATACATCTGCCAATGTAAAAGTGCAACAATCTGTTCCCTTTCAGATCTGTTAAAGCAGTTTTTCCTCCTTCAACCATTTCCACACTAGCAAATGGTACCTCGCGCAATGGACAAGTATGCACTTTCAAAATTTCAAGATTGTTCATCTCTGTGACACCTATCGGTAAATACTCTATTCCCGAATTCTCAATCTCTAACCTTCTCAACTGTTTCAACTCTCCAATGGAATTGGGCATACATTTCAACATGCCGCAATTAGAGAGTGTCAATTCCTTTAAACTTGTCAGGTTGCCGAACAAAGGTGGTAGTGTTTCCAACAAAGGGCTTCCTAATTGCAAAGTTTCCAAACTGATTAGGTCTCCAATAGCATTAGACAATTCTTTCAAATTTGTATTCAACAAACACATTTTTTCCAAGGAGCGCTGATGTGTGATTTGGGGAGGCAATACTTCCATTTTCATACAATCTGAAAGATCAAAGCTTTCAAGGGTGCTGATATTTCCAAGGACTTCGCTTGACATAGTCAACTCAAAGCAGGCTGCCAAACACAGATCTTTGAGTCGAACTAAATTCCTGAAGGAATGTGGCAAAGCTTGCAATTTAGAGCACCCAGACAAGTCAATATGTTGCAGGTTTGTTAAATTCCCAAACGAGTTTGACAGTGACTTAATGTTTGTGCAGAGCCTCAAGTGTTTCAAGGAGGAGAGATGAAAGAGTTCTTCTGGCAATGTTTCGATATAATCCCGCATTGTGTCAACTAGCACAATCTTTTCAAGATGCTTCAACTGCCCTATGAACTTTGGAAACTGTAAAAGCCCAGCATGAATATTCAACTCCCTCAACTGCAGAGGCACCTGCAATGCTCATCTTTTAACTCTTAGATATCGCTCATATTAATTTGACTACCTGCATTTGCCTATAGACTGTAGATTTTGGTATACCTAGAGTAGACAATAATAAAGAAACAAAATTTCATCAAACAATTTACATGTACCTCACTTCTACTCTGCCACAATGCTTGTAATTCACCCCCGGTTACTTCTAAAACTCTTAAATTCTTCATTGGAATCCAGGAAGGTAGGAAGGAGTAGGGACACTGATGCCAAGAGAGCCATACCAGATGTGGTGACTGCCACAGGCTGAATATCCTATCCAAACAATCACCTTCAGCCCTCAGCAGCTGCAACCTGCTCATATTTACGAAATGATTGCGATGCTCCACAAGGTTGTTGAAAGATTCGCCAAATATTTGCTGATCCATGCAAATTCCACGCACCTAAATTGTTCTCTGAAAACTATTAGTAAAAAAACATGCATGCAGTGTTAATGATTCAAAACATTCGAGGTCTAAACCTTGAAACACGTACATGTGTTTGGTCGAGTAAATTATGAAGGTTGTCAGTTGGGCGCCAAAGACGACGTAGACCCCCCGGAGGTTCTTTCTGTGCCAAAACTCTCCCAAGGTCTCTGATATGATAGTGCATTCTAATACAGTTTTTATGGTCAACCTCCACGAGGCACTTGTTTTCTAGGTTCCGAAAACCCAGTGATCCTACCCAGCCAGATCCATCCCATATTCTTATGGTCGTATCCTTTTTTTCTCCTATGAAGAAGCAAGTGATGTCTAAGAAGATTTCTTTTTCTTGTTCATCCAGACTATCATAACTAATTTTTAGTCTGCTTTGAATATCGGTGGGAAGTACATTAGAGATTTTGTTTAACTGGGCTTTCCAATACTCCAAATCACTTTTTCCGTGAAGAAGTGCGCCAATAACTTTGAGAGACAATGGCAATCCATCGCAAGCATCTAGAAACTGTGCAACCACATGTTCAAATCCTACAACAGGATGAGGCTGGTAGAATGCATGCCAGCAGAAAAGCTCTTTGGACTGTTGTCTATCGAGGCCTGCTAGCTTGTAAATGGATGTCTCTATGATTCCTGAGCTTGTAAGGACATCCTTATCCCGAGAGGTAACTAAAATTAAGCTACCTGAACGAAGAACATCTTTCAGGGGTAAAAATAAGGCATCCAGCTGCTGAACATGATCCACATCATCCAAACCTATAAGAGCCTGACAAGATGAGAGATATATTTTGAGCATCTCTATACCTTCATCAATGTCGTGTATTTGCACGTCAAATCGAGCCAAGTCGCTAAGAAGTTTAATCTGCAAGGAATTCAAAGAGCTTCCCGTTGCAGCTCCTCTCACATCAAACAAAAAACAAGATCGCTCGTACTCTGATCTCTTACTGTTGAAGAACTCTTTTGCCAACGTCGTCTTCCCAATTCCACCCAGGCCCAGTATCCCCACAACCTTTGCCTTCTCGTTTTGTTTCTTTTGCTGCTGCAATAAAACTGTTCTTTCAAACTCTTCTACTTTTATTTTGAGGCCAGTAGGATATGTGGCCACATGCAATGGTGTTTTTCTAATATTTTTTTCCACCCGTTCAACCACTTTGTCCACGAGCTCTCCCTCGTCACTGGTGATCCACAGCAAACAAATGTACAGGCATCAAATAGCTATCTACTAAAAACACATGTAATCAACTAACAAATAACTATTTATGGACATAAAGAGTTCTAACTTCTCACCCCTTACACGCCTCCAGTTCTAAACCACTTATATCTGCAACTGTAGAAAGAGCCGTTCTCCAATTCTCAATAGTATCGAAGTCATATCTTCCCTTTTTTTCATGAATTTCGAGGGCTTGAGCATACAATTTATTTTTGCCCGTCCCTCGGAGATCTGAAGGCTTGACATTGTAGAAGACCGGAATAATGGTAGCCCCGGTCTTCAACATAAGGAGTAGCTCATCTAGACACCACCTTGATTCGGCATAATTTGGGGAGAAAATAGCGACATGGACAGAGGCCGTTCGAATGGCTTCTTGGATTTGAGAAGTCAAGCTGTCTCCCGCTTGCAGTTCTTGCTTGTCCAGAAATACTCGGAATCCATGTGAACCAAGGCGACGGTAGAGATGACTGGCAATTGTGTTTTTGACATCTGAACCACGATGGTTAATGAACACATCGCAGTAGTAATTGCTGTTGGGATATGGAGCTGTGGAGGTAAGGGTAGAAGCGCCAATAGTAAATGGGCGATCGTGAGGAGGAGAAAGGTGACTTTGGGTTTCAATTTCAGTGTGGCCTAGTGTATAAGCCATTGAACACAGATCGGATGATGCAACTCGTTTGGGATGGTTTGATGAAATCGTTGCAAATTGTGGGGAGAGGAACAGTTGGAGTTCCAGAACTGATGAAATAAGGATGAACAGGTAGAATGGAAGTTGTTCGTTGACTAGTTTTTTTGGGATATGAAATAAGGATTCATATTTTTAATAAACCATTCAATGCATAAAATCAATAATTAATCTTCCAAAATTGTCTGGAGGAGCAAGTGCCACGATTATGTATAATTTTTTATTAAATAATGTTTGTGATTTCCGGCATTTCGTGAAGATATGTTTGACACAAGTTCATTTTTGTCCAAGAAGATATTTGATTTATTCTCTCGAGAAAGTGAACGTGGGTGAGGTTTCCATTGACCATAAAAGGATTCGACCCAGTTTTCTCTGAAACATTTCTATCACATATGCACCACAATTAAGAGATCATTAACATTTCAAGCCTGAGGAGCCGGATCACACGATATTTCTTAATGTTTTTAGGATAGCAGGTCGAATACGAATAAGTCATACACTATATCTATATATTTTATAAAATGGAAATATAGTTTTGGAGTGGGGCAAGGTTAGGAAAACGTTAATGTCATGCACTCTTTCTCGATATATATAAATATATATAACAGATATATATAACTGTGACTTTATAGACATTTAACTACTAGAGTTTAATGGCTTGTTGCATCGAGAAGAGTGAGGTGCTTTACAGTTCAATATGGGAAGATGTACCATAATTTACCTAAAAGTAAAAAATAATTAAAAAATACATGTCAGTTCATAAAAAAAAATTACAAAAAGTAATTTAAAAAATCTACATTGTCCTAAAATAAAAAGAATTAAACTTAAATCTGAATTTATCAACGGGGATCAAATTTCTTGAATTTAAAATTAAAAAATAATACACCTCAATAAATTGATCCCTCTCAATACTAGATAGATCCAGGTTTAAGATGGATCTATACTGGTAATATAACATTTTTCATGTATTGTCATATCATAAAGACCAACTCCAAGTTGCTCTCAATTACCTACTCCACCAACATCTGCACATATTCAACAATATTAGATGGGCTAAAAAGTTGAGAATCCCAATGCCCTTGGCCTTCTCTACAATCTATGTCTCCTTTGCTAGAAACTTTACACCTATGGAATTGGTGTTGTAAATATAGGTGGTGTTGTTGAGTCAATGAAGTGGATCCCACACGGTGGGGGAAGGTGATTTTCACCCAGCCCACCAGGGATCAAACCTCACCGAGACATGGCCCGAGGTGATAAGGCTCAAAGGGTAGGCGCCCCCTTGATAGACTACCGTCCCTGGTAAGGATTGGAGTCGGGACGTCTCGGCCCTTGCTGAGTCACAAGTTTCCGGTATATCCTGGCTTGCGGGCTGCCGTTTATACCACATGGGTTATAGTGGCAGCAGCAGATTTGAACCTGGGCCTGGCCCAGGCAAGTTTGACAAGTTACCGATTCCCCTACTCTAAAAAAAAAATGTAGGTGGTGTTGTAAAAATAGGTGTAGTAGTCCTCAAACATCTTGTGCATCCAAGTTATGCAGTGCATCTGTTAGTCATCTTGTTTGATGTCCCTTTCAATCACAATTTTAATAAAACATTCCTTCATTGAGTCCAATAGCTTAATAAGCCCTTTGCATCTTCCCTTCAACTAAAATCCCATTTATGCATTTGTTTTCACTAGATCTGCCTTGCAAAATTTTCAGGAATCAAAAGGCTGGTCTCGCATTTGTTTATACTAGTTTTGCCTTGCAAAATTTTCATCATATTGTACTAGGATAGGGATCAAAGGGCTGGTCTAAGGGGTATTTGTGCAGTGTAGGGTTTCAAAATTCCAATTCCAAATTCAAATTTTCTTCTTGGGTATCGTGGCAAGGTTAGTGAAGCTATGATGTTATAGCTGATGGATGAAACCTTTGGAGGTTAAAAATGTCATGGGCATGTATGATAGTCATGGACATGTTTTTAGCGATGATTATCACTTATAGTCAATTATCAAGGAAAATAAAATAATAAATTAAAAAAAAATAGTTTTAAAAAATCATCAAAAAATAGTTACCACTTCCCTCAAAAGTCTTTGGTAGTTGATTCTAAAAGTCAAAATGATCATTATTGTCCTATTGGTAGAGCCCCGGGAATAAGAAAGTTTATTTGCCACCTACTCATAATGAGAAAACACCTGTAAGAAAGTTCATTTGCCACCTACTCATAATGAGAGAAAACATTTGTGTTCATCCATTGCTTTTACTGAGCCTGAGGGTTTCTCTCATTGTTCGTAGTGTGATGACTTTGTTTTAAAATTTTATTGATGATGATGGTTAGTGTCTATTAAGATCAACTTTGGTATATTGGACTTCAAAATATTACTTTATTAAGATTAACTTTGGTATATTGGACTTTAAAATATTACTTTGATTGCTATAAACTTTTATTTCTATGTTTAAAAAGTTTGGAAATAAGCATTCTTAAATCTATAGTTTTGACAAGTTAGAAGGTTAGAGAGGTTCGTATTGTAGCAAAGATTTTGAAACCGCGATCTAATGTGGGTGTATGCAGGGCATTTTAAGAGAAAATGACTTTCATTTTCAATGCTCGTAGTCTCACAAAGATGACAAATCCTTTTCATCCATGGTGTTTTGAGAATTATTTAGTACTCTATTTCACTATAAAGCTCATAAGAGTTCACTTTTATCATAACTCTATTAATTTTCTTTTTCAAGATATTTCTTTATTTTTAATTTTCTAAATTATAGTAGATAACCTCTTCATTATTTCATAAGACATACCCTGATCACATAGTTTCAATCATCAATCATGAAATTTTAAATTTGATGTAGGGTGAGAATAAAATATTAAATTATCACTTAATCACAATATATATTTAGTATATGATTGGCCGTCTACTCATGACATTAGATTCGTTATCGGCATGACTCTTCTCCCTTCGTGTGTTAATGTGGCACGTTTACTATTAATGGATTAGTTACATTTTGTTTGAGTGGCAATGTTGAGATCCCTTTAGTGTTGACAGTGAAGTGACTTTCACCTTTAGTCTTCAAGTTGTTCTCACTTTGTTTTATATGAAAAATTGTTTAAAAAATGCTAAGAACTTTTTAAAACACCGTAGATGTTAATTAAAATTAAATAAAAATATTTCATTTTTTTTACAAGCCTATTTGTAAAAACCTCAGCTACGGACCATTTGAGCTTAGAATAACCGTTCTATCTGATGCCTGTGGAAAATCATGGAGTGAGGCCAGGAATGGAAGAATAAAAACATATTCTGCTCAACAGAAATAAAACTATCACTATAATTGCAGAAGGATTTAAAAAATCTTGAAACGGACCATTTGAGCTTAGAATAACTGTTCTATCTGATGCCTGTGGAAAATCATGGAGTGAGGCCAGGAATGGAAGAATAAAAACATATTCTGCTCAACAGAAATAAAACAATCACTATAATTGCAGAAGGATTTAAAAAATCTTGAAACTCTTCAATTTTCTATACTATTAACCTAAACAACCCTGAAACTTCCCATCAAATTATGGACTGTTGTCCACTTGGGAAGTAAATGCTACCCTGAAACTTCCCATCCAAATATGGACTCTCGTCCACTTGGTAAGTAAATGCATGACTTAGGCACAGTCGGAACTTTGTATTATAATCTGCAATTTGCATTGTAAAACGAACTTTTAAATCTTAGACTCGACTTTTAGATCTGAACAAACTTACAAACAATATCCAACCTGCACACCAATCTAAGCTATGCATTGTATCCAACTTGCACACCAATCTAAGCTATCCAATGCAGATTTCTATTCTTTACTTATTTGCAAGTAGCTAGATTTAGTTTTTGTTAATGAATTAACTCTCACTCTAACATTGTAGAGTACTTAGCATAGCCTTTAATTACTGTTTGAGCTATGTTTTGTTGTCTTTTCATGCGGGCGCAGAGTTAAAAAAGAATCGATTGAAAAAATATTTAAAAGTGAAATTAAGAGTAAAATTTCAATATCTAAATGGTTAACGGCATTTTAAACTTGATATAAGACTAAAATGCAACGCAGCGCCCCCACATAAAGGAAAACCAGATGTTACTTTTAAACTTTATATAAGACTAAAATGCAACGCAGCGCCTTACATAAAAGAAACCCAGACGTTACTTTCATTTCATACATTCACAGTTGCATGCATCAATATTGAAGCGTATGTTCTTGACCGATATTTTACGTTATTTTACTAAGACAGACGAAGAACAATTCGAGAAATTTGACATTTGTTACTTTCATTTCATACATTCACAGTTGCATGCCATCGATATTGAAGTGTATGTTGACCGATATTTTACGTTATTTTACTAACACAGAAGAACAATTCGAGAAATTTGGCATTCGTTACTTTCATTTCATACATTCACAGTTGCATGCCATCAATATTGAAGTGTATGTTCTTGACCGATATTTTACGTTATTTACTAAGACAGATGAGAACAATTCGAGAAATTTGGCATTCAAATATTGGAAAGGGAGATCATTCAAAAATGGATCTTCAACCGAACACAGAGCAAGTGAACAGCAAATGTTCCTCTTTCTAATTTTTATAAAGTCCACAGCAACTGAATTTCATAAACCCTGCCTGGAAACATCTTCACCCTCCAATTGCCATTCATTCCCTCCTCTTTCTATTTTGAAAAAGTCCACAGCAACTGAATTTCATCTCTCTGCCTGGAAACGTCTTCACCCTCCAATTGCCCTTCATTCCCTGAACCGCAGTTCATTGCCCCACCAGAAATCTTCGCCCTCCAAATGTGGTTCTTGCAACCACTCTTTCCACAACCTCAGATCTTCAAACAACTTCGATTCTATCAAATCGCTTTCAGGGTCATGAGATTCTAGTGCATGAAGATTTGTTGCATGCGCCAGCCCCCTTATGCTCTTCAACTTGCTACATCCAGAAATCCGGAGATGCACCAAAGATATCAACGTTTCAAGACCTGGCAACTCCTCCACTGCTTCACATTTTCTCATGTCCAGTTCTCGTAGTTTTGCAAGACCACAAAGCCCTGCTACTTTCTTCAATGCATCACAACCATTTAAGTCCAGTAATATCAGTGTTGTCGGCAATGCTCCAACCTCCACCAGTTCTAAACAATCGCTTATGTCTAGTTGTCGAAGGCTGGGGCAAACCCCTTCAGCAAATGATAATTCCCTTATTCTTGTGCCGTGCAGGTCTAACTGTTTGAGTCGAGGAAGCATGCAGTCGTGATCAATGGAGAAGTCCGCCAATCTGCGCCCACTCAGATCTGCAGATGTATCTATTCTTTCTCCAACATATTCCACCCTGTCAAAGGGCACTTGACGTATTGGACAATTCATTGCTTTCAAAGTTTCTAGATTGTTTAACTCTCTTACATCTGCTGGTAAATACTCTACTATTCCACAATCTATAATGAGATTTGCCAGTTGTTTCAACTTTCCAACAGAGTCGAACAAACATTTCCATTTCCCGCCAAAGAGTGTCAGTTGTCTTAAGCTCTTCAAGTTACCCAGCGAAGGCGGCAGCATTTCCATGGAGGATGCTTCAGAGGATATTCTCAGAATCTCCAAGTTACTTAGGTTTCCAATATCACTTGGCAATTCTCTTAAGTTTGTATTCCATAACGAAAGCTTTTGCAGGGAGCACTGATGTGTGACCTGTGGAGGCAGTACTTCCATTTTTGGACAACTTGAAAGGTCTAAGCTTTCCAGCGATCTGATATTTCCAAGAGTTTCGGTCGAGAAGGTCAACTGGGAGCAGCCCTTCAAACAGAGATGTTTAAGTCGAACTAAATTCCTGAAGGTATGTGGCAACATTTCCAAATGGGAGCACCCATTCAAGTTAAGATACTGCAGGTTTGTAAGATTCCCAAAAGAGTCTGGCAGAATTTGCAAATTGTAGCAACTAGTGAAATTAAGATGTTGGAGCTTTGTAAGATTCCCGAACGCGTTTGGCAGCAACTTCATGCTTGTGGCCATTCTCAAATGTTTCAGGGAGCGGAGATGAAAGAATTCTTCAGGCAATGTTTTGACAGTGTATGCCAGTTGAATCTTTTCCAGATGCTTTAACTGCCCAATTGACCTTGGTAACTGTAAAAGGTCATGACCAATAATATTCAGCTCTCTCAACTGCAGAGGTGCCTGCAATGCACACTTGTATAAAAACTTCCACCTTATAGAAACGGAGAAAAATATGCATACAAACATTAAACCAAAAAAAAACTACTCTACTGCTCTCTGTTGCAGCCTGCAACGCACACTTATGTAAAACCTCCACTACAGGAACAGAGGAGAATATACACACAAACATTTGTATTTAAAACAAAAAAAGAAGAAGTAAAAACTACTCTACCTCTCTGTCACTATTCCATAGTGTCTCCAATTGGATCTCGCAGCCCACTATTTCTAGAACTCTTAAATTCTTCATTGGAATCCAAGAAGGCAGGGAGTACCGATACGGCCGATGAGAGGGATCAATTTCCGAGCGCCCATAGCTGGAGGATGAAGCAATTTCCGAGATTCCGCGTGGGGAAGAGACAATATCTGAAACAATTTCCGAGCTTCCATCCGGGGACGAAACAATTTCCGAGCATCCTCCCTCTGGGGAAGAAACAATTTCAGAAACATATTCCGAGATCCGATTAAAGGAAGATAAATCCCAGCGTAGCCATAGAAGGTTTGAGTGTCTTAGCAAGTTGGATATGCTTTCACAACAATCACCTTCGACCTTAAGCAGCTGCAAGCCGCGGACATCAGCAAAACGATTGCCGATTTCCACATGGTTGTCCGAAGAGAGGGCTGATGTTTGTATGCTAATTCCCCGTACCTAAATTGTTCGCTGGAAACTGTTAGAAACAAGATTGACATCTTTGCAAAGTTTAAGAATTTACAGTGAGATTTAAAACAAATTTCTTTCAAGATAAATTTAATAACACCAATGTACTGTCTAGAGCGTACATATGATTGGTGGAACACATTGTACAAGCTGGTGTTGTCTGTTGGGCGCCAAAGACGACACTGAGGCTCTTTCTGCGCTAAAGCTCTGCCCAAGTCTCTCAGGTGATCGTGCATTCTTATACAGTTTTTGCTGTCGACTTCTACAAGATACTTGTTCAACAGGTTCTGAAATCCGATGGACCCTTCCCAATCAGATCCGTCCCATATTCTTATGGCCTTATCTTTGTCTTCCCCTATGAAGAAACATGCAATGTCTAAGAATATATCTCTTTCCTGTTCATCAAGGTTATCATAACTAACTTTAAGCCTACTTTGTATATCTGTGGGAAGCACTCTGGATATTTTGAGCAACTGGGTTTTCCAATACCGCAAGTCGGGTATTTCTGAATAAAGTAGAGCCCCGATTACTTTAAGAGATAATGGCAATCCTTGGCACGCATCCAAAAACTCTCTGACAATTTCTTCAAATCCTATAACAGGATAAGGCCGGTGGAAGGCATGCAAGCAAAAAAGCTCACGAGAATGTTCTAAATTCAGACCTGCCATCTTATAAATGGACGTCTCTTTGATTCCTGAGACTGTGAGAACATCTTTGCTGCGAGATGTAATTAAAATTAAACTACCCGAGCTAAGAGCATCCCTCACTGGCGAAAATAAAACCCGCAACTGCTCAACAGAATCTACATCGTCTACAATTACGAGGGCTTGAGAACGCGGAACATGATATCTTAACCTTGATATACCTTCATCAGTGCTATACATTACCTGATCCTGTCCAGTCAAGTCCTTGTAAAGTTTACTTTGCAAGGATGTTAGAGAGCTCCTAGCTGCAGCTTCTCTAACGTCAAACAAGAAGGAGGATCGATCGTAATCTGATCTCTTACGGTTGAAGAATTGTTTAGCTAGAGTAGTTTTACCGATTCCACTAACACCCACTATCCCCGCAACCCAGTGTCCGCCGAGATGCTGCAGTACCACCGTCCTTTCAAAATCTTCTAGTTTTTCATCCAACCCAGTTGGATATGTAGCCACATCCAATGGTGGTTTTCTAGCCCTTTTCTGCACGAAGTGCACGACCTTGTCCACGAGCTCGCCCTCGTCCCTGATTATTTATGAATACATCAATAAAACTGCTGAGAAACATGTCTTAAAACATGATATGCTAAATTTTCTATAAAATATAAAAATCATTCCAAACGAAAGGAGTTAGAATTCTTACCCATTACACGCTTCCAGCTCCAAACCACTTATTTCTGCAGCACGAGAAAGAGCTTCTCTCCAGATTTGAACAGTGTCGGGCTCGTATCTCTTCTTCTTTTCTAGATCACGAAGGGCTCGAGCATACACTCCATCTTCGTCCTTCCCCGCCCTGATCCGTAGATCAGAGGGCTTGACATGATAAAACACAGGAATAATGTTAGTACCCGATTCCAACATCAGCACGAGCTCTTCCAAGCACCATCTTGATTCCGCATATTTTGGGGAGAAAATTGCTATGTGAACAGAGGCTGTTGCAATAGCTCGTTTTATTTGACAAGTTAAGTCATCTCCCGCTTGCATCTCTTGCTGGTCCAGAAATACTCTGAATCCGTAGGAAAGAAGGCGACGGTAGAGATGGCTCGCAAACGTTTTCTTAACCTCTATGCCGCGATGACTCAGGAATACATCGTAACTGTAGTTGCTGTTGGGAGTTGCAGCGCTGGAAGTGGAGGTAAAGGAGCACGAAGCGGATGCCTGATTATGATTTGCCATGAACTCTATTGCAGACAGAGATGAGTTTATGAAGAAGAGGCGGATTGATTCAGTGAGAAATTAAAGGTATTTGTGTGTTCTGTTGATGTAACGAGTGCCGCAATGCTGGCTACCGCAAAAATTTCAAAGGAGTCTGATGATCAATCCTCTTTTTTCCTCTTGATTGAGTTAATAAGCTGGATATTTTTTATTATTATTATTCATTAATTTGGATTTTAAAGTTTCATATGGATAACATCTTTATGATATGATGTTATTGAAATGTTTCACATACCATCTAAATGATTTAAAATTGATAAAGATAAATATCACTATCAAACTCAACCTCATCATTCAATTAAAAAGCTCTACTTAGTCTTAGGCGAGTGAATGGATCAAAATGAAACTCTATATAAGCCAAAAAAAAAATCTAAAATGTTTTAAATTTATATACTCATATTCCGTTTCTGATACATTTAACGATTGTTTCACATGATGACGGAGTTAGTAGATCAGTGTGCTTTGTGCGGAATGTACATTAATTCTGTACAGTTCTAGCTTCTGACCTGCTCTTCATGGTTCGGTACAGTGTAGGGCTGCCGATGATGAACACCCAGTCATGGCATAATCTTCGTCAATTTAATGGTCCCATGGTGCTGTATACGCGTCCCTCCCTGTCGCTAGCAAAGATTTTGACAATGACTCTTTCCAGCAATGAGAATGCAAAGAGTTTTTTCAAATTTTTTGTTTTTTTTTAAATATGATACCAGCTGGGGCATCATGTCGAGATGGACAGTATACGATTTTTACAAGTCTTCTTGGCCACAATGACAATGACTCTTCAAATATGATTAAATATTTTGACAATCACTTTTTAGTTTTGACAACTAGGCCCTCAAAAGAACTCTATTGACAATAAGAGTCTTGGGGCATCATGTCGAGATGGACAGTATAGGATTTTTTACTCTTCAATATGATTAAATATTTTGACAATCACTTTTTAGTTTTGACAACTAGGTAGTAGGCCCTCAAAAGAACTCTATTCACAATAAGAGTCTTGTTTAGAATGACAATCAATATTTAGTTTTGACAACTAGGCCCTCAAAAGAACTCTATTCACACTAAGAGTCTTGTTTAGAAGAAGAGTCCAGAGTTTTGTTTGTGTTAAATATAGATATTATTAATTAATAACTAAAATTAATAGTAAACTTGTTTATATTTGTTTTAAGAAATGGTTTAATTTAATAATTTAAAAATAATTTAATTTAAAAGTTTTACATAACTATGTTGAATTTAATAATTTAAAAATGTTTTAATTTAATAGTTATTTAGAGTCTAAATTTAATCTCATAATTTAGAAATGTTTTATTTTAATAGTTATGGATAGGTCAAATTCAAAGTTAAAGTTTGACATGAAAATAATTAGATAATAAATAAGAAGTTATAAGAAAATGTCATTGTCATTTAAAAAATCAAAATTATATTAAATACTTAATATTGAATATATTAATTGTTTAATAATTTATAGAGATTTTATAAAATTTGCATTTTTTCCTAAACAAAATTTTCCAAAATAAAATATAATTTTTTCTATTAACAATAAAAAGGTTAAATAGATTATTAAACTTTGGTAAATCTTTAGTATAATGTTAACTAATTAAAATATTAATCATCATAGCTCTTTGAATATACTAATAATTGTTTTTTTAAAATATAAAAAAGTCAATATTTAGTTTCATTAATATGTTAGTTTATGAAATGTGAAAAAAACTTAATTGAATATCAAAATAAATATTTGGAAATTTTAGTTTAAATTTTTTATTAAATAAATTTTATATAAAACAATATTATAATAACTTAAAGTTTTTATATATATTAAAAAAATATTATATATAAATAAAAGTTTTATTAAGTGATATAGTTATAGTCAATAATTGTGATGTGGTTGTCATATCTATCAAAATTAGTCATTATTGACACATTTGACATTATTAAATTCTATTTATATATTTTTATAAAAAAAATTTATAATATATTGATGTTTATATATATATTTAAAAAACAGTTTATTATATTTAAATAAAAGTTGTATATAGTGATATAGCTTCTTTTTTTTTCCACAGAAAAAAAATCGTAACTTCATTTAAAAAGTTGCATTCATCAGATAGACTAGATCAGTGTCCATTTCTTCAAAATGTACAACATAATAAAATGCATATTACAAAAGGTAATATTTGATTTGAAATCGAATAATATCGCCCATATAAGAGAGGAGAAAACCATACATTACATCCAAAAGGTAAGTATCAAAAACTTTGATAGATTTATATATCATCTAAATCAGTTTTTATATATAAAAGACATTCAAATAAGCTGTCAAAACAAACTTTTCAAATGACTGTGAAGAACCTGTCCCAAAATTGTAAACTCAGTAAGAGCCTGTCACTTCCTGTACTGTCCACATAGTTCAGTAAAAACTCATCTATAATAGCCTGTCCAAAATAACCTGTCAAAACATAAATTTTCATATGACAGTCATAAACTATCATATAACTGTAACCAAGAAAACAAAAATGTATCATAAAGATCCTGTCCAAAAATGCTGAATGGACCTGTCACAACTGTCCACATAGTTCATGTAAAAATCTGTCCCAAAACTAAGTCAATACCATAAACTGTCAAGAAAAAAGATGATCAAAGAAGTGTTGCACCAACCCCTCCACCAGACAGAGGCAGACAAACTTAAAAAATCTGGAAAGCTTCATAAGTGTCAGCTCCTCTATATTCCAGAATTTTCCAATGGCCTTCAATCACATTAGCACCAGTTACCCAATTGATCACCAACTGGGAATCCCCAAAAATCTGCAAAGATTGAACACCCTACTTTAAAGCCAAAATGATGAGCACTTTTAAAGCTAAGAGTTCGGCATAATTGTTGGTTCCCATCCCCAAACCAACAGAGAAAGTAAAAAAGTGCTCATCAGATAAATATAGGATGCCTCCAGCCCCACAAGTCTGAGGGATTCCAGCTGCCAAACCATCAAAGAAACCCCATGGAACTGATTTATCAATTTGTTCAATAACAACCCTCCTAATATTCGCAATTCTGGCCTCAGCATGTAGAAACCAGTACATATAATGATCTAGCTATATTCAATCATTGTGATGTGATTGTCACATCTATTAAGATTAGTTATTATAACTATTTTAATAAACAAGACACTTAACATTATTATATATTTTTAAATCTAACTATTTCATTTATACATTAAAGAAAAATAATCAAATCATTAAAATTAACCAACCATAAAATAAAAAAATAAATTTTATAAAACTTTAGAAATTATATAAATTTAATTAAAGTCAAAACTATTATTTAACTAAACTATAGTTATATACTTACTTTAGGCAAAACTATACTTACCTAAAAAAGTTTTATTAAAAATACTTTAATTTCATTATTTAAAAAATACAAATAAACATTAAATTAAAAAAAAAACTATACTTACCTAAAAAAGTTTTATTAAAAATACTTTAATTTCATTATTTAAAAAATACAAATAAACATTAAATTAATTTTTTTTAATCTGTAACAAAGTTTTATAAAATCTTTCAATCCACTTTTTTTTTCTTCATAATTTATCAATCTAACATCCTTTTGTAAGAAAAAATAAATTTCAAAAAAATAAATTTTAAAATTGAGAAAACTTTTTTAAAATTGAGAAAACTTTTTATTAAAAACTTTAATTTCATTATTTAAAAAAACAAACAATAAACTGATTTTTTAATATGTAAAAGGTTTCATAAAATCTCTCAATTTACATTTTTCATAATTTATGGATAACATCCTTTAAAAAAAAATATTAAAAAATATTAATTTAAATTATAATTTGTTACCATTTTTTTAAAACTTTATCAATAATATTTATTTAAAAAGTTCATAATTACTCGCTAAAATCGATTAACTTTACATTTTCTTCACAATCCCACTATTCCATAATGCCTTTTTTCATCATCTTAAAGTTATATTTAAGAACAAATAAATTATCACTATTAACCCTCTATATCAATAATATTTATTTAAAAAATTCATACTTACTCGCTAAAATCGATTAACTTTACATTTTCTTCACAATCCCACTCTTCTATAATGCCTTTTTTCATCATCTTAAAGTTATATTTAAGAACAAATAAATTATCACTATTAACCCTCTATTAATAAAAATGTTTGAGATCATTTATGTCTTTGTTAATAATGGTTTTCCTTTTCCATTCTACAGCTTACTATCTATAAATATTGTTACATAATATAGTAGTTTATTTTTTAATGACTAGGTGACGATAATGATTGCCCTTTTGACATATTTGGAAAATGACAACTCTTCTATGTTAGCTATAATATATATTTAGTAAAATGAAAATGAGCATGTGAAAATATTAAAAAAGATTATCCCTGGTTTCTATTTGATAAATTGATAAATTGTTTTTTATTATACTATTGAATAATTCATTATACTTCTTCCTTAACCATGTATAATTACCATTTAATAATTCATTAAACTTGTTTCTTGTTTATTTGGAAAGTACGTTTTATTTTTTTAATAAAATGTGATGCATTATCATAAATAAAAAACTCAAAGTAAAGGTAAAAAGATAGTAAGTGATTATTGTTGGTGTTAAGCTGCATTTGTACCCATTGCACTTTCAAGTGTACTCTCGGGAGAGAGGGCCAATTTTTCGACCAGGAAGGGTGTTATTGAGCAATGGTGGTCATGGTCGGGCCCTTTGGTCCTCATTTAGGGGTACTATGGATTAATGGCACTGTTGACTGCTCTTTATAGACGTTTTTAACCTCATGTTTGGTGTCCATGGCCCCTAAGAGTTGACCACTGGGTCACATGGATCCATATCCGGTTTACGTGCTCTGGTGGCCTTTGCTTCAGCTATGAGACAATCGTCTTCATTCCCAGCCGCTTTGGACACCCTCCTGGCGTCTCAGATTGTGGGTTCATGCTCTCCTTGGCCTTATTTCTTCAGAGAAAATGCATCCTCCATGCCAGGCCTTTTCATGCTTTGAGGGATTTTGCAGCATTCTAGGAGTTAGATGGGGTATAATGCCCTCCCTCCAGCTCACTTCAACCTTTTGTTCGGAGTGATTCTCTTATTTGAGCGTGTTTTGCCACCTGGGGATACAAATACCCCAGGTAGCCTACCTTAGGCTATATTTTATTATTATTATTTTTTAATTTTAAGTTGACATTTTATAATTTCAAATTTACTTATTTTAAGACATGTAGGCTTGGATATTTTAAAAAGTGAGTGTGAGATCATATAAATAGATTTCCTCACTTTCATTTTAAAAACAGAACATATGGGATAAAACACTATGTTACTTTTCTACCCTTCCAGGGCTGTTTGGATGTGATGCACTCCTCTTGAGGAAGGGATTTTTTTGGGTTTGATGATCAATGCTTGAATTTTCTTTGGTTCAATGCTCTTGTTAAGTTGATGCTAGAGTTGTTTGTTTAACACATGCACAAGGAGTTATCTAGGGTTTGCATCTTGATCTCTCTTTGCTACTTGATGAATGATGTATGCTTATGGATTGAATGGTATCCTTTAGGGTTGCATTTTTTCTTGGCTAGATCTTTGTCGACTTTAGGCACCTTGGTTGTGGAAGTACTTCCATTTAAGAGTACTTCTAGGGTTAGAACTTTAGGGCTCTAGGGGTTAGTTGTAAACCTAGGTTAATCTTCTCTAGAGGTTAGTTATTCACTCCTTAGATGCCCTAGGTTAGGGTAGGATTGTGCTAGGGTTTTGCTCCCTAGGTCTCAAACCTCCCTCCTTTCCAAAACTTAGTCAATAGGGTTAGATAGATTGCATTTTGCATCTGTAAATTTACATTCTCATGGTAAAATTAGGGTTATAATTAGTTCTGCATTTTTATGTTGAAAACCCTAAAAATAAAAATAATTTTTTTTTTTTGCATTTTTTGGCCTCCCTAAAATTTCGACCACCTTCCCTATAAATTCTCCATGGCATCTAAAGCCCTAAAAATCCTAAGTCAGAATTATAGGGAACCCTAAAAATCCAAAAAATGCAAAAACCTCAAAATATTCCCTAAAAAGCCCTAATTCTTCCCTAAAAGCCCTAGTTTCCTTTTACCCTCGTGGTTTCCCTAGTCCTCTCTCTCTTCACCTCTCAGGTCTCCCTTTGTGACAACTCAAACCCTTACCTTAGGGATTCCCTTTATAGTGGCAGCCCTCCTCTTTATCCAAACCTGTTACCTTCTAACCTACACATACACAAACAAGAGGTTAATAGATGCTGATAACAAATGTAATGTGTGTTTTGACTTGATGTAATGCACTGGAACTTTACCTTGATTGCTGCACTTAAATGTTACACATTGTCTGCAAATATACACATTCATCTCAGACTTTATGTTAACCATTACAAGCACCAGTTTGCATTAGCTAAGATGCACATGGAATCAATGTTGAATGCCTTCATCAATGCAATTTTACACCACTGATATGTACTTCTGGTGCAACCGTTAATACTGCTGTCATAATACACAATGTTAGCACATATACACATACTTGTTTTAGTCTGTGTTGCTTATTGCAAAATTGGTTAAATAGACACAAGTGAATTACTTGTTTATGCTAGTATAATGCGGTTGTAAAATGTGACTGTGTAAGTGACTGAATGCACACTGCTGTACATGCTGCATATTCATATGAGAACTAGACCTTAACATACGACAAATGGTGTTTATTTCTTGTGATAATGATAATGGTACTGTTGCTATGACTTGTCCTAAAACTCATGTCCAATGCTGTTATAATGAATGATTGAATACTTACCGTTGCTATTCACTTGCACATAGTCATGCCGCTATACTAATGTGTTACATGACATTTGTACATGCACCATGTCGTTTACATTTGGGAAATAGGGCATACCTTTGGGTGACTATATTTCTAGGATACAACATTGTCTTCAAAGTGGGCATATTAATGATGATGACTACTGCTGCCTTGAATTATTGTTAAAACTTCAGTTATTGTTAAAACTTCATGTTGTACTTGGATAATTATCCATCTTACTACAGATACTGCTGCACTTAAGTTTTTGGGTTGTGACAAATGATTGTACTTGCACTTGATTACACATGTTTTGTTGGCTAACATTTGGACAAATCACTACTATAATAACAACTCCTCTTATTCAACTTTTCAGACCCCATTAGGCACTGATCACTAACAATATCGAAAGAGAACACTGTCTTAGTGTCTTTGCATAGTCAAAATAGGGCTCTCACCTAGGAGGTTTAGGCTTCCGAAGAAGTTGGGGACTAGTGACTAAGGTGATAGTGGTCACCTTTCCCCTCATATACTTACCAGTGGCTTGGGCTGCCATTTCAACCGGTAACAGCTGGAAACCTAATCCTTGGATGTAAGGCTCCTTGGATGTAAGGCTCTGCGATATAAGGGACCTTGCCCAAAACGCTGAAAAGTTGAAATTAAATCATTGAAATCTTATGCATAACAATATGGTAATAACCTACATAATTACATGTGACATAATAGATTATAAATGATGTATGTAATAATGTAACATAAAATATAAATTATGATTTACAAATCAACTATGACCATTGTATTTCTCTTTATATTTAGAAACTTCAGAAGAAATAGATCCGTTTTAAGATCACTAATGTAAGAACAAGTCAAATGACAAATGAGCCATTGCTCAAGGCAACACTCCACTTGTCTCTGCTTCCAACCACTGCACAAAGAATAAAGACCAACTATGGGAATGCACAAAGGAGTAAAGACCAACTACGGGAATTTCGCTGTTTGATTTAGAATCATTTGCATTCTCAAGAAGATTCAATGTCACACTAACCAACCTGAGTTGTGCTTCATCAGGGCGCTCATTTAATTGTGCAATAGCTTTACATTCATTTTGTTTTTTATTTTATTTTTTTCTTGTTGAAAATGGTGAACTTTGGTCATAAAGGAGCATGGAGACTCTGGATTCTTCCCTACCGCTTCCCCACAAAAAGGGGACTTTGGGAAACACCCACTTTGGAGTACCCATGTCCGACAGTGCGGATCATAGGAAGCATATCCCCTGTTGTCGAGAACACGACCCTGTATGACATTGGATTTATGTTATTCATCTAGATATTTAAATCACTGGCCCTTTGCCAATTTGATATCTTGGAGTTTTTTACATCATGGCACATCTTTGATTAAAGCACACAAATGAAACAAAGAATAAAGTAGGTTTGGGCACAACATTTAGCAAATTCCATTTTTTTCAGTAATTTGATCTTAATGTATGATGAACAGTTTTTTTGCCAAAGATTATTCTTGAAAACATCAAGGATCGTACCAGCTTTGAGATTTTCTACATGTTTTATTTTTCCAACAGGGCAAGAAAATAACATATGGAAGATACCACTGACACATACTTAAATCACTTGTTGGTTTGGGGTTGGTGTTTTTATGAAGACTTGTCATTCAATGAATTTATGGGGAGATTCTCTTCAAGATGGAAAACTCAATTGCGATTTGATTACATTTTTTAAATACGAGGGTTTGATAACACTTTTATTGCATCGAGAGTAGGGAGGTGCTTTACATCCAGTATGGGGAAGATGTTGTCACATAACATAACGTTATGTAATGTTACAAAATATAAAAAGTAGTTACAAAAAGTCATGTCGGCTCTTAAAATAAAATATAATTAAAAATCCACAACGGGCTTTAAAATAAAAAAACAAAACCAACATAGATCCATCTTAAAACCAGATCTATCAAGCACTAAGAAAGATCAAATTTTGAAGTGTAAATTTGTTTTGAACATATACAAAAGGGATCAAATTTTGAGGTGTAAATTTATTCTGAACATATACAAAATTTAAGATAAAAAAGATTTACACCTCAAGAAATTGGATCCCTCTCGATGTTTGATAGATTTCAGTTTAAGATAGATCTATGTTGATTATAAAAAAAAATGATTACAAACTTTTAATTTAAGAAAATGGAGGTACAAATCGTCCAGAACATTACATTAATTGTAGGAATTTTGTCTATTAATTGTAGGAATTTTCTCTTTGGGTTGGGTTACAGGGAGATTCACAAATTCCCTTGCACATTTGGATCCTTTTCATTTTGGTGTGTAGCCACAAATGAGTTCTGGCTATCTTCTGGATAATAGGGTGCTTTTTATTAGCCTGGATTTCCATACAAGTGTAGTTGTTATTAGTATTCTTTTCTGTATGAATGAGGCTGCTGTCACTGGAGAGAGCATGTTCCTCATTGCAAATGCTGATATCGTATTTATCAGGGGACAAGACTTGTCAGGGTAGCTGCATCAGTCCACCATACTGCTGCAGCTTGAGACAACAAAGGCATTAAGTTTGTGCAATGACTTCAACTTTTCTAGACCTGGCATCTCTTCGAGATCATGGCATCCCTTCTGTTGAGGCCTGGAAATTCGCAGGCAACAATAGCAAGGGATTCACCCCAGTCAACGTTCCCAACTAGCCCGTGACTATTTGGTGTAGGGAATCCGTCCGGTTTGCGGTCCGGCTACCGTAGGTCAAGTAACGAAAACAAAGGGTTTTACCGGTTACGGCCAGGTCCACTGTATATATTTTTGTATTTTTGACTTAAAGTATGATATGCAAGTGCCTATCTAAGATGCAGATTGATAAAGAATGCGAAGAGTGGTCACAATGTGATGCGCAGGTTCTTAGACTCTCTCACACCTAAATCACACACAACTGGAATAACAATGCTAAATAAGCTATCCCTAGGGAGCAAGATAATCAATTCATGAGTAATATAATATTGTTCATATGTTAAGATAAATCACAGATAGCTGTTCTTAGAATCAAAACACATAAACATGAATAAAGATATACACGACAAGATAGCTCGTCAACTGTTAAAACATTCATTACTCATAGCGGAAATTATCACAGAATAAACCAGAGAACATTCATGTAAGAACATAGGTTTAGAAAGTTAGAATGATTTCATGGTTAATGAAACATAGCTGAAAACGAAATAGTTCCCCTTCAACATTGTTCATTTCATCACATTTGAACATTCCACACAACACTTTCTCCAATAGGAAAAAATTTGTAATTTATCATTGCAAAATGAAGTAGTTCCTCTTACAACAAGTGGTTTACAAGTTTTTCTGGGAAAAAGCCCCTTTTCTGTCTCACTCTCCCATACTTATACCAAAGGGGAAACCTTTCGGCTCTCCAACCGTTCCCTCTCACTGTTTTGTCACTTTTGACTGCTCATGATTCATCCAAACGTTACATTCCAGATAAAGATTTTATAACAGCTGGGAAAAGCTAGGTAACTGCCGGAATGCCCAAGCATGAGCCTTTGCTCTCTAATGATTATACTCGACCATTCCTCGATCTCCTTTCGGACCCTCATAATTTTCTTCTTCAAGCAACAATTCTGCTGCCTCATGCTTTAACATGCTTTGCCCTCCGATTGCACCTTTTTTGCCGCAATAATCTTCAACGGGATCCGAGAAACTGCCATGTCTGTCTGCAAACAAACGAGAATTCATCATTTAATCCGTCTATCTTTAATAAACATCAACCATAACACAAATAAAATGAAAACTGAAAGAAAAGAAAAACATAGAGGGCTTTCTCGTGAAAACATCAATCCAAAAAAAGACAAAGCACAATGGTCATCTATGAAAAAAAAGTGACGAGCTCATGACAACAGGCGGGAAAATGATTTAGAAACGTGCATATAAAACCCCCATCGGCGAATCAGAACACTAGACATCGGACGTCCAGTGCGCTGTAAAGCCGCAACGGCTGAAGTCTAACGGTCTAGGGGTTCCGGAACACACATCAAAACCTGGCGTGATAAAACATCGGGGGCAGGACTTGCTGAGGTATCGGATAGTTAGTGGACTACACAGCCGCAACGGCAGAAGCTGAAAGATCAAGGAAAACAACAAACTAGTCAATAGGACATCGACGAAAAACACAAACTGTCCGACGGGTAGTTAGCCTATTCTGGAGTCGCAACGGCGAAAGTTAATCAGCCTGCGGTCTCCGATCGAAGTCAAAATTCTTTCCTAAAAAAAACGCGAAGCAAGGTCTTTTCAAAACAGAATCTGAGTTTAGCTAAAGTCTCTAATTATCAGCACCACGTCTAACTAACTCCCGACAGAACGACGACTGAAAAACCCACTTTAAACTTCACAGATGAAACAACGTACAACCGGCAGAGCCTTACAGTCTAAAATATGCACAGACCAAGACGGAAACTCAAATAGCAAGGAAACAACCTCAAATAATCCAACATGTAGCAGAGTGGGGCAAACAAGATAAAAAAGGAGGGTCCAAAATTTCCAGAAATTTGGGAACAGTTGCAGTTGCAACAATTGGTGGCTCACTGGTGAATCCAAATCTTTGAATAAACTCATCCTTGAGCAATAGACTGTTTAGCAGTGGGACCGACATGCTAAATTCTTCTAGATGTCTGGATTCCCATCATGTCTGTAATCGTTGACGATAGTCCAATTTTTTTTTGGAATGGAAACCAAAATCTCAAGGTTAGGATAACTCTTTCGAGGCTTAAGTAGGCGGACTTCATTTTAACGTTATCTTTGGGTAGCTTCCAGCTTAGACGCCATAGGATTAGAACCAATGTTCCCCCAAGGTTCCGGGACGGCGGGACGCGGGTTCGTGGAGACGCACATTCGGGATGTGTGGAGACCACCCCCAAATTTTAGAGAAATTCAGCAGGGACGGCGGGACGCGATAGTCATACAAATTTTAAAAATATTAAAAATATAAATCCCAACAATAACAAACATTCATCATTCTGGAATCTGTAACCATGCAATGTAAATGCAAAATTCAAAGTTCAAACACATTATAGGATTCATCAAGATTATCATTATATTAATAATAATTTATAAATCTATTGTGTATCAATATGAATCTATGATTAACATGCACATCATATTTGATAATCTTCAGATTTGAATTTTAAGTTTTAAAGTTTTAAGTGATTGAAAATGAATCAATGATACTAGAATCTAGATAGTATGATACTGCACATCAACAAAATAATTAAAGTTTTAATTTTTAATTTTAAATAGACATTGCAAATTGCAATAAATTTAAAATGACTAAACTAGTAAACACTGAACAATAAACAATAACACTAAAGGTCAAAGACATTGAAATACTAAATACTAAAATAGTAAATTAAGATTGCTCAACAATAGGAAAGAGTCAAAGACTTAGTCATCGGTTTGAATAGTAACTATAGTCTATAAATAGAGTCCAAGCTATAATGAATTATTTAAAATTTTTTAACTTTTTATTTTTAGTTTTTGATATTTTTTTAATGTTTAAAAACTTTATAAATAATATCAGTTATATTATATAAGTATAATAAGTTTATAAAATTTATAATTTTAATGAATTATTTAATCTTTTTAATTTTTTTTTTTAAATTAAGAAAAAAAATTAAAAAAATCGAAAATATCGTTAGGAATTCTCGGCGAAGTTTCGGAGTTTCGGGGCGGGACGCCAGGAAGTCCCCCCAAGTTTCGCCACCCACTAAAACGTTTCGGCCTGTGTCTCGCCAAGTCTCGCCAAAACGGGGACGTCCCGAAACGTTTCGGGTGGAGTTTCGGAGTCCTCGGGACGCCTGAAACGTCGAAACGTGTCCCCGACCCTCCGGGACGCGTCCCTGTGTAACACCGATTAGAACGCATGGTGAACAGAAATATTCGTTTGTTCCTCATTCCCATGCCAATTGCACTTTTGTGCCTTTTGGATGTTTTGTCCTTTCTTTTGAGTCCCCCTGCATGCCTTTCTTTCTGAATGTTTATATTCAGGCTCCTCTATCCATAGTGTCCTTTTGTGTGAGAGATGTATTTAATTTTCAGCTTACGGACGGAGAGGAACTTTTGGCAATTTTGTACTCATATGGTTTAGTACTTCGTTTTGACACATATTGCTTTCTTAGGAGATTTTTTTACTCTTATTTTCCTTTTGGCTTTCAATTCTTGGCATGGGATCATTTAGATATAACATACTGTTTACCCTGCTCCCCTTTCCATGGGTCTTTTGCTATCACCCCCTAGGACGTTTTAGATGTGAAATGGATGGAGCCTCGAAATAGTATTCCAGGCCTTTGATTCTGAGTTATTTCAGGGATTACGCTGGACCTCGATGTGTTCATAGACGCGTTAGGAAAAACTATTTTCTAGAAGAAATTTCGACAGATTCAAACAGTCCAATGCCCAAAGAATCTAAGTTTATCAAGGGTCCTGATGCTCTCCATGCGACCAAAAGTTTGCTTCCTTTATTGGAATCAGAAAAAAACTATACTAAACAAACAGGAAAATAATAAATCATAGTGGCAAAACAAGTCAATAATTTATGTACAAAACGGAACAAAATAAATCAAAATCAAGAAAAATAGGGCTTAAGAACTAAACCATTTACTGGTAAGTTCTCTTCCCATCCTTGTAAATCCTGCAACTTATAGGTTGAGGGGCCAAGCTTTGCCGCAATCTGGAAAGGTCCTACCCATAACTGTTGGAATTTTGTGTTTTTTCTTTCTCATCATGAGGGTGATCCCACTTGAGAACCAAATCTCCCACCTCAAATTCTTTTGTTCCAGCTTTGTGCTTATCAAACCACCTCTTTACTACCTCCTGTTGTTGTTTAAAACGTTCTCTAGCCCTGGATCTAGACTTCTCTGCCTTCAAAAGATTATGTATCCTCATTTGCAAGACTTCATTATCTGATCCTCTAGATTCTTGAGCGATTATGGAACAGGGTAGCATGATATTGGGGGGTAGAATGGCCTTTTTTCCATAAACGAGGGTATATGGGGACACACCTAACGAAGTCTTGGGGGTGACCCTATCAGCCCAAAGAGCATTTGGTAATGCTGAATGCCAACTTCTCTGGTTTTCTATCACAGTCTTTTTTAAGATTCTAATCAGATTCTTGTTCGAAGATTCAGCTAAACCATTTCCTTGTGGATAATAATTTGCAGAGTAATGCAACTTAATTCCTTTTTCATGAGCAAATGCAGTTAATCTAATAGAGGAAAAATAAGTAGCGTTATCGAAAACTAGAGAAATTGGAACTCCAAACTTGGTCATAATATGATCTTGCAAAAAATCCATGACTGCATCTTCATTCACTTTGTGCAACGGAATGGCTTCGACCCAACGAATGAAGTAATTGGTTGTCGTCAGAATATACTTGTGTTGCAAGGAAGAATTCGGCTTTATCTCCCCAATGATATCCATCCCCCACTGCTCAAAAGGTTCTGTTATCATCAAAGGCTTTAATGGTCCTGCTGCTTTAACTTGTCTTCCACCACACCTTTGACAAATGTCGCACTTTCTGACATGGGTGTGTGCATCTTTGAACAGTGTGGGCCAATAGTATCCGACTCTGAGAATTTTATGAGCTGTAGTATCTCCGGAGAAATGTCCTCCAGCAGGCCCATCATGTAAATCCATCATGACCTTCTTCGCATCTTCTTTCTCTAAGCATCTAAGAAGAACTCCATCATAATTATTTCTGAATAATATTCCTTCAATTATCTGATATGAGGCTGATTTAAGACACAGTGCTCTTCTTTGCTTAGAATTCCAATGTTCCGGTAACAATCCCGCTTGAAGGTAATGCACAAGGTCTCGATACCAGGAGTCCGGAGCTGTGAAAAGAGGACATCCATCCATCAAATGTAGCTTAGCTTCGTTTTCCCAGTCATGTTCTTTATTGTCTTTACTTTCAGTCATTAGTTTGTACAATCCTTGCCCTTTAACTATGGAGGTTGGCTTGAATTCAAAGTCATACTCCTGTAGAGTTGTTACCCAGTTGCCTCTTCTTTCTCCTAACTCCTTTTGTACGAAAAGAGACCTCACAGCTAGCTGTGGAACTATTACCTTTGTCCAGTTCTTAAGTATATATGGTCTGAATTGTTTTACTGCTTTGAACACTGCGTAAGCTTGTTTATCCACAGCTGGGTAATTCAATTCAGCCCCTTACAGACCAGTGCTCATAAATGATATGGGAAACTCATCTCCCCCATCTTTCTTCTGGGTAAGCACCGCTGCTAGTGAATCGTCAGATGCGAAAGTGTACAAAATAAAATCTTTCTCAAAATCCGAACTCTTGAGGGAGGGTGCATGTGCAACCGCTGTCTTTATTTTACTGAATGCATTCTTCTCAACATCATTCCACTTGAATTGTACACTTTGTTTTACCATTTGTTGCAAAGGTTTAACAATTTGAGCGAAATCTGGCACAAACCTTTGCACGAAATTTATTGTCCCCATCAATGATTGCATGCCCTTTTTGTTATGGGGTGAGGGAATCTGTTCGATAGCTTTGATCCTCTCTGGGTCTATGGAGATCCCTTTCTTAGAAACCACGTGACCCAACAACTTTCCTTCAGTAACGGAAAACACGCACTTCTTGCGGTTTAGTGAGATACCATATTTTTGGTAGCGTTCAAAAATCTGTTTTAGATGAAACGCGTGTTCCTCTCTTTTCTTTGAGAATATCGTGATGTCATCGAGGTATACTACAGCACTGCGACCAATCAGACTGCAGAAAGCTATGTCCATAGCCTTCTGGAAAGTAGCTCCAGCGTTTATGATTCCAAAGGGCATCCTTCTGTAAACAAAAGTTCTCCATCTGGTTCTGAATGTAGTTTTAAGTCTGTCTTCTTCAACTACTAACACTTGATTGTAGCCTGAGAATCCATCTAATAAAGAGAATAATTCAGAATCCGAAACCATTTGCAATATCTGTTCCATGGGTGGAACAGGATAATTGTCTTTATCCAAAGCGCGATTTAAGTTTCTGAAATCCACACATAGTCTAATTTCTCCGGATTTCTTCCTTACCGGTACCAAATTTGAAACCCACTCCGAGTGTCTAACCTTGAAGATAATTCTAGCATCCAACAGCTTCTTTACTTCATTCTAAATCAAAGGTTCTAATTTTGGATGCATTTTCCTTAAAGGATGCTGATGAGGTTTGATTCTAGATCTGATGGGGATAACATGCTGAATAATATTGGTGTCATATGTCTTCAAATATTCATATGTCCAGGCAAAAACATCTTTGTATTGTTTGAACAAACTGATGAACTTATTCCTTTCACCTGGAGAGCAACACTTTCCCAAATTCACGTATTTAGGGTCAATTTCAGTCCCCAAATTAATCAACTCGAACTATAGAGACGAGCTGTGAGTCTTCACATTCACTGGCCTTCTGAATTTCTCGTTTAGATAAAACATTCGCTCTAAAGTCCTGACTCCTTTAGGAATAAAATTATTGAATTTTAGCTCAGCTTGATGTTCTCCATCGTCAATAATCGCCCCTTTGAAGGTCTCGTCATTTGTTAGGCATTCTAGAATCTGCTGATCATCATCAAACACTCGTAGATTGGTGATCATATCTGGAACCGAAGGCCTGAAAAGCAATTCAACAGAGCACCGATTATTAGAGGGCACAAGCCTTGCAGCTGAGGTGGCCAACAAGTCAACTGCAGCATTCTTTAGTCTAGGAATCGATACAATGTTAAATGCATGAAAATATTTAAGCAAATCCCATACTTCATTTTGATAAGCTTTTAAATGAGGAGAAATGCAATGTATTTGATTTCGAATTTGTTTTACAATTATTTCAGAATCCCCATACACTTTCAGATTTTCTACCTTTAATTCAATTGCTTTTCTTAGTCCCTGAACTAGTGTTTCATATTCAGCTATGTTATTGGTGCATTCAAACTCTAACCTACATGAAAGAAAATGTTTATTTTTCTTAAGATCAATCAGGACACAGCCGGCTCCTGACCCCTCCAAAGTTTTAGAACCATCAAAGAAAAGCGTCCAAAAATCGCTTACCACTACTGTGCGTGAATCAATACCTACATCTACGGTTAAGTCTATTATTTTACAATCGATTTCATCAACCTGCGAGAATCGAAGGAGATCAGGCTAAGCGTCTGACGTATCGCTGGCTTCTTCCGCTTGATAATTTCCCGGTTCTAGTTCAATAAAGTAGTTTCCCAAAACAGAATTCACTGGTTCATTTTTCTCTTCGAACTGAGTAACATTGTGTTTCATGTGGGGCTCCTTTAAAACTTTAATTTGATTATGGCTTCCTTTATAAGGTAGCCACAGATGTGATCAGTCCGATGCAAAATATCCACTCAGCTTTGCCGACCAATCTCTACTCAAAACAAGTCCATAAGCTTTCGGTATGTCAGCCACCACGATGTCAATGAATTGACATACCTTATCATTTGAAGATAAGCGAATGAGAACATCCTCCATTTCCCCAGTTACCTTCACATTCGTTTTATCCAACTGAATAACCCTCCAGGTAGATGGTTTAGGTTGCCCATTTATTTTTTTGCAGATCGATAGCGGCATAACGTTGATTGATGCCCCCGAGTCTACTAGGCAGTTATGCACGTTGTGGTTGAAAATTTCAAAAGTAAGGAGAAAAGGTGGAGTCTTGCATTTAGGCTTACCTCCCACACTTGCTTCACCTATTTCTTCTTCTTGGGGCTGATTGTTGGTGGGAAGCTTCTCCTCCGATATTTCAAGTGCTTTCAATAACTTTTCTTTTTGCTGCGGAACATTGCACATCTCAAATAATGAGATATTTGCCCTTACCTTTTTGATATCCTTCACAATGTCATAATCCATCTTATGCTCTGTGAGATTTGTTCTAACATTATTTATCTTTTCTTCAATGGGCTTAGTAGGCATGTTGATCTGTCTAGGATTTTGACTGGTGATAGTAAATTCCGGAATTTTATTAGATGCGGTGTTTTTTTGAAATTTCTTAACATTCTTTTGAAATCTCTTAATCTTTGGGAGCATAAGACTGTTTTCCTTAATCAACCCATGGCTTCTTGTCGTTATATTTGTTTCCAGGATATCTCCATGTCTCAGATCCTGTTCTTCCTCAGCATCAAACAATGATACACAGTCCCATAAAACCATGGCCTCATCCTCCCGTTTTCCTGTTGATTTATTGTTGTCTTTCCCTTCCTCATCATTATCCTCGGTTAATTTGGAATCCAACAGCTGATTCATAACCAAAGTCATCGAATTTATCCATTGAGGACAATTCTTTTCAGAATGGGGTTGTTGGTGAAAAGTGCAAAAATTATCCATCCCTACCTCCGTTAAGTTCATAGATGCAGGGCTGTGCGGAGGGGTTTGGGATTGATTGTTATCTTCCCTTTTTTTGTAATAAGGCTTATAAAACTTCTGGGCTTCCTTTTCATTTTCTAAGTCTATTATTCTGTTAGAGAGCTTCTGCATCATCTTTGCCATTCCTTCGAAATCCGGTGATTGCTCCTCTTTAGGCTTAGTAAATAACAAAGCTTTTCTCCCCACAATTTTTTCTCTCGACTGCTCAGGATAGTCTTCGATGCTTTCTTTTTCAACCTCCACTCTTTCGGCTTTTTCATAAGTCTCTGCTAGCATAGGTTTGGCTTTCATTTTAGCAAACATAGCCAACTCGGGTCCTAGAGCTGAAGTATAATACTTAATCAGAACTTTATTCAAGGGTTTGTTAGCTTCAGAAAAATTCTTAAGATAAGCTGCAAATCTTTGGGTAAAACTATGCACCTTCTCTTTTCATTCATTCTTTAAAGTGCACAACCCTTTCATGAGAGCCGCATGAGTTTTTTGGGTTGCATATTTGCTTCTGAAAATCCTTTCAAAGGTATCCCAGTCTGGGATAAAGTTTGCAGGCAAACCAAAATACCATGATGTCGCTGCTCCTTTAAGGGTATGCAGAAAAAGTCTACAAACGACATCCTCGTGTTCCCCAACCCTCAACCCTTCTATTGCCAAATAAAAACTTTGTAAATGGTCATCTACTAACATTTTCTAATTTGGATGAAACTTAGGTAGCATCTTCTCAAAAGCTTGAGGTAAGTCATGCAACGGAGGTGTTAAGTTCAGGGGTGTTCTGGCTTTCCAAGCCGGTGGTGGATATGGTGGGTTAGGCGGCTGGTTTGCATTTACACCTGCCATGAGTCTGGGTGGAGAGTGAGGAGGTGAAGGAACAGGAGTATGCACAGGAGAACAGTAAGGTGTGCTTGGGCTTATTTGATTCAAAGGCTGAACAACTTCCTGCAATGCTACTTCTACTAACACTTCCAAGTCTCCAACCAACAATTAATCTTCCAAGATGGGACGATCTTTCTTCTTGTATTCTCTTCGGGGTAAATCATGGATAATGGGCAATCCTCTGATACTTTTTACATAAGCCCGTGTGTGTCTTCTCAAATCATTTATTACTTGGTTGTCCACAGCAAACAAATGTTCTCTATTTTCTTCAGTATTTGGATCAAGAAATAAACTGCTTTCAAAACTATCACTGGTGGAGTTATTTCGAGGAAAAGGATTTTTCCAGATAGCCATGTACTGGTGGCCCTCCTTCTAGTGCCAGAAACTGTTGAGGCCTGGAAATTCGCAGGCAACAACAGAAAGGGATTCTCCCCAGTCAATGTTCCCAACTAGCCTGTGACTGTTTGGTGTAGGGAATCCGTCTGGTTTGCGGTCCGCCTACCGTAGGTCAAGTAACAAAAACAAAGGGTTGTACCGGTTACAACCTGGTCCACCGTATATATTTTTGTATTTTTGACTTTAAGTATGATATGCAAGTGCCTATCTAAGATGCAGATTGATAAAGAATGCGAGGAGTGGTCACAATGTGATGCGCAGGTTCTTACCTCTCGTCTTAGACTCTCTCACACCTAAATCACACACAACTGGAAAAACAATGCTAACTAAGCTATCCCTAGGGAGCAAGATAATCAATTCATGAGTAATATAATATTGTTCATATGTTAAGATAAATCACAGATAGCTGTTCTTAGAATCAAAACACATAAACATGAATAAAGATATACACGACAAGATAGCTCGTCAACTGTTAAAACATTCATTACTCATAGTGAAAATTATCACAGAATAAACCAGAGAACATTCCTGTAAGAACATAGGTTCAGAAAGTTAGAATGATCTCACGGTTAATGAAATACAGCTGAAAACGAAATAGTTCCCCTTCAACATTGTTCATTTCATCACATTTGAACATTCCACACAACACTTTCTTCAACAGGCAAAAATTTGTAATTTATCATTGCAAAACGAAGTAGTTCCTCTTACAACAAGTGGTTTACAAGTTTCTATGGGAAAAGCCCATTTTCTGTCTCACTCTCCCATACTTATACCAAAGGGGAAATCTTTCGGCTCCCCAACTGTTCCCTCTCACTATTTTGTCACTTTGTGAATGCTCATGATTCATCCAAACGTTACATTCCAGATAAAGATTTTATAACAGTCGGGAAAAGCTAGGTAACTGTCGGAATGTCCAAGCATGAGCCTTTGCTCTCTAATGATTATGCTCGACCATTCCTCGGTCTCCTTTCGAACCCTCATATTTTTCTTTTTCGAGCAACGATTCTGCCGCCTCATGCGTTAACATGCTTTGCCCTCCGATTGCACCTTCTTTGCCGCAATAATCTTCAACGGGATCCGAGAAACTGCCATGTCTGTCTGCAAACAAATGAGAATTCATCATTTAATCCGTCTATCTTTAATAAACATCAACCATAATACAAATAAAATGAAAACTGAAAGAAAAGGAAAACGGAGCGGGCTTTCTCGTGAAAACATCAATCCAAAAAAAGACAAAGCACAATGGTCATCTATGAGAAAAAAGTGACGAGCTCATGACAACCGGTGGGAAAACGATTTAGAAACGTGCATATAAAACCTCCATCGGTGAATCGGAACACTAGACATCGGACGGTCAGTGCACTGTAAAGCCGCAATGGTGGAAGTCTAACGGTCTAGGGGTTCCGGAACACATGTCAAAACCTGGCGTGATAAAACATCGGGGGCAGGACTTACTGAGGCATTGGATAGTTAGTGGACTACACAGCCGCAATGGAGGAAGCTGAAAGATCAAGGAAAACCAGAAACTAGTCAATAGGACATCGGCGAAAAACACAAACTGTCCGATAGGTAGTTAGCCTATTCTGGAGCCGCAACGGCGGAAGTTAATCAGCCTGCGGCCTTCGATCGAAGTCAAAATTCTTTCCAGAAAAAAACGCAAGGCAAGGTCTTTTCAAAACAGAATCCAAGTTTAGCTAAAGTCTCTAATTATCAGCACCACGTCTAACTGACTCCCGACAGAACGGCGACTGAAAAACCCACTTTAAACTTCACAGATGAAACAACGTACAACCGGCAAAGCCTTACAGTCCAAAATATGCACAGACCAAGATGGAAACTCAAATAGCAAGGAACCGGCCTCAAATAATCCAACATGTAGCAGAGTGGGGCAAACAAGAGAAGATAAAAAAGGAGGGTCCAAAATTTCCAGAAATTTGGGAACAGTTGCAGCTGCAACACCTTCACATCTAGTATTCGAAGCTTTGTTAGCTGCGCCAACCCCCTTATGCTCTTCATCTTGACACATTCAGATGCCCGCAATTCCTCCAAAGATTCCAATGTTTCAAGACTTGGCAGCTCCTCTACTTCCTTACACCTGCTGATGTCCAGTTGCCGAAGGTCTGCAAGACACCAAAGCCCTCCAATTTTATTCAATACACAACAAGAGGAAACCTCTATTGTTGTTAGTGTTGATGGCAATGCTCCAACCTCCACTAGATAATTGCAAGACTTTATCTTGAGATGTTGCAGGTTGGGGCAGACGCCTTTCGGAAAGGATAGCTCAGATATTATCGTCCAATGCAGCTCTAAGTATTTGAGCGCAAGTATACATCTGCCAATGTAAGAGTGCAGCAATCTGTTCCCTTTCCGATCTTTTAAAGCAGTTTTTCCTCCTTCAACCATTTCCACACTAGCAAAAGGTACCTCGCGCAACGGACAAGTATGCACTTTCAAAATTTCAAGATTGTTCGTCTCTGTGACGAACAATCTTCTATCTCAAACCTTGTCAACTGTTTCAACTCTCCAATGGAATTGGGCATACATTTCAACATGCCGCAATTAGAGAGTGTCAATTCCTTTAAACTTGTCAGGTCGCCGAACAAAGGTGGTAGTGTTTCCAACAAAGGGCTTCCTAATTGCGAAGTTTCCAAACTGATTAGGCCTCCAATCGCATTAGACAATTCTTTCAAATTTGTATTCAACAAACACATTTTTTCTAAGGAGCGCTGATGTGTGAAATAGTGCAATGGTTGACAGTTGAAATAGTGCCAAGCACTTGTAGTGTCGGTAGTGGATGTCGGTGGAGAAAGACCTGGAACAGATCTTTCTAGAGAGATTTCTAATCTGTAATGTAAGCCTATAAATTCAGATGAACACCAAGCAATGGAACAGATCTTTCTAGAGAGATTTCTAATCTGTATTGTAAGCCTATAAATTCAGATGAATACCAAGCAATGAAGTAAGGGCCTTCCAGTTTGTAATCTTAGTGTCTCTGTTTGTGTATTCTTCATTCTGTGTTTTTCAATATGGTATCAGAGCATGTCTGGGTGTGACTCCCTCACCGGAGTGCCCAGGATAATGAAGATCAAATATGTTCTCTGTGTGCTGTACATAGGGTAGTGTGTGTCTTATTTTTCAGTTTTGTTTTTTTTGTAGCTGGTGAAGAAAGAAGTGTTTCCTTGTATCTTGTGATCTCCCAATTCTGTATCTTGTGAAAAGCTGTATAGAGCTGTTGTTGTGAAAGTTGTTTAGTGTTGTCATAAGAGCTCAATAATTGCTAAGACCATGTCTATTGTGTGGCTATTTGTTGCTATTCGTTATTTACATCACAATTGAGTATTTTATGTGATTTTGATCTCATGAAAAGAGAAGAGAAGTACCTGCAAGCAGTTGAATGTGGCATCTATATGTTGAATCAATTTCAGTCTTACAAGAGCCCCTGTGTGACATCTCTGAAGGTGCTGCCAAGACCTTCAAAAAGGACCTGCGCAGTGATGGTGTGAGCGAGGGATCCCCTGCTGAGTGAAGGATAGCAGCCGCCACTATATTGCTGTCCAAATTGGTGTATATCCAGCGTTAAATAAAGGGTTGTGTAAGCATAACACCCATGCAAAGGAGTCGCAGTCGTGTCTGTTGAAGAGCTGCGTTCTGATCAGAGGAACCCGTGACCACCGTGGGCAGAGCAAGAGATCTATTGTACAACGTTACATGCAGGTTGCTGCCTGAACACCGTTGACGTTGTTGGACTGCAAGCTGGAGAAGACCAGATTTATGGCTGACCTACCACATGGAGGATTGTTGAAGTTCGCCTGGAAAAGACGTTGTGAAGAGAAGTTCAAGCTAGTATTAATGTGTTCCAACATCCTGCCGTCCATCCAAAAGATAAAGGTAAAGCCGTTCAAAGTGTGGAAAATAAGGTGATGCATTCGATGGCGATATCTACATGTCGACCGGAATAATTTTGTGCATAAGTATGAGAAAGCGGAACCATGTTTGAAGGTTTATGGTAAATGGTTTCAAATCAAAGTAAAAAAAACTTCATTAAGTGTCAAATGGATATCATAAGTGTAATTAGATGGTGTCATGTCACAAGTGTCAAATGGGTTCTCCATGAATTTGTATGGGAATTAAAAGTTAAGTGTTTATTTTAAAGTGACAAAGTCAAGATTCACATATGTAAAGAGCCCTTATTAGTCCTTGCCTTCTCGGCTGGCTAGCAAGGACTCTATGATCCACTTGCGTCAATTTAATTAACTTACAAGAACCAATACACATAATTTTTTTATCCAAACTTTCTCACGAACAATAAATGAACAGCTCGTTTCATATTATTTGTTATTCAACGTTTAAACAAAAAATAAATAAATAAACTATATAAATTTTTTATCAAACTTTCTCACGAACAATAAATGAACAACTTGTTTCATATTATTTTTTATTCCACGTTTAAAAAAAATAAATAAATAAACTTGTTTTATGTTATATTGAGCAATGAAATGATTTGAGGCCTTATTTGGCCTTAAATCCAGGTCATCGATGCTAAAACTATGGTGAAATTATATAACTGCGTGTTAGTCTCAGTCGAATTTCATGATTTTTGAACTAACGTTGGGTGCGATTTAACATTACTTCACAAGCATTAAATGTAAAAGCATTAAATGTTTGTTTACATACTCTCACTGTTTTAATTTTTGTTACTCTGCCACGGTCACACCAGCTTGCATGTTGTTGTGTCTGCATGCTGTTGTTGTTGTGTCTGGTTGTGGCTGTTGGGATCTTGCAGGATGGACATGTATGCAATCCATGCAGCCATTGAACCCTAACAGGGTTGGTACAATTTTTTGTTTTCACTAGGCAGAGGGGGCTTGAGATCAACTCATTCTCATAGCATAGCACAGAGGCTATGTCGGGGGCATGACAGAGGAGCAAAGGCCAATGATGGCAACGAAGCAAAGGCGGGGAACAATCGGCCTCCGTACAAGGAGTTATATGAAAAGGCTCACGGGAGGGATTTCAAATTGAAGTGCCTATCATTGGAAGTTGAATTGACTGCCGCCAAGTTTGCCGCATTGAAGTTTACATGGAACGAACTGTTCAAGAATAAGGAAAAGGAAGCAGAAGTTGCAGAACAAAAATCAGTAAGTAATATTTTGCAGCCGGCAGGTTTTACCAATTATTGCTGAATATACTTCTAGGGTTTGCTGAAAATTCATTCATTTGGCATGCTTGCCTCCTTGAAATAAATGGTTTAACTTTGGAAATCAAAATAATTGCTACTCAAACATTGGAACAAGTCCAATTACCTCTTCGTGCTGCCGTCCAAGTCCGAATTGTTGTAGGAGATGCTTCCAGATCCAAGTCCGAATTGCTGCAGGAGATGAAGGGAAGACCACCTGTGTTAGGAGATGTGGGTTTACCCAACAACAACAACGACTTTGAACCAGAATATTTACCAAATATTTAATAGTATCGAGCGAATGAGATCAAACTGCTGATTAAATTCCTTGAAGTCTGGAATCGTTGGAGCTGTTACCTTCAAACTGAGAATGCTTTGCCATCTTTTATGCGAACGGACCGGTGTACTTAAAGATGCTGAAATCTTGCCATGTAGATGCTCCATTGACGCCTGTGAACGCCTTGGTTACTAGAACATTGGATTTCTAGTTTCAAAACGTTTATTGCTATGAATACTTTTGAATAGACTTGTTTTTTAACTTTTGTAACACAATAAAAACCCGATCTCACCAGCTTTACACCCTCTCCGACCCTTGAGGGCTTCGGGCAGAGTATTTGACACTTTTTATTTGATGCTCTGTTGGCATTAAACAAATTGTAATAATTGAAAGCATTTTAAAACTAAGCCTGAACTGATAGCAACTGGAGTGACAATGAAGGAGGTTGAAGGCATAGCTCCTGCCATAGCAATCATAGTTTTCTCAGATCCTTTTTTAAGATCTCAAAAGACTTCAGAAATGCGTCCTCGCCCAACTTGTTCATTTGCAATTGAATCCATTACTCTGACCACAGTATCAAGCAGTAACTCGACGATTTGTTGGTGTTGAGACTTGATGCTGACACTCATGCACATTTGCATGCTTCACAATCGGACAGGCTGCAGACTTGACACTTATTCGATGTTTTCGAGCTGGACACTAGTGCTCAACTGTCAACGGTTAGCTGATAATGGTGCTTGGACTTGGCTTTTACATGGAATCTTACAATTTTCATCTGGGTGTTCATTTAAAAGTTAATAGGCATTTTCAATCAACATTTGAACTTTTCCCTTTGTCCAAGAAATGATCTCCTTAGCACACATTCAACAGACATATGGAACTTATCTCTAGTACTTGGCAACTTTGACTGCTCTCCACGACAGCTGGACACGTGAACTTTCATGGCAGCTTTCGGACAAGGCAGTGAATTAGTGATGAAGATCCTCTTGTAATCATCGACGAACAGATAAATTGTTTCTACAGAGCTGCAATCGATCTCATCTAATTATATTACACTTTCAAGCTGTAGGCACACTGTGTCCTTATGGTGCTTGGACGCTCACCGTGACATTTGGCACTTTTATGCTCATCTTTTAAATTATAGTTTTAAAGCGTGATGCATGAATACACATGGCTCTCAAGATATTAACGTTTGATGACAGCAGCAACTAATTGGATACTGTAAACATTTGGCTGGCTCTTCTGGACGCTTCTTAACATTACATTGAGACTTGGTGGTGAGATTCGATCATGACTTCTCACACTTTCGATCACGATGCCACTCGGCGATAAAAGTTTGGAGATAAGAGTCAAATATAACCATTTTAACTTTTTGCCAAAAATACTTATCAAAATTAAAATGATTTTATAAGAATTTTATAAATATTTAAACTTTTGGTTCTGGGCAAAAAGTAATTTTATGATGAACTATGTATCTCTATCTCGGACCTCCCTGCTGCATCTGACCGCTCAGTCCCTTCCAGGCATCAGGTCAATTGGGTCCATCGCGCTCTTACCTGCCTCATTCCCTCGTAGCGCTCTTACTTCCCTAAGCTGCTCATACTCTGCCTGCATCATATCGATGTATTATATACGCGCATAACCACAAAAATTTTCCACCTATTGAACCTATCCAGGTGGGAAATTTTAGAGCGCAAGGGTGGCATATTGAGATTGGAAATTTGGAAGTGATAAGGACCTTGTAAAAGTGGGAAAATAAACTATGATACCCCATTTTACTAAAAACTTTTATTTACGCTGCATTTAACTCAGTGATTAAAGTTATTGATCCCCTAACAGGTCAATTGTGTCCAAATGGGCGCGATGGGCGTGTGCAAAGACCGGTGTGATCAATCTCCTAATAAATAAATAAAAACACATACTGAGTAGCAACATTCAGTTCTAATGTTGGCATAATCATGTTGCATCTAGTGTTATGCTTTAGTTAATCAAATGGTTGTGTCTACGATCTAATGGTATATCTAAGCATCATTGACAAGACTCGCTTCTTACTTGCCATGCACCCATTTAGCATCATTGACAGGACCGGTTTCTTTCACGCTAGGAAGGAGGCAGTGCTTTTAAGCGAGGTAGTGGCTAATGCTTGATAGTAATTGAAAACTCAGTTTCGACTTGAAGAAATAACAACCAAAGCCACCGCCTATAACAATGCAGAATTATATGAATTGAGTGATGACTTACCCTAAAAGTGAAGGAGTGGAGAATTTGTAATACTTCGAAGCCCTACACGTTGTGCATCAGATCCTCCCAGCAGGGAAAGGGTGGGTGTAGGTTTCCGAATTCTTCCAAAGCAACGTCTGTGTCAGCTTCCACAAACAACATGCCTTCGCCTGTACACTCCACCACGAGCTTACCGGCGGGCACGTCTATCAGCCTTCCGGCAAAATGATAGTACGCTACTAAAACCTTCGCTAGCGCTTCCCTGATAACTCTTGCGGTATCCTCACCATTCCTAGACGGGTCGGACCGACATAACTGAATGCCGGTACTATGAAATCTGAGAGTCGCTTGGTTTCTCTAGTCTACAAGCCAAGTCTACTTACAAAACTGTAGGTAGGGACTTGCTGCCTTAGCAGCCCCTCTTGTTATAATTATTGAGTTGTAAGAGTTATGGAGAGTGTTGGGAATGGTCATGTGGGTTCCGTCTTAAAAAGAGGGAATATTAGTTTAGTTGTAAGTGTTTTAAGATAATGTTTTGGTCATTAAGGTTGCAATGTTGATCTATTGTCAAAGTTATGTGAAAGTGAAGTTTTAAGGTTATGGAGTCATCATGTCAAATTGTGAAAGGTCTTGCTTAAAATGATAATGTAATGTAATGAGCATGAGTTACAAGGAGTCGATGTCAATATAAAAGATTAATGATGTAATGAGTTGGAGTCAAGTCATGTTTAAGTAAGTTAAGACAATGTTAAAGTGTGTCAAGTTCTGGTTGTATATTCATGGCAAGTGGTGCATCAATTAAGTTTGCCAATCCATTGTCATAGGTTTCCTTGTTGGACATTGCACAATCCAACAAGAAAACATATGCTATGCATATAAGTTGCATGAAAGATGACTTGAAGAAGATGAAGCGAAGAAGAATTAGTGAAAGATAGACTCCTGATAGAAGACTACAATGTATGGCGAAAGACAGAGCAAGAATACTCCATAGGCAAATCACAAGATATGCATGGTGTTGCGATGTAAATGAAGGGCTTGCATTTTGAGACTTGTATGTTGGGCATATGTATTGGGATAAAATAGAATGATCACCATAGTGTTCTTAAGCATTTCAAAAGCTTGTTGTACCTGAGATAATGATGTACATGTAATGTAAGGGGTGCATGATCGGTTGCACCCAACACCCCATAGCTTTGAAGCTTAGCCATAAGCAGGTTGTATTCCCTAGGTTGTTGTAAGACCTGTTCGTATTGTTCAGGCATACGTGTTGTGGTGAAATCACACAAAGTTATCCTCTTATGCTTAAAGAGGATGTTGCATCTAGCAGTGGAATTAACCACTGTGAGAGGTACGAGGGTGACAGGTGTTCCCGTATGCTAGCTTGATGCTGGATTGGAGAAATTGGATATTCAATTAAGGGGAATGTGTGAGGTAATCTCAAATTGTATGGGACCAAGAGAAAGTTTAGCACATGTTGATGAACCAAGTATTTGAAGAGGATTCCTAGAAAATTGGCGAGTATATCGGATGGCACCCATGTATCTCGGTAGATGGATTTCTTTTTATATGGACATCAACAATGTTTTTATGCATGTACAAAAGAAGAAAATGAAGCAAAAATTTCAAGTGAAGGAGGAAAAAGCTCAATGAGAAAGCCTAATACTGAAGGAATCCCAAGACAATGACCATCAAGATTGAAGACCAAATTGAGGACCAAACTTATTGATGAGTGAAGACGAAGATCTAGTCAATGACTCAGGATGAAGAAGGCATGACCGAGAGGAAGACCAAGATGAAAATGACCCATAGCAGTAACAAATAAACTTTTTTTACATTGTTACCTCTAATAAACATTAAAGGAGAGTGTTAAAACAATAGTTAAGTTTCTAATGTTTATTAGATGTCCATGACAGAAAAATCTAGAAGCCACAATTAATGCAATGATTGACAGTTAAAATAGTGCCAAGCACTGTAGTGTAGTGTCGATAGTGGATGTCGGTGGAGAAAGATGTAGTGTCGGTAGTGGATGTCCGTGGAGAAAGACCTGGAACAGTTCTTTCTAGAGAGACTTCTAATCTATATTGTAAGCCTATATATTCAGATGAATACCAAGCAATGAAGTGCCTTCCAGTTTGTAATCTCAGTGTCTCTGTCTGTGTATTTTTCATTCTGTGTTTTTCAATATAATGGTAGCCCCGGTCTTCAACATAAAAGGTAGCTCATCTAGACACCACCTTGATTTGGCATAATTTGGGGTAGAAAATAGCGACATGGACAGAGGCAGTTCGAATGGCTCCTTGGATTTGAGAAGTCAAGCTGTCTCCCACTTGCAATTCTTGCTTGTCAAGAAATACTTGGAATCCATGTGAACCAAGGCGACGGTAGAGATGGCTGACAATTGCGTTTTTGACATCTGAAGCACAATGGTTAATGAACACATCACAGTAGGAATTCTGTTGGGATATGCCGCTATGGAGGTAAGGGTAGAAGCGCCAATAGTAAATGGACGATCGTGAGGAGGAGAAAGCTGACTTTGGGTTTCAATTTCAGTGTGGCCTAGTGTATAAGCCATTGAACACAGATCGGATGATGCAACTCGTTTGGGATGGTTTGATGAAATCGTTGCAAATTGTGGGGAGAGGAACACTTGGAGTTCCAGAACTGATGAAATAAGGATGAACAGGTAGAATGGAAGTTGTTTGTTGACTAGTTTTTTTGGGGGCTAAGGATTCATATCTGTAATAAACAATTCAATGCATAAAATCAATGATTAATCTTCTAAAATTGTCTGGAGTAGCAAGGGCCACGATTATGTATAATTTTTTATTAAATAATGTGTGATTTCCGGCATTTCGTGAAGATATGTTTGACACAAGTTCATTTTTGTCCAAGAAGATATTTGATTTAGAACGTGGGTGAAGTTTCCATTGACCATAAAAAGATTCGACCCAGTTTTATCTAAAACATTTCTATCACATATGCACCACAATTAAGAGATCATTAACATTTCAAGCCTGAGGAGCCGGATCACACCATATTTCTTAATGTTTTTAAGAGAGCAGTTCGAATACAAGTCATACACTATCTATATTTTTTATATAATGGAAATATAATTTTGGAGTGGGAGCAAGG
This sequence comes from Pseudotsuga menziesii, assembly GCA_001517045.1. Taxonomy (NCBI): domain Eukaryota; kingdom Viridiplantae; phylum Streptophyta; class Pinopsida; order Pinales; family Pinaceae; genus Pseudotsuga; species Pseudotsuga menziesii. Next base: position 267,081 of record LPNX010679487.1, read on the forward strand.
TTAGGAAAACGGTATCGATCGATCTGTATATATAATTGTTTTGGATGACTTTTTAGACATTTATTTGTTAGAGTTTAATGACTTGTTGTATCTAGAAGAATGAGGTGCTCTATAGTTCAATATGGAAAGATGTTGTACCGTAGTTTAATTTAATGTTATAAAAAAAATACATGTCGGCTCATAAAATAAAAAATTACAAAAAGTAATTTAAAAATCTACATTGGCCTAAAATATAAAAAAAAACTTAAACCTGAATCCATCAAGTAAGAGATTGATCAAATTTCTTGAGTTTAAAATTAAAAAATAATACACCATAAGAAATTAGACCCCTCTTGATGCTTGATAGATCCAGGTTTAAGATGGATCTAGGCTGGTAATATAACATTTTCCATATATTCTCATATTATAAAGACCAACTCCAAATTCCTCTCAATGACTTACTCCACCAACATCTACAAAATGTTCAACAATATTGGATGGGATAAGAAGTTGGGAATCCTAATACCCTTGGTCTTCTCTAGCATCTATGTCTCCTTTGCTAGAAACTTTACACCCATGGAACTGGTGTTGTAGAGATAAGTGTAGCGGTCCTCAAACATCTCCTGCATATTATGCAGTGCATTTGTTAGTCATCTTAAAACTATTTGATGTCCCCTTTCATTGAGTCCAACAGCTTAATAAGCCCTTTGCATCTTCCCTTCAACTAAAATCCCATTTATGCATTTGTCATCTTAAAACTATTTGATGTCCCCTTTCATTGAGTCCAACAGCTTAATAATCCCTTTGCATCTTCCCTTCAACTAAAATCCCATTTATGCATTTGTTTTCACTAGATCTGCCTTGTAAAATTTTCAGGGATCAAAGGGCTGGTCTCGCATTTGTTTTTACTAGTTCTGCCTTGCAAAATTTTCATCATATTGTACTAGGATAGGGATCAAAGGGCTGGTCTCAAGGGCATTTGTGCAGTGTAGGGTTTAAAAATTCCAAATTCCAAATTCCAAATTCAAGTTTTCTTCTTGGGAATCGTGGCAGGGTTAGTGAAGCTATAATGTTATAGCTGATGGATGAAACCTTTGGAGGTTAAAAATGTCATGGGCATGTATGATAGCCATGGACATGTTTTTAGCAATGATTATCACTTATGGTCAATCATCAAGGAAAAAAAAATAATAAATTAAAAGAAAATTAGTCTAAAAAAACATCAAAAAATAGTAATCACTTGCTCAAAAGTCTTTGGTAGTTGATTCCAAAAGTCAAAATGATCATTATGGTCCTATTGGTAGGGCCCCCAGAATAAGAAAGTTTATTTGCCACCTACTCATAATGAGATAACACAGGTAAGAAAGTTCATTTGCTACCTACTCATAATGAGAGAAAATATTGTGTTCATCCATTACTTTTATTGAACCCAAGGGTTTCTCTCATTGTTCGTAGTGTGATGACTTTGTTTTAAAATTTTATTGATGATGATGGTTAGTGTCTATTAAGATTAACTTTGGTATATTGGACTTTAAAATATTACTTTAATTGCTATAAAATTTTATTTCTATGTTTAAAAAGTTTGGAAATAAGCATTCTTAAATTTATAGTTTTGACAAGTTAGAAGGTTAGAGAGGTTTGTATTGTAACAAAGATTATGAAACTGCGATCTAATGTGGGTGTATGCATGACATTTTAAGAGAAAATGACTTTCATCCTCAATGCTCGTAGTCTCACAAAGATGAAAAATCCTTTTCATCCATGGTGTTTTAGGAATTATCTAGTACTCTTTCACTATGAAGCTCATAAGAGTTCATTTTTATCTAAGCTATACTAATTTTCTTTTTCAAGATATTCCAAATTAAGGTGAATAACCTTTTCATTATTTTCATAAGGCGTACCGTGATCACATAGTTTCAATCATCTACCCTATAGTGTTCATTAACCAATCATGAAATGTTAAATTTAATGTAGGATGGAAATAAAATATTAAATTATCACTTAATTACAATATATACTTAGTATATGATTGGCCGTCTACTCATGACATTAGATTCGTTATCAGCATGATTCTTCTCCCTTCATGTGTTAATGTGGCAGGTTTACTATTAATGGATTAGTTAAGGACATTGGCTATGACCTAAGATATTTTGTTTGAGTGGCAATGTTGAGATCCCTTTAGTGCTGACAGTGAAGTGACTTTCACCTTTAGTCTTCAAGTTGTTCTCCCTTTGTTTTATATGAAAAATTGTTTAAAAAATGCTAAGAACTTTTTAAAACATCGTAGATGTGAATTAAAATTAAATAAAAATATTTCATTTTTTTACAAACCTATTTGTAAAAACCTTAGCTACAAATCCTAGTTGAGTTTAGAATAACTGTTTTATCTGATGCATGTGGAAAATCATGGAGTGAGGCTAGGAGTGGAAGAATAAAAACATATTCTGCTCAACAGAAATAAAACTATCACTATAAACACTCAAGGATTTAAAAAATCTTGAAACTCCTCAATTTTCTATACTATTAACCTAAACTACCCTAAAACTTCCCATCAAATTATGGACTGTTGTCCACTTGGGAAGTAAATGCTACCCTGAAACTTCCCATCCAAATATGGACTCTCATCCACTTGGTAAGTAAATGCATGACTTAGGCACAGTCATAACTTTGTATTATAATCTGCAATTTGCATTGTAAAACGGTAAATCTTAGACTGGACTTTTAGATATGAACAAACTTACAAGCAATATTCAACTTGCACACCAATCTAAGCTATCCAATGCATATTTCGATTCTTTACTTATTTCCAAGTAGCTAGATTTAGTTTCTGTTAATGAATTAACTCTCCCTCTAACATTTTGTAGTATTTAGCATAGCCTTTAATTATTGTTGAGCTATGTTTTGTTGTAATTTTGGGCGGGCCCAGAGTTAAAGAAGAATCGATTGAAGAAATATTTGAAAGTGAAATTGAAGAGTAAATTTTTAATATCTAAATGGTTAACGACATTTTAAACTTTATACAAGACTAAAATGCAACACAGCCCCCACATAAAAGAAACCCAGGCGTTACTTTCATTTCATACATTCACAGTTGCATGCGATCGATATTGAAGTGTATGTTCTTGACTGATATTTTTACTTTATTTTACAAATATAGATGAGAACAATTCGAGAAATTTGGCATTCAAGTAATATTGGGAAGGGAGATCATTGAAAGATGGATCTTCAACCGAACACAAAACAAGTAAATAGCAAATCTTCCTCTTTCTAATTTTTAGAAAGTCCACAGCAACTGAATTTCATCTCTCTGCCTGGAAACGTCTTCACCCTCCAATTGCTCTTCATTCCCTGAACCGCAGTTCATTGCCCCACTAGAAATATTCACCCTCCAACTGTGGTTCTTGCAACCACTCTTTCCACAACCTCATATCTTCAAACAACTTCAATTCTATCAAATCGCTTTCAAGGTCATGAGATTCTAGTGTATAAATATTTTTTGCATGCGCCGACCCCCTTATGCTCTTCAACTTGCTACATCCAGAAATCCAGAGATGCACCAAAGATATCAACTTTTCAAAACCTCGCAACTCCTCCACTGCTTCACATTTTCTCATGTCTAGTTCTCGTAGTTTTGCAACACCACAAAGCCCTGCTACTTTCTTCAATGCATCACAACCATTCACGTCACATGCCCCAATTTGCAAAAACATTTTATGTTTTAAGAAACATTATGTTACATTTTATGTTAAAGTTTGTAATTAATGACCAAGTGGGGTCAAGGATAATTTAGTGTAATTGCTGAATAGTTTATTAATAAATAAATGAAAGATGAGACAATAGCTCAGGGAACCTGTTAAATGAGTGTTTTACTGGTAACTTGATGGAGAAGGCTGGGTTGAGAGCATATTGACACTTGGAAGCATCCTCAAACTACTTCTAGCTGTTGCAGGTGGCAACTTCCCTATTTTTGTGGTCATGTTCCCCAAGAAAGTGGTAAGAGCAGCTGGCTCATTAAGTAAAAATTGACCCAAAAGACCTAGGCATGCTAATAAAACTTCCCATTAAAGACAGCTGAGGCTGTTCATTTTGGATTTGTGAACATTCTGAGGGAATGATGTGCACAAGAAAATTTGATGGAGGGGACTAGCTGAAGCAAGTTTTGAGTGGAAAAGTGCCGAAGACCTGAATTAGTGCAACTATTCTAAGCTAAGTTCATACTGTTGCATGCAGAACTGATTGCTGCTGAAAAATCATTAGAGTTGCAGAGGATTGTTTAACTATATAACTCACCCAGTACTTCTACCATGTGTACCAGGAGACAAGCTCGAGGGTCCTGAGAATTGCAGTCTAGCTTTATCCAGGAGTTGGTTGAGAAGAACAAGTTCCCTAAGCTATGGTCATCTCAACTATATTTCCAGGTTCTACTTGTTTTATTCAACTATCTAAGTATTTACTTTTATCTGGAAAGTTTATGTTTAATCAATGATATGTTATGCCTCTCTTCTTATTGCTGCTAGGGTTAGTTAGGAGAAATGTATATGCTGTGAAAGGATAGTAAGTTTTGAACTAGCTGAATTAGGGTAAATGATTAGAAGAATGTCTAATTTAATTGATAGATAGAAAGAAAATACCTAAAGTGTATTTTTCCACACCTTTTATAAGGAAGTACTCTAGTACAGTCGGTTAGTTTAATTTCAGATAAAGAATTCGAATGAAATATGCATGCATATGGAATTGTTAACTTCTACAGGTTCATATGTATGAATTGTTTGTATGCTTTCTTTTATGCTTTTCGTTTAGTTAGAGTGCTTGAACAAAATAAACAGAAATAGTTAGGAAAGAGCTAAGGGTATAAAACACTAGTATGTGTAATGATTTACACAGTAAATCAAAATTATTTTTAGTAAACAAATACTATATAAACAGGAAATTAACATAACTAAGATAACAGTATACAAGGATAAACATTTACCAAATTAATTCATCTAAGTGAAAATGCAAACTAGGGTAAACCAAGAATGAAATACTAACTATGTAATTATCTTTAAGAAGAATTAGGGTTTGTAAGATAACATATTTAAAAGAGATGTTCTTTTCATATTCAAAATAAATTTAAAATCTATCTACTCTATTCCATACAACCATAAGCATCAATTAGATGATTGTATGGAGTTACACAATGTATCCATGAGTAAATATAAAAAGAAAAACCTAACAGTATAATTTCCATCTCAGAGATTAAGGGAAGTAATTAAGTTATTCAGCCAATATCTCTTCCTCTATTTTATTTACAACAAAAATCATTAGTGATATTAATAACGAAGTTACTATTTAACCCCCCCCCCCCCCAATGTCAGAAACCCTCAGGATATAATTTACATAAAAGAAAAACAAACTAACTAGAAATTTACTTAACCCCAAACCTCCGAAAGGTTAATTACAACAAGAATAATTAAAGTAACAAAAAAAGATATAAATATATTATCAAAACAGAGTTACAGTCAACCAGCTGCAAGCTGTAAGTAATCATTTAAGACCGAAAACTAAACTGAAATAGTTATGGCTCTATTGCCATTTTACATTACAAGTCAAGGCTTAAAATCCTGTTCAAAAAGTATCATCACTACAAACAAGATTACAATAGACAAGACAGTTATCTCGGCTATGAAAGCCCTAACCCATCTTTGCTAAAACAACCATTAGGGCTTCTTAAAAAATTTGAACCATTCATCATGTAACGACCCCTGGCCTGTCCAAGCTTTTATGTTACAGTACATCACGACTGAGTTGAAGAACCATTTAAACCTATGAACTCCATCAACAAAAATCAACACTAGAAACCACTGTAGGAGAACCTCAGTGAAACCAAGGCTTACCAAGAGAATCATTTTGGTGGAGTCCTTTCTCTTTACGTCTTTCAACCCCGGTTAATCCTTTAAACTGCATCCTACAAAGGGGTTTGAGCATGAAAACAAGTGTTTTTAGTACCGCTGATAATAATGAAAGAAATTAAATGAACAGTGCAACAATGTTTAGAATCGAAAAGAATTTTTCATACCTGGATTTATGCTTATCTCTGCTGTGAAAAGACGAGTTTTAAAACCCTAGCCACATTTTGCAAAGACAATGAGCTCTAGGAAGGCATCGTCAGGAAGTTCACAGCACACAGTGCTCACTTTCAAACCCTCAGTCTCCCTTCAGAGAACGACGAGCATTAAGAAAACTCTGAAAGCAGGTGATGCGACATACAGAACTTAAGACTGAAACCCAACCCACGACGTGTAAAGATGCCACACCGAAAGTTAAACAACAAGAACTGTTAATTCGAGTTCAACAAGACTACATAACAACAACCCAAGTGCCATGCTCACTTCCACAAATCACCAAAGTGCCAGGGATCAACTAAAAACACTCGTAGAGGAAATGTAATGATAGGAGTAGCGTTATTGCAGAGTTGAGCAACGACATAAAAGGGTATATCCTCAAAACAAGACACTGTTTCCCCAAGTGCAACTTTTATTACAATTTAAAAATAAAATAGGCGATGAGGAAGTTCACTCTGTGGAGTAACAAACAGGCTGAGCGGCCATGATCCTGTGGCCTCTCTTCCAGAGCAGGGTAAAAGATAGGGTAAAGGCGAGATTTTAGGGTTTAGAGAGACTTTATAACAAAAACTCCAAAGTCAAAACCCCATCGAATGTGCATTGAACATGTAGCTCCAAATAATTTTGCAAAGGATAGGTTTGGCACTATAGTTCAAGACCCTCATTCAATCCTGCACACAATATTATATAAAAGTCATTATCATATTGTAATTTTTTATAGTTTCTTTATCATTGTTTTGGATTATGTTTGTTTTAACCAAAATAAATAGTATGGGAGGTAGTCACGAAACTAGGGTCTTTAACATAAGCTAAAACCTTTAAAAATGTATAAGAAAACTTATACATGCATTAGAGGAATTTTGGGGTCTAAAATGGGCCTCCTAAGGAAAATAATAAAATAATAGTTAAAATAATAAAATAATATTGATTAATTTTGGAGGAAGAAAGAAAAAAACTACTTTTTGTGTTCGTATTTTCGACATATCTCCCTGTGTTTTTACTCAATTTTCGATTGGGAGAGCTCGTTGGATGCGGAATCAAATTATGCATCCAACGAGTACCCACACTACATACTTTTGACGGACCCCGCTACCCCAAAAACAAGAAATACCTGAAAAAAAGCGTGATGATGACATCATCATCACATTTTTTCAGGTATTTCTTATTTTTGGGGTAGATGGGTCCGTCAAAAGTATGCAGTGTGGGTACTCGTTGGATGTGGAATCAAATTCCACATCCAACGAGCTCTCCCGATCGAAATTTGAGTAAAAACACAATGAGATATGTCGAAAATACGAACAAAAAAAGTAGTTTTTTTTAATGACAAATATGTCAATTCAACCATTATGGTTGACTTATTTTATTGAAATTCTATTGGTTCTTGAATTCCAACTCACAAAAACTTATTTTGGCACGTTTTCTTATAAGGCCCATTTTAGACCCCAAATTTCCTCTAATGTTCATGATTTCTCTCATATTAAATAATGCTTAGTAATCGATTCTAGGAAGATACAAAAATGGAGTATGAATCAATGCTATGTATATACTTGTAATTATAGTCATTATATAGCTAGGACTTTAGTCTAGGCATTGAATTACGAATCCTAATATGTGATTTGTTAATAAAACCCATATGAGATGAGAATCCATATAAAGGAAAATAGGGTAGATCTCTATGAGGACTAATTCTTCTTCCCTTATAATAAAAAGTATCAACACTTAGTTTAAAGAAAAACTTTGGTAATAAAACATTTCAAGTTTTGAAAGGTACTTGAATAGTTATAAACAATCCTATTTACCAAGTACTAGTGTTAATGTTTAGTTTAGGACAAAGTATTTTACAACCACAATTCGATCATAGATCTTCTAGGTAACTGTAACTATTTAATGGTAAAAATAAATGTGTTCCACAAGATACATATACTAGAATTACATACAAGTTTTCAACTGAAAATCACAGGATGAAAGTTAAATGAACAGGTTCTATGATAGTAAGCGTAACGGAGCTAAATACAGTTTATTGAAATATTGTTATTACTAACAATTATGTAGGTTTCTAACAATAAAGATCAACGATACCTCTTTCTTGGCTCAGGATGTAAAACAAATAATTTAACTAGCATTTTATTTTATGCTAGTTGAATGTTAATCTCGAAGAGTGGGCTAAGGAATTTTATGAACTAAAGCTGGGAGCAATGAACATGAAGAACTAAACTGTAAATTTTTAAGTCTGCTTCGATATGTGCCTGACATTGTGGATGAGAAGCCTAAGGTACATCATTTTCTAAGTTGTTTACCCTTCCATATAAAAGATAAAATTGAATATGACAATCCAAAAACCTTAGAAGAAGCGATGAGAAAGGCGAATTTATGTTATGAGCAGAATCGCAAAAAGGAAAGTATGTCAAACTGGAAGGCTAAAAGATCTAATAATTTTGAACAGAGAAAGAAATGTTTCGTACCTAACCATAATTTTAAGAATAATAACACACGTAGTTTTCCTAATAAAAATTTCCAAGGGAATAAAGGTAATTCACAATTAAATCCAAATGGCCAAAGAAATAAAGAATCTGTTAATAATCACAGTAACTACAGCAAGAATAATGAACGAAAAGAACCAGTAAAATGTTGGGAATGTAATGGTCCTCATTATGCATCAGTTCACCCCAATTGGAAGAAGACGGTTAGCAACATACATACAATGCAGGAGGAGATTATTGTTGGTGATCTAGCGAGGACAATGCCCAGGATCAACGCCGCATTGGAAAACAGGCATGCGGACTATCAAACTTCCATGGTGGAAGTGTAAGGTCAGCTGAATCAAACACCTATATTTATTTTAATTGATCTAGGGGCTAGCTTAAGTTATATTTCTCCTGATTTAGTAGAAAAATGCAAGTTATCAATAGAAAAGTTTGCAAAGTCATGGTTAATCCAGCTAGCTACTGGCGCAAAAAGAAGGGTGATTAGTTTCGTAAAGGATTGTACTGTAAACATGGATCAGTTTGAAACCTCTGTTAAGCTTAATGTACTACCTTTGGGTTCTTATGATATGTTAATTGGCATGGATTGGTTAGAACATCATAGGGTAGTCCTAAATTGCTTCGATAAAACTTTTACTTGCGTAAATAATGATGGAGAAACAGTAAATGTAAGAGGAATCCGTAGGAAAATAGCTATAAGACAGATATTTGCTTTGCAATTAAAGAAAGCTGTTTGGAAGGGTTGTAAAGCCTTTGCTGTAACAGTAATTAACGAAGAAAATACTAATAATGAAGATAAATTAAAAATGGAAAACATTCCGATCCTGAGGGAGTATTCAGATGTATTTCCGGAAGAAATTTTGGGATTGCCTCCGAAGAGGGAGTTAGACTTCACTATTGAGCTGGTACCTAGTACAGTGCCTAGCTTAAAAGACCCTTATTGGATGAATATATTGGAATTAAATGAATTAAAATCATAGTTAAAAGAACTTATCGATAAGAATTATATTAGACCCAGTGTGTCTCCTTGGGGAGCACCTGTTATTTTTGTTAAAAAGAAGGACAGAACTCTATGATTATGTATAGATTACCGTCAACTTAATAAAATGACTATTAAAAATAGATATCCGTTACCCCGCATAGATGATCTATTTGATCAGCTACGTGGAGAGACTGTATTCTCGAAGATTGATTTACGATCAAATTATCACCAGGTCTGAATCAAGGATGAATATATCTTTAAAACAACTTTTAGGACCAGGTATGGTCATTATGAATTTGTTGTTATGCCATTTGGGCTTACTAATGCCTCGACTGTATTCATGTGTCTGATGAATAATGTAATGCATAAGTACCTTGATAAATTCGTGGTTGTATTCATTAACGACATTTTAATTTATTCGAAGTCTAAAGAAGAACATGAACATCACTTAAAAATTGTTTTACAAGAATTACAAGAACATCAGCTCTATGCAAAATTCAGTAAACGTGATTTCTTTTAAGGATAAAATACAGTATCTGGGTCATGTAGTGACTAAAGAAGGGATCTCAGCTGATCCAGAAAAGATAAAGGCAATCGAAGAATGGCCAGTCCCAAAAGATATAACTGACGTATGATCATTCATGGGGATTACTGGCTATTATCGAAGATTTACCAAAGGGTTTTCAAGAATTGTGAATACCATTACTTCTTTACAGAAGAAAGGGAAGAAATTCGAGTGGAGTCAAAAATGTGAAGATAGTTTTAAAAAGTTAAAAACATTATTAACTACCGCACCAATCTTAAGAATTGATGATCCTAATAAAGACTTTCTAGTATGTACTGACGCATGCAATGACGATCTGGGCGGAGTTTTAACTCAGGAAGGACATGTCATTGCATATGAGTCAAGGAAGCTGAAGATTCATGAGAAAAACTATGTGACCTATGACTTGTAATTGTTGATGAAATTGTCATTGATGCCAACATGGACTTGCAGAGGCCCCACAAGATGCCATTGATGCCACCAAATCCCACCTGTAGTGCCTTGGACCCCTTACAAAGTGGGTTTGTGCCTTGAAGCACCTTGTACCAGTTGACAAGGTCCTTGTACCCACAATGCTGGATCTTGATGCCACCACCTTACTGAAGATGTTGAAGACTCTGTTAATGGTGTTGAAGACCCTGGAGATGGTCCTGAAGCCTTGATGGACGTTGGAGAAACCCTAGATGGGTTAGAGAAGCATTAATGACCCTGGAGATGGTCCTGAAGCCTTGATGGACATTGGAGAAACCCTAGATGGGTTAGAGAAGCATCAATGACCCATTCAATGGTCATTCATGCTATGATGGTGTCATGGTACCTTAGGTGAAGGCCTGGCACCCCGAAAGGTGATGTCATGATGGATCGTGGCCCTTGGAGGTCGCTTGTATGGTTTAGGTGGTTGAAGAAGCCTTTAAAGAAGTCCTTGGACCCACACTTGGTGAATTAGTGGCCCTTATACCCTTGGAGCCTCTACATGCTTGATGATGCCCTTACCACTTGGAGGAAGCATTTATTGTGGGTTTATTGATGGAGCCCTTCTTGTTGCACCCATGGTGTCCTTCTGACATGTTGATGGAATCCTTGAAGAAGCCCTCACGCACATACGAATGAAGCTCTCTTGCATTTGATGATCATATGGCATTATGATGGAGGAGCCTTTGGACATGCCCATGGATCCTTGTTTAGCCCTCAATCTTGATGAAGCCTTGGTGCTGTCTTCCTTGCCTTGTTAAGGATTTCTTTGTGTCATGATAGAGCTCTTGGTTGGTGATGTATCCCTTGGTACCATAAAAGTACTTGAAGATACTTTCAAGATGAATTCAAGTAAAATTTGATGTCCTGCACAAATTGAAGAATTTAAGGGTGAAGGACCATGTGTTTTCAAATAATCCCATCATAGGATGATAGCCCTTTTCATGCTGTTTCCAACGATAGGTGGCACGTCATGTAACTCCTTACAGTTGAAAAGATATGATTTTTTGAAGTTGGTATACCCCACCTTTTTGGGGCAACCAACTAAACAAAAGATATTTTTTTTTAATTAAACCCCAAGCAGGTCGGCCCCTAGAAAAATTGCTAAGAAAATGTGTATAAATAACAACCCAAGGCCCTCATTTCAAAGTGGTGAGAAAGTGGAAATTTAGCTTTGATTTTCGGCTGTCTCTGAGGCAAAATTCGCAGCAACAATAAGCGTAGCAGCAGCAGACAAATAGACACGAATTTCTGTAGCAGCAATTTTTTTGTTTTGTTTCGTCTTGACATGGTTGAGGGCTTGACTGTAGCAGATCTAGAGTAACCAACGAATGTGTGACCAGCAGCAGCAGACTTAGTTTTTTTTTCACAGCAGAGATACACAGTTACGAGTTGCAGGCAACCTAATAAGGAATTTTTTTTCTTGTTTACTGAGGCAGCCACCATTGAATAAAGTCCCGAATTGTAGATATTGGCAATAAATTAGTCCTCAGCTGGTGATAGCCCAGAGTTGTAATATGAACCAGCAGGCTAAAAGCAACCATTAAAGAGGAGGAAAATACACGTGTAAAACTGGTCCAAAATTTCCACTAAGACAAAGAGGATTTAAGTGTTGATTTCATCATTTCCTGTAGTAGATTTGGGACAGAATTAATGGCTTTAGCAGGAATTCTGGGAAGCCAAATGACAATGCTCTGGTTAAGGTAGGGGTATTGCACAATAAGCATACTGAAGGTAATCCGTTAGCTGTTCCCTTTTGTTAAGACTTCTGTAAACTCAAGCTGGTTGTTCATCAAGTATGCTAGGTGACATCCATACCTCTTTTCAAGCAATCTGGGTACAGAAATGACTGTGAATGGTTCATGGATGGATTTCCATTAGCATGGCATCTCAAAACTCAGTTGGAGGGTTTTGAGGCTGCTTTGGATCTCAGAATGGGTTGTTTCTGTTGGCAGTATAAAGGCACATTCATGGTTAATATACTGATTGGAATGGTCAACTTCCATATCTGAACTCTCTCAATACACTGTTGCAGAGAATGTTGAAGTGATGACAACACACTGGAGATATTGAGGAGTAATACCCTGGAAAGCAGTGACATTGTTTGACTGTGCATCTAAACCCTCCATTCAAGATAGAATTGGGTAGACCCTTGTACAAGGTTTATCACCACTTAAAGGAACAAAAAGACATCCTACAAAACTAGTTAAAGGTCTGAGTATACACAGGTTTGTTGAATAAAGTTGGGTCTGTTCTTGAGGCAGTATTTTGTAAGCAAGAAAGACCTAGTGAATATTTTCTTGCAATGCATAATTAAAGCAGGCTTTATAAGCAGCAAAAATTGGCAGTGGTTGACTGAAGTCACTTTCTTGACAAGTATGATTGAGAAACCTAGGCAAACTCTTGACATGAACAGATCCTTTATGAGCAGATCTTTGATGAGTGCAGCAAGGGAAGAAATACATGTCCATCTTTAGCCTTAACGATTAACCGCTAGATAATCAATAGTATTGAATTAAGATGACTTGGCATGAGACTTGACCAACAGTATTAATGAGCAACAAAGAGTGATAAAGTGACAAGATGGCAGTTTGACACCTGCAGCAGTATGACAGTGATACCTTCAACAGAAGACATGAGCAGAACCCTGAAGGCATGACTATGATGACTATGGATAAGTTGATGACATGACTATTGTGCAGCTAGTAGGGCTTTAATGTAGTGAGCTAGTAGTGCTTTTATGCAGTCATGATTTTGGACAACAACCCGACATGAAACTGATCAGTGGAAGCACAATGCAAGGCTGATGCCTAGTCAAAGATCATGAAGACATGAGCAGACCTTGAGAGTGATGAGTATGTTGAGACGGTGAGCTGTAATTGTAAAATCAAACTTGTCTTGCTTTTGAGGTTAGGATACCTCGAACCCTTCTTAGCAGGGTCTAAGAAAACCAGATAGGGTCTTGGATGAAGAGTAGGTGCTCTTTGTATAAGTAGGTGCTGATTTTACCTCACGGTTGTAGCCGTTCCAAAACAAATACAAAAAGATTACAAAATCATATGGTGTTATGTTCTCTTGTGCTATGGTTCTTGTTATGACTTCATCATTCAAATGCTTATGATTTATAAATGATGAAGTGATAGATGTTTATGAAATGATTATGCAAATGGTAGAATAATGCATTGATGAATTAGTTGTTGATTGTTAAAATTGAAAAAGTAATAAAGACTGCACACACAGATTCACCCTCCCTCTCTGTGTGCTTGGTGTGTCTAACAATTGGTATCAGAGCAGGCCTTCCTCACAAGCCTTAGCAAGCTTGAAGGAGATCCTTAGACACAATGGAAGAAAAAAAAGAGTCATCAAGCAATGACGCGCCTATACTTGATATGACAGATTATTTCAGTTGGAGGAGCAAAATGAAGGCTTATCTGAAGAAGTTTGGTGTTTGGGAGATTGTTATCAATCCACCCACTCTATCAAATAAGAAGGGAAGATCATCTATACATAAGGAAGCAAAGAAGTACAACACCACAGCCTTGAAGTTCCTCATGGATGGACTTCTCAACTCAGTGAAGGAAATTGTAGGAGAGTACACTTTAGCCAAAGACCTATGGTTCAAGTTGGAAAGCAAGTATCAGAAGGCAAGACCAGAACCCCAAAAGACAAATCAGGAGTCAAAAGACAAGCCCCCAGAAGAGATCAATCAAGAGGAAGACAAGCAAGAAGATGACTCCAGTAAAGATATGAACTCTTGTGATTGTAATGATAGTTTGTGTGATGAAATTGAGAAGGTTCTTGCAGATGATGATAAAGGGATATCAAAGACTGCACATGGGATACATCTCACGTTGTTGAATATTGATCTCAGATCCAATTGGTTTTTAAACACAGTAAATCTGAACCAGAGTGACTTCACGAAGTTCAAAAAGAAAATCTTGGACTCCTTGAATGAATATCAACAGAAGACCATGACAATGAAAGTGTTGCTTGTGAAGCTCAAAAACAAGGACAAAGAGTTGCAAGATCGAATGAAAGAAAAGGATGTTGAAGTTGAACAACTAAAGACTGAATTGATCAGTCAAAAGAAAGAACCAAAAAATCCTACTCAAGAGCTTGAAGAAATTAGAGAGGTCAATCATGATTTGAAGACTCAACTGGAGGAAGCCAAGAGGATAGAAGAAATACTGAAGAGTCAAATGGAAGAAAAGGAGAAGACAATCCAGAAGTTGGAAATGGAGGTAGTTGGTCTCATGAAGAAAGGTAAGAAGAATGAAGCCTTGGTCAAGTTCCAAGACAATTCAATTGTTCTAGATAAGATCTTGGATTGCCAAAGATCTCCACTCGACAAAACTAGTCTTGGTTATAAGAAGAACAAAGAAAAATATGAAGATGACACTTGGTCTCTGAAGATTCCAGAAGCAAGTCCATCAACGTCCAAAGCTGCTCCCCATACACCTACACATAACAACAAGGACTTTGGAAGTTCAAAGATGAACAAGGAGTTAGGTCTATCCCTCAAAGCAAGCTCATAAAAGAAACAACTCCAAGACCCAGGTATGAAAGTGGTTTCAATGGTCATTGTTATTTTTGTTCTAACTTTGGTCATAAGGCTATGGATTGTAGATTCTATGGAAGAAGAAGGGTTGGAAGCCCCAATGACTCAATTAGATGTTGGACATGTAATCAAGTCGGACATGTTGCTGCCACATGTCACACATTGAGATGCTACACTTGCAGTGGGTTTGGCCACAAAGCCCAAGAATGTGCAAGTCAAAGATGTCAACCAAGAATGAGTCATTCATATACATCAGCAAGAAGATTTGAATATCAGAAGATAAATTCCTACAGTCAGGGACACTCTAGGGCATGGAGAAATGAAGTTGATCAAAGAAGTGTTGGAAGTTCCAACAGCTCAGTCAGGTGTTGGACATGCAACAATGTTGGTCACATTGTTGCATATTGTCGTACGATGAGGTGTTATAACTGCAGTGGCCTCGGGAACAAAGCTCAAGATTGTTGGGGTACACGGAAACAATCCTTGAGAAGTTACCTATACAGCTCATCAAGGAAAGCCAGTGCAAATGAAGGAACAAATGCTCAAAGGACAGATGCCAAGAAGCAAGTATGGATGAGGAAGACCGAGCAGTTGCAAATAGGAGAGGTTGATCAGAGCAGGGAGGATGGCTGCCATATGGAAAGCCTAGTGTAAGGTCTCTCAAAGACCTTAGCACACCTAGAGTTCATGAGGTTGGAGGATGAACTCAAAGAAAAAAGGATGATTACTCCAGGCATACAGACAAGTCCTAAGATTGTGCATATTAACAGGGGGATCAGTGAGCAGTGATCAGAGATTTCAGATGTGTGGACACCCTTTGCCATGATGCCAAAGGGGGAGAGATGAAGACAAAAGGGGAGCATGCTCACAGGGGGAGCATGAATTGTTGTCATCAATGACAAAGGGGGAGATTGTTGATGAAATTGTCATTGATGCCAACATGGACTTGCAGTGGCCCCACAGGATGCCATTGATGCCACCAAATCCCACCTGTAGTGCCTTGGACCCCTTACAAAGTGGGTTTGTGCCTTGAAGCACCTTGTACCAGTTGACAAGGTCCTTGTACCCACAAGGCTGGATCTTGATACCACCACGTTGCCGAAGATGTTGAAGACTTTGTTGATGGTGTTGAATACCCTGGAGATGGTCCTAAAGCCTTGATGGACATTGGAGAAACCCTAGATGGGTTAGAGAAGCATCAATGACACATTCAGTGGTCATTCATGCTATGATGGTGTCATGGTACCTTAGGTGAAGGCCTGGCACCCCCACAGGTGATGCCATGATGGATCGTGGCCCTTGGAGGTTGCTTGTATGGTTTAGGTGGTTGAATAAGCCTTTAAAGAAGTCCTTGGACCCACACTTGGTGAATTAGTGGCCCTTATACCCTTGGAGCCTCTACATGCTTGATGATGCCCTTACCACTTGGAGGAAGCATTTATTGTGGGTTTATTGATGGAGCCCTTCTTGTTGCACCCATGGTGTCCTTCTGACATGTTGATGGAGTCCTTGAAGAAGCCCTCTTGCACATATGAATGAAGCTCTCTTGCATTTGATGATCATATGGCGTTATGATGGAGGAGCCTTTGTACATGCCGATGGATCCTTGCTTAGCCCTCAACCTTGATGAAGCCTTGGTGGTGTCCTCCTTGCCTTGTTAAGGAGTTCTTTGTGTCATGATAGCGTTCTTGGTTGGTGATGTAGCCCTTGGTACCATAAAAGTACTTGAAGATACTTTCAAGATGAATTCAAGTCAAATTTGATATCCTGCACAAATTGAAGAATTTAAGGGTGAAGGACCATGTGTTTTCAAATAAGTCCATCATAGGATGATATCCCTTGTCATGTCATTTCCAACGATAGGTGGCACATCATGTAACTCCTTACGGTTGAAAAGATATGATTTTTTGAAGTTGGTATACCCCACCTTTTCGGGGCAGTCGACTAAACAAAAGATTTTTTTTTAATCAATTTTTTTTTAAATTAAACCCCAAGCAGGCCGGCCCCTAGAAAAATTGCTAAGAAAATCTGTATAAATAACAATCCAATGCCCTCATTTCAAAGTGGTGAGAAAGTGGAAATTTAGCTCCGATTTTTGGCTGTCTCTGAGGCAAAATTCGCAGCAGTAGTAAGGGTAGCAGCAGTAGACAAACAAACATGAATTTCTGTAGCAGCATTTGTTTTGTTTTGTTTTGTCTTGACATGGTTTAGGGCTTGACTGTAGCAGATCTACAGTAACCAACGAATGTGTGACCAGCAGCAACAGACTTAGTTTTTTTTTCACAGCAGAGATACATAGTTACGAGTTGCAGGCAACCTAATAAGGAATTTTTTTTCTTGTTTACTGAGGCAGCCACCATTGAATAAAGTCCTGAATTGTAGATATTGGCAATAAATCAGTCCTCAGCTGGTGATAGCCTAGAATTGTAATATGAACCAGCAGGCTAAAAGTAACCATTAAAGAGGAGGAAAATACCTGTGTAAAACTAGTCCAAAATTTCCACTAAGACAAGGAGGATTTAAGTGTTTATTTCATAATTTCTTGTAGCAGATTTGGGACAGAATTAATGGCTTTAGCAGGAATTCTGGGCAGCCAAATGACAATGCTCTGGTTAAGGTAGGGGTATTGCACAATAAGCATACTGAAGGTAATCCGTTAGTTGTTCCCTTGTGTTAAGACTTCTGTAAACTCAAGCTGGTTGTTCATCAAGTACGCTAGGTGACATACATACCTCTTTTCAAGCAATCTGGGTACAGAAATGACTGTGAATGGTTCATGGATGGTTTTCCATTAGTATGGCATCTTAGAATTCAGTTGGAGGGTTTTGAGGATGCTTTGGATCTCAGAATGGGTTGTTTCTGTTGGCAGTATAAAGGCGCATTCATGGTTAATATACTGATTGGAACGGTCAACTTCCATATCTGAACTCTCTCAATACACTGTTGCAGAGAATGTTGAAGTGATGACAACGCACTAGAGATATTGAGGAGTAATACCCTGGAAAGCAGTGACATTTTTTGATTGTGCATCTAAACCCTCCATTCAAGATATAAGTGGGCAGACCCTTGGACAAGGTTTATCACCATTTAAAGGAGCAAAAAGACATCCTGCAAAACTAGTTAAAGGTCTGAGTATACACAGGCTTGTTGAATAAAGTTGGGTCTGTTCTTGAGGCAGTATTTTGTAAGCAAGAAAGACCTAGTGAAGATTTTCTTGCAATGCATAATTAAAGCAGGCTTTTTAAGCAGCAAAAATTGGCAGTGGTTGACTGAAGTCACTTTCTTGACAAGTATGATTGAGAAACCTAGGAAAACTCTTGACATGAACAAATCCTTTATGAGCAGATCTTTGATGAGTGCAGGAAGGGAAGAAATACATGTCCATCTTTAGCCTTAACGATTGACCGTTAGATAATCAACAGCATTGAATTAAGATGACTTGGCATGAGACTTGACCAGCAGTATTGATGAGCAACAAAGAGTGATAAAGTGACAAGATGGTAGTTTGACACCTGCAGCAATATGACAGTGATACCTTTAGCAGAAGTCATGAGCAGAACCCTGAAGGCATGACTATGATGACTATGGATAAGTTGATGACATGACTATTGTGCAGCTAGTAGTGCTTTAATATAGTGAGCTAGTAGTGCTTTTATGCAGTGATGATTTTGGACAACAACCTGACATGAAACTGATTAGTGGAACACAATGTAAGGCTGATGCCCAGTCAAAGATCGTGAAGACATGAGCAGGCCTTGAGAGTGATGAGTATGTTGAGACGGTGAGCTGTAATTGTAAAAGCAAACTTGTCTTGCTTTTGAGGTTAGGATACCTCAAACCCTTCTTAGTAGGGTCTAAGAAAACCAGGCAGGGTCTTGGATGAAGAGTAGGTGCTCTTTGTATCAGTAGGTGCTGATTTTACCTCACGGTTGTAGCCGTTCCAAAACAAATACAAAAATATTACAAAATCATATGGTGTTGTGTTCTCTTGTGCTATGGTTCTTGTTATGACTTCATCATTCAGATGCTTATGATTTATAAATGATGAAGTGATAGATGTTTCTGAAATGATTATGCAAATGGTAGAATAATGCATTGATGAATTAGTTGTTGATTGTTAAAATTGAAAAAGTAATAAAGACTGCACACACATATTCACCCCCCCTCTCTGTGTGCCTGGTGTGTCTAACAAGAATTGGCTGCTGTTATACATGCCTTAAAGATGTGGCGTCATCATTTAATTAGAAGAAAGTTTATATTAATGACAGATAACAAAGGGTTAAACTATTTGTTGGATCAACCTAACTTAAATGCAAGGCAAGCTAGGTGGTTAGCCTTCCTTAGCGAGTACGATTTTGAAATCCAGCCTATTAAGGGAAAATAAAATAAGGTTGTTGATGCTTTAAGCAGGAATGCAAAACTAAATTTCGTAGCAGCAATCAACACGTATAAAACAGATTTTGAAGAACAACTAGAAGAAGGAATAAGATTGGATGAAAATTATCAGAAATTACAACCAAAGGTAACATAAAATTTAATTGAAAGTTTAAGTACAGGGTATGGTTTAAATGAAAAATGATTATTACTATATAAAGATAGACTATATATATACCTAATATACCTAAAATTAAGTTACTGATTTTAAACGAAATTCATAAGACTTCTTACTCAGGACATCCTGGTTATCAGAAGACTATAACCATGTTAAGAAATGATTATTTTTGCCAAACATGAAAAATGAACTGGCAGAATACATTGCTAAATGCTTTGAGTGTCAGCAAGTAAAAACTGAACACCAGCATCCAGCCGGGTTGCTTCAGCCCTTACCTATTCCTAGCTGGAAGTGGGAGATAATCAACCTTGATTTTATTACAGGACTACCTAGAAAGCAAAATTTGAATGACTCAATAATGGTAGTCGTTAATAAACTTAGTAAGGAAGCTCACTTTATACATGTAAAAACTACTTACAAAGCTGCTAATATTGCTGATATTTTCCTAAAACAATTTTTTCGTTTACATGGAATACCGAAGGTAATAATTTCAGATCGAGACCCTAAGTTTATGGGCAACTTCTGGAAGTTTTTGTTTAAAGGACTGAATATTACATTAAATTTCAGTACCTCTTTCCATCCTCAGAAAGATGGACAGACTGAAAGAGTGAATCAAGTATTGGAAGATTTGCTCAGAATGTATGTTAAAGAACATCCAGGTAAATGGGAATATTACTTACACTTGGTAGAGTTTTCTTACAACAATCACTACCAAGCTTCAACAAGATATGGTCCTTTTGAAATTTTGTATGGCAGGAAGTGCACTACCCCCATCTCATGGAGTAATCCAGTTGACAGGTTAGTATTAGGACCTAAACTATTAAAAGAGATGGAGTTAATTGTAAAACAGGTGCAAGGTAACTTGAAAGTTGCGCAAGATCGACAGAAAAGTCAAGCAGATCTTAAATGAACTCAAAAGGAGTTCCAGGTTGGTAAACATGTCTTTATTAAGGTGAGGCCTAAGAAACGTTCTCTGAGATTAGGAAGTTGTGCTAAGTCAGCACCCTGATATTGCGGACCTTTTGAAATACTGTCCAGAATAGGACAGGTGGCATATCAACTGGCTTTACCACCAAATTTGAAGGTTCACAATGTCTTTCATATTTATGTGTTAAAAAAATATGTACATGATGCTACTCATGTTATAAACTGGAATGATGTGCAGGTGGAACCCAAAGGAGATTTTCTGGTGGAACCGGATTGTATCCTCGAAAAGAGGGAGATCATGCTTTGGAATTGCACCATTGGTCAAGTGAAGGTGCAATGGAAGCACCTTAATCCAGAAGAAACCACTTGGGAATTGGAGAGTCATATGCGGGATGCATATCCAATTCTGTTCCAGGGAAATTCTGAAGATGAAGAATAAATAACATCGAGGACGATGTTATAATTTAAGGGGGTGTGTATGTCACATGCCCCAATTCGCAACAACATTTTATGTTTTAAGAAACATTATGTTACATTTTATGTTAAAGTTTGTAATTAATGACCAAGTGGGGTCAAGGATAATTTAATGCAATTGTTGAATATTTTATTAATAAATAAATGAAAGATGAGACAATAGCTTAGGGAAGCTGTTAAATGAGTGTTTTACTGGTCACTTGATAGAGAAGGCTGGGTTGAGAGCAAATTGACACTTGGCTGCATCCTCAAACTACTTTTAGCTATTACAGGTGGCAACTTCCCTATTTTTGTGGTCAAGTTCCCCAAGAAAGTGGAACAAGAGCAGGTGGCTCATTAAGCAAAAACTGACCCGAAAGACCTAGACATGCTAATAAAACTTCCCATTGAAGACAGCTGAGGCTGCTCATTCTGGATTTGTGAACATTCTAAGGGAATAATGTACACAAGAAAATTCGATGGAGAGGACTAGCTGATGCAAGTTTTGAGTGGAAAAGAGTTGAAGACCTGAACTAGTGCAACTATTTTAAGCTGAGTTCATACTGCTGCATGCAGAACTGATTGCTGCTGAAAACTCATTAGAGTTGCAGAGGATTGTTTAACTATATCTCTCACCAAGTACTTCTACCAGGTATACCAGGAGACAAGCTCGGGGGTCCTAAGAATTGCAGTCTATCTTTCTCCAGGAGTTGGTTGAGAGGAACAAGTTCCCTAAGCTGTGGTCATCTCAACTATATTTCCAGGTTCTACTTGTTTTATTCAACTATCTAAGTATTTATTGTTATCTGGAAAGTTTATGTTTAATCAATGATATGTTATGCCTATGTTCTTATTGCTCCTAGGGTTAGTTAGGAAAAATGTATATGCTATGAAATGATAGTAAGTTCTAAACTAGCTGAATTAGGGTAAATGATTAGAAGAATGTCTAATTTAATTGATAGATAGAAAGAAAATACTTAAACTAGATTTTTCCACACCTTTTATAAGGTAGTACTCTAGTATAGTAGGTTAGTTTAATTTCAGATAAAGAATTCGAATGAAGTATGCATACATATGAAATTGTTAACTTCTACAGGTTGATATGTATAAATTGTTTGTATGCTTTCTTTTATATTTTTCGTTTAGTTAGAGTACTTGAACAAAATAAATAGAAATAGTTAGGAAAGAGCTAAAGGTATAAAACACTAGTCTGTGTAATGATTTACACAGTAAATCAAAATTATTATTATAAGTCTAAAATTTTAATAGTAAACAGATAATAACATAACTAAGATAACTTAAAAGAAACAATATACAATGATAAACATTTACCAAATTAATTCATCTAAGTGAAAATGCAAACTAGGGTAAACCAAGAATGAAATACAAACTATGTAATTATCTTTAAGAAGAATTAGGGTTTGTAAGATAACCTATTTAAAAGAGATGTTCTTTTCATATTTAAAATAAATTCAAAATCTGTCTACTCTATTCGATACAACCATAAGCATAAATTATATGACTGTATGGAGTTACATACTTTATCCATGAGTAAATATAAAAATAAAAACCTAACAGTGTAATTTCCATCTCAGAGAAATCATTACTGATATTAATAACTAAGTTACTATTTAAAAAATCCCCACTGCCAGAAATCGATATAATTTACATAAAAGAAAAACAAAATAACTAGAAATTTACTTAACCCCAAACCTCCTAAAGGTTAATTACTACAAGAATAATTAAAGTAACCAAAATATATATAAATATATTATCAAAACAGAGTTACAGTCAACCAATTGCAAGCTGTAAGTAATCATTTAAGACCGAAAATTGAAGTGAAATAGTTACGACTCTATGGCCTTTTTACATTACAAGTCAATGCTTAAAATCTTGTTAAAAAAGTATCATCACTACAAACAAGATTTACAACAGACAAGACAATTGTCTCGGCTATGAAAGCCCTAACCCATCTTTGCTAAATGAGCCACTAGGGCTTCTTAAAAATTTTGAACCATTCATCATGTAACGGCCCCTGGCCTATCTAAGCCTTTACGTTACAGTACATCACAGCCGAGATGAAGAACCATTTAAACCTACGAAATCCATCAACAAAAATCAACACTAGAAACCAATATAGGAGAACCTCAGTGAAACCGAGGCTTACCAGGAGAATCGTTTTGGTGGAGTCCTTTCTCTTTACGTCTTTCAACCTCGGTTAATCCTTTAAACTGCAGCCTGCAAAAGGGTTTGAGCATGAAAACAAGAGTTTTTAATACCACTGATAATAATGAAAGAAATTAAATGAACAGTGCAATAATGTTTAGAATCGAAAATAATTTTTCATACCTAGATTTATCCTTTATCTTTGCTGTGAAAAGACGAGTTTTAAAACCCTAGCCACCTTTCGAGCTCCGAGAAGGCACCGTCAGGAAGTTCATATCACAGAGTGCTCACTTTCAAACCCTGAGTCTCCCTTCAAAGAACGACGAGCATTAAGAAAACTCTGACAGCATGTAACACGACATACATAACCTAAGACTGAAACCCAAGCCACGACGGGTAAAGACGCCACACCAAAATTTAAACAGCAAGAACTGTTAACCCGAGTTCAACAAGACTACATAACAACAACCCAAGTGCCATGCTCACTTCCAGAAATCACCAAAGCGCCAGGGATTAACCAAAAACACTCGCAAAGGCAATGTAATGATAGAAGTAGCGTTATTGTAGAGTTGAGCAACGACAGAAAATGGTATATCCTCAAAACAAGACATTGTTTCCCCAAGTACAACTCTTATTACAGTTTAAAAATAAGACAGGCGACAAGGAAGTTCACTTTATGGAGTAACAAACAGGCTGAGCAGCCATGAGCTTGCAGCCTTTCTTCCATAGCAGGGTAAAAGATAGGGTAAAGGCGAGATTTTAAGGTTTAAAGAGATTTTATAACAAAAACTCCAAAGTCAAAACACTATCAAATGTGCATCGAACACGTAGCTCCAAATATTTTTGCAAAAGATGGGTTTGGCACTATAGTTCAAGACCCTCGTTCAATCTTACACATAATATTATATAAAAGTCATTATCATATTGTAATTTGTTATGATTTCTTTATCATTGTTTTGGAGTATGTTTGTTTTAACCAAAATAAATAGTATGTGAGGTAGTCACGAAACTAGGGTCTTTAACATAAGCTAAAACCTTTAAAACTGTATAAGAAAACTTATACATGTTCATGATTTCTCTCATATTAAATAATGCTTAGTAATGGATTCTAGGAAGATACAAAAATGGAGAATGAATCAATGATATGTATATACTTGTAATTATAGGGATTATCTAGCCAGGACTTTAGTCTAGGCATTGAATTACTAATACTAATATGTGATTTGTTAATAAAACCCGTATGAGATGAGAATCCATATAAAGGAAAAATAGGGTAGAACTCTATGAGGACTAATTCTTTTCCCTCACCATAAAAAGTATCAACACTTAGTTTAAAGAAAAACTTTGGTAATAAAACATTTCAAGTTTTGAAAGGTACTTGAATAATTATAAACAGTCCTATTTACCAAGTAGGAGTGTTAATGTTTAGTTTAGGACAAAATATTTTACAACCACAATTGGATCATAGATCTTCTAGGTTACTGTAACTTTTTAATGGTAGAAAGAAATATGTTCCACAAGATACATATATTAGAATTACATACAAGTTTTCAAGTGAAAATCACAGGATGAAAGTTAAATGAACAGGTTCTATGATAGTAAGTTTAAGGAGCTAAATCCAGTTTATTGAAATATTGTTATTACTAACAATTATGTAGGTTTCTAACAATAAAGATCAACGATACCTCTTTCTTGGCTAAGGCTGTAAAACAAATAATTTAACTAGCATTTTATTTTATGCTAGTTGAATGTTAATCTTGATGTGAAAATAAGGGTAACAAAACTGCTTACCTGTAGAACCTGTAAAAGAAACATCACTTCACTCCATTAGTTACAAGCTAAGTAAGTCTCAATGTCAAGTGAAGTTCTTTCCTACTTGTCATAAGACAGTAAAAACATACTTAGTATCAGGCTTAGACATAGTCTTCTTTTCCTGTCATTTTAAAAACATTCACTGTTAAATTCAAATCCTTAACTTGGAACCATGAAGATGAACAAATAATCATACAGAACTAGAGATTTACAAATGATCAGTTCTAGATACTTCTACTTAGTATGAGGTTTAGACATAGCCTTCTTTTCCTGTCATTCTAAAAACATCCAATGTTAAATTCAAATCCTTAACTTGGAACCATGAAGATGAACAAATAATCATACAGAACTAGAGATTTACAAATGTTCAGTTCTAGATACTTCTCTTTAAAGTAACGGTTAGCAGTTATCGTTCTTAGGCAATGATGACTACCAACATTTTATGTTACATGAAAATTTTTAAATTTTTACGAATTTTTGGGTTATTACAATTCAAGTTTAGTCAAGTTTAGTGAGCAATGCTTCAACCTCCACCAGTTCTAAACAATCGTTAATGTCTAGTTGTCAAAGGCCGGGGGCAAACCCCTTCACCGAATGATAGTTTCCTTATTCTTGTGCCGTGCAGGTCTAACAGTTTGAGTCGAGGAAGCATGCAGTCGTGATCAATGGTGAAGTCCGCCAATCTGCACCCACTCAGATCTGTTAATGTATCTATTTTTTCTCCAACATATTCCACCCTTTGAAAGGGCAGTGGCACTTTACGTATTGGACAATTCATTGCTTTCAAAGTTTCTAGATTGTTTAACTCTTTTACATCTGCTGGTAAATACTCTACTGTTCCACAATCTATAGTGAGATTTGTCAGTTGTTTCAACTTTCCAACAGAATCGAACAAACATTTCCATTTCCCGCCAAAGAGTGTCAGTTGTCTTAAGCTCTTCAAGTTACCCAGCGAAGGCCGCAGCATTTCCATGGAGGATGCTTCAGAGGATACTCTTAGAATCTCCAAGTTACTTCCAAGTTACTTAGGTTTCCAATATCACTTGGCAATTCTCTTAAGTTTGTATTCCATAACGAAAGCTTTTGCAGGGAGCACTGATGTGTGACCTGTGGAGGCAGTACTTCCATTTTTGGACAACTTGAATGGTCTAAGCTTTCCAGCGATGTGATATTTCCAAGAGTTTCGGTCGAGAAGGTCAACTGGGAGTAGCCCTTCAAACAGAGATGTTTAAGTCGAACTAAATTCCTGAAGGTATGTGGCAACATTTCCAAATGGGAGCACCCATTCAAGTTAAGATACTGTGGGTTTGTAAGATTCCCAAAAGAGTCTGGCAGAATTTGCAAATTGTAGCAACTACTGAAATTAAGATGTTGGAGGTTTGTAAGATTCCCGAACGCGTTTGGCAGCAACTTCATGCTTGTGCCCATTCTCAAATGTTTCAGGGAGCGGAGATGAAAGAATTATTCAGGCAATGTTTTGAGAGTGTATGCCAGTTGTGCTTTAACTGCCCAATTGACCTTGGTAACTGTAAAAGGTCAGGACCAATAATATTCAGCTCTCTCAACTGCAGAGGTGCCTGCAATGCACACTTGTATAAAACCCTCCACAACTACTCTACTTCTCTCTATTGTAGCCTGCAACGCACACTTATGTAAAAACCTCCACTACAGGAACAGAGGAGAATATACACGCAAACATTTGTATTTAACACAAAAAAAGTAATAAAAACTACTCTACCTCTCTTTCACTATTCCATAGTGTCTCCAATTGGATCTCGCAGCCCACTATTTCCAGAACTCTTAAATTGTTCATTGGAATCCAAGAAGGCAGGGAGTACCGATACGGCCGATCAGAGGGATCAATTTCCGAGCGCCCATAGCTTGAGGATGAAGCAATTTCCCAGATTCCGCGTGAGGAAGAGACGAGATCTGAAACAATTTCCGAGCACCCATGATTCAAGGGAGAAACAATTTCCGAGCTTCCAACCGGGGACGAAACAATTTCCGAGCATCCCTCTGGGAAAGAAACAATTTCAGAAACATATTCCGAGATCCGATTAAAGGAAGATAAATCCCAGCGGAGCCATAGAAGGTTTGAGTGTCTTAGCAAGTTGGATATGCTTTCACAACAATCACCTTCGACCTTAAGCAGCTGCAAACCGGGGACATCAACAAAACGATTGCTGATTTCCACATGGTTGTCCGAAGAGAGGGCTGATGTTTGTATGCTACTTCCCCGTACCTAAATTGTTAGCTGGAAACTGTTAGAAACAAGATTGACATCTTTGCAAAGTTTAAGAATTTACAGTGCGATTTAAAACAAATTTCTCTCAAGATAAAATTAATAACACCAATGTACTGTCTAGAGCGTACATATGATTGGTGGAACACATTGTAGAAGGTGTTGTCTGTTGGGCACCAAAGACGACACTGAGGCTCTTTCTGCGCTAAAGCTCTGCCCAAGTCTCTCAGGTGATCGTGCATTCTTATACAGTTTTTGCTGTCGACCTCTACAAGATACTTGTTCAACAGGTTCTGAAATCCGATGGACCCTTCCCAATCAGATCCTTCCCATATTCTTATGGCCTTATCTTTGTCTTCCCCTGTGAAGAAACATGCAATGTCTAAGAATATATCTCTTTCCTGTTCATCAAGGCTATCATAACTAATTTTAAGCCTACTTTGTATATCTGTGTATATCTGTGGGAAGCACTCTGGATATTTTGAGCGACTGGGTTTTCCAATACCGCAAGTCGGGTTTTTTCCGAATAAAGTAGAGCCCCGATTACTTTAAGAGATAATGGCAATGCTTGACACGCATCCAAAAACTCTCCTACAATTTCTTCAAATCCTACAACAGAATAAGGCCGGTGGAAGGCATGCAAGCCAAAAAGCTCACGAGAATGTTCTAAATTCAGACCTGCCATCTTATAAATGGATGACTCTTTGATTCCTGAGACTGTGAGAACATCTTTGCTGCGAGATATAATTAAAATTAAACTACCCGAGCTAAGAACATTCCTCACTGGCGAAAATAAAACCCGCAACTGCTCAACAGAATCTACATCATCTACAATTACGAGGGCTTGAGAACGCGGGACATGATATCTTAACCTTGATATACCTTCATCAGTGCTATACATTACCTGATCCTGTCCAGTCAAGTCCTTGTAAAGTTTACTTTGCAAGGATGTTAAAGAGCTCCTAGCTGCAGCTTCTTTCACGTCAAACAAAAAGGAGGATCGATCGTAATTTGATCTCTTACCGTTGAAGAATTGTTTCGCCAGAGTAGTTTTACCGACTCCACCAACACCCACTATCCCAGCAATCCACCAACACCCACTATCCCAGCAACCCAGTGTCCGCCGAGATGCTGCAGTACCACCGTCCTTTCAAAATCTTCTAGTTTTTCATCTAACCCAGTTGCATATGTGGCCACATCCAATGGTGCTTTTTTAGCCCTTTTCTGCACCAAGTGCACGATCTTATCCACGAGCTCGCCCTCGTCCCTGATTATTTATGAATACATCACTAAAACTGCTGGGAAACATATCTTAAAACATGATATGCTAATCTTTCTATGAAATATAAAGTTCATTAGTACAAAAAAAGGTTGGAATTCTCACCCATTACACGCTTCTAGCTCCAAACCTCTGAGAAACATGTCTTAAAACATGATATGCTAATCTTTCTATGAAAAATAAAATTCATTCCAACAAAAAAAGGTTGGAATTCTCACCCATTACAAGCTTCCAGCTCCAAACCGCTTATTTCTGCTACACAAAAAAGAGCCTCTCTCCAGATTTGAACAGTGTTGGGCTCGTATCTCTTCTTCTTTTGTAGATGGCGAAGGGCTCGACAATACACTCCATCTTCGTCCTTGCCCGTCCTGATCCGTAGATGAGAGGGCTTGACATGATAAAACACAGGAATAATGTTAGTCCCCTATTCCAACATCAGCACGAGCTCTTCCAAACACCATCTTGATTCCGCATATTTTGGGGAGAAAATGGCTATGTGAACAGAGGCTGTTGCAATAGCTCGTTTTATTTGACAAGTTAAGTCATCTCCCGCTTGCATCTCTTGCTGGTCCAGAAAAACTCTGAATCCATAGGAAAGAAGGCGACGGTAGAGATGACTCGCAAACGTTTTCTTAACCTCTATGCCGCGATGACTCAGGAATACATCGTAACTGTAATTGCTGTTGGGAGTTGCAGCGCTGGAAGTGGAGGTAAAGGAGCACGAAGCGGATGCCGTGAACTCTATTGCAGACAGAGATGAGTTGATGAAGAAGAGGCGGATTGATTCAGTGAGAAATTAAAGCTATTTGTGTGTTCTGTTGATGCAACGAGTGCCGCAATGCTGGCTACTCCAAAAATAAAGAGTCTCTTTTTTTACTCTGGATTAAGTTAATAAGCTGGATATTTTATTATTATTATTCATTAATTTGGATTTTAAAGTTTCATATGGATAACATCTTTATGATAAGATGTTATTGAAATGTTTCACATACCATCTAAATGATTTAAAATTGATAACGATAAATATCACAATCAAACTCTACCTCATCATTCAATTAAAAAACTCTACTTAATCTTAGGCGAGTGAACGGATCAAAATGAAACTCTCTATAAGCCAAAAAATCTAAAATGTTTTAAATTTATCTACTCATGTTCCGTTTCTGATACATTTAACGATTGTTTCACATGATAATCGGTTCCCAGTTTCCAACTTCCGACGGAGTTGGTAGGTCAGTGTGCTTTGCGCGGAATGTACATTAAATCTGTACAGTTCTAGCTTCTGACCTGCTCTTCATGGTTCGGTACAGTGTAGGGCTGCCGATGATGAACACCCAGTCAATGGCGTAATCATTTTTAATGGTCCCATAGTATTGTCTACGCGTCCATTGTGGCCAAGACGGCACTAATACTAAATACAAAGACCTCGCTAGCAAAGATTTTGACAATGACTCTTGCAAGTAATGAGAATGCAAAGATATTTTTTTCAAATTCTAATTTTATTTTTTTATTTTTTAGTAGGGTGTTTTCGGAGAATCAGCAGTGATCATTTTGACCAAGAAACTTACAAACTGAAATTTAATTTTTTTTATTTAGGATATCAGCTGAGGCATCTGGTCAATATATACAGTACAAGATTTTGACAATGCTTCTTGGCCACATTGACAATAATGACGATAATATTTTGACAATCGCCTTTTAGATTTGACAATGAGCCCCAAAAGAACTCTATTCACAAGAAGAGTCTTGTTCACAAGAATAGTCGAGTGTCGTTTGTGTTAAATAGATAGATATCATTAATTAAAAAACGTTTTATTAAAAATAAATTAATTTCATTATTTTAAAAAACAAATATGAAAGAAGGTTTCATAGAATCTCTTGGCGCACATTTTTCATAATTTATCGATCAACATGCTTTCGAAAGAAAAACAAATTTTAAGATTAAGAAAACTTTTTATTAAAAAATTTAATTTCATAATTTTATAAAATAAATAAATATTAAATTGTTTTCTTTAATATGTAAAAAGGTTAAATATAGAATCTCTAAATTCATATTTTTCATAAGTTATCTATCAATAGTTTTTTTTTTTTTTTCTAATATCAAGTTTAAAGTAAGGAGATAAATTTTAATATATAGAATCTCTAAATTCATATTTTTCATAAGTTATCTATTAACAACTTTAAAAAAAAAATCAAGTTTAAAGTAAGGAAATAAATTAAAATATCAAATTTAAAATTATAATTTGTTATATTTTTTTTAAACTTTATTAATAATATATTTATTTAAAATTTAATATACTCCTTATTAAAATTGATTATATTTACATATGAAAGATGACATCTTCTTCACAATCCCACTATTATTTCATCCTCTATCTAAACAGAAAAAAATAAATTATCAATATTAATCTTCTATTAATAAAAAATAGAAGAGTTTTCATTTTCCATTCTACAACTTACTATTTATAAATATTGTTATAAATTATCATTATTAATCTTCTATTAATAAAAATACTAGTTTTCATTTCCCATTCTACAACTTACAATTTATAAATATTGTTACATAATATAGTTGTTTATTTCTTAACGACCATGTGACGATAATGATTGGAAAAAGACAACTCTTTCATGTTAGCTATAATATTTTTAGTAAAATGAAAATGAATATGTGAAAATATTAAAAAAGTTTATCCTTATTTTTAATGGTTTTTATTTGATAAATGGATAAATTTTTCTTTATTATACTATTGAATAATTTATTACACTGGTTTCTTAACAATGTATAATTACTATTGAATAACTCATTAAACTTGTTTCTTGTTTATTTGAAAAGTATGTTGTATTTACCTAATAAAATGTGACGTGATATTATAAATAAATAAAAATTTAAAGTAAATATAAACAAATAGTAAGTGATTATTGTTGGAAACTTAATCCTTGGATTATGGTTTTATAAATAATGTAAATAAAAAATAAATTGAAAAGTTACATAAGAAAGATGAAATTAATGATTGGAATATAAAACTCAACCATCAGGTTCAATGTATAAATTAATGTTTTGATGACCTGGGAACTGGCAATCATCATACTGATATTGTAAATGATGTCTTTTGATTCATATGAATAACAAACACTGGTATTTATTCCTACAATAGTATTGGAGCACCACCTGCCATAACTCTTATTGTTATGTTTCAGTCGTGGCAGCCTGTATGCCTGCCAATCCATTGCCAAACTGCTGGCCCATTAATGTGTCCGCCTGCCAGTCCATTGCCAAATTGCTGGCGCATTAATGTGTCTGCCCTCTGCTCAAAATTGAACGTTTTTTCCTGGCGTTTCTCCTTCATTACTGTACATTCTTGAAACCATTCAGTTGCCCACTTGTTTGCCAGTCTAACGTTGAGGAATATTTCAGCGTTTTGACTGCAATTCTGGTGTCATTCATGCACAGATGTCGAGGACCGTTTCTTGAGTTAGAGTTTAATTTGTATCATAATCATTTCCACGTTGAAGATGTGACCTTCATTTGTATATGTCTTCACCATCAAAGACTGTTTTTATTTTGTCTGTGAAGAGTTATTATTTCTCTAATTCTTTGCACATTCTACTGAATGGTTGTTTTAATCCATAATTTCTTTATGCATTCGCGGTGTTGAAGAGCTTTTCCACCTGTGTTTTGAAGTTGCGTCACTATTATCCCATGTGCGACCTTCCTTGTGTGAGCTGCAACCTTAGTATGAGAGACTTATGTTGAGAGATGAGTCTTTAATCTCTCTGGTAAGAGCTATAATATTATAATCCCAACGAGAGCCAATCTACAGAAAACGTGGTGGAGAATCATGCCTTCTTCAACGGTGGTAGCTGGAATGACTGAAAATTGTGAATTTGAATGGAAGCTGATAAGAATCCTTGGAAGAATTTTCAAGGCTAAGAAAATTTTCTAAAAACTCACGGTCTCAATCACGTGGAGGTAATTCCATCTATTGCTGGGAAAGAAAACCCAATTTTTAAACTAATTCATGTTCATTGAGTGCATTCATATTTGTAATAGGGGTGTTGTATGAGCCCGAGAGTATTATATGGTGTGTTTGTATGAACCTATTAAGGATGAGTATGAGTTATGATCATTGTATGGAAATTATATATGTTGTGAATGTTGTATTGAAGTCATGATAGTGAAGAATATACGTCTGCAAATATATTCATATGTATGTTGAGTGTGAGATGAGCCGGTACTCATTGTATAAGACATGAATGATAAGCTGCTATCATAGTTGATATGTATTTGATGTCGTGACTGATATGATTGCTGACGTTATAGACATGAATGATAAGCTTCACCTCTTTGAATCAATTTTCCCTAAGAATTGTTGCAAGTGCCTAAAATTGCTCACATTCACTTGAAGATTGAAGCTACACATAGACCTTCAAGGACTGTGGAAGCTAAGAAGAATGCTACAATGTTGGCGTTGTCCGAAGGCTGAGGCTCGACCTCCTTCCTCCTTGAATTGCTACGAACTATTGTCCCATCAGACTTATTTCTTCTCTGTAAAGTGTTGCGACTTCATAGGACTTGCCATTGAAGAATCAGAGTTGTGTTGCAAGTTATTGATGTATTTAAAATGTAATTATGATGTAATGTCACTCTAGAATAAACAATAATCTGCTGCAAAATTTGATTGTAAAGTGGTTGCAGGATTATTTGTAATAGGCTACTGAATTGTGTAATAGGCTGCATGTTGATGTATTTGTAACTTCGGAATGTATTCATCTATGTATCTTATGTATTGTAACCCGATTTTTATTCCATGATGTATCTATAATGTAATTGAGTCATGTTGTCATGCCTCGATGTTCCGATCACGAGGATCAATAATGTAAACAAGTCATGTCAAGTCATTGTGGGTAACCCTCTGATTGTCTAAGGGTTAAAGTCCCCGCAGTTCTGAGGCACTAGGGTTATTAGACTCTCCTAGTAGAGGTCGTCCCTAGTAGGGTTTTAGTCATGCCGAGATTAGTATAAATAGAGAGCTGAACTCTCTATTTAGTACACATCACAAACACACTCAAGTGTAGCGCATAGTTGAGGAAGGAAAAGACATTGGGGCTAGATAAGAAGAAGGTTACTACTGTCGGGAGATCACTCACTGTTTTGGGCTTTTATCATTTTGGTGTTGATTCTATCTCTGAGGAAGTTGTGGGGTTTTCTCCATTTATGGTTTCCCTGAGGAAAAACACTGCGTTCATTGTCTCTTGTGTTTGATTGATGTACTTGTTATTCTCTCAGTTAAAGATCCTAATAATGCTAGCTTAATGTTGAAAAACTAACATGGTATCAGAGCTAACCTGAGAAGAAGACACTGTGCAACTGCGAAAACTAAGGCTTCCTATTTTGTGGATCTCTCTCCACAGATTTTCAGCAAAAGTAGGGTGGAATAACTCTCCTCCCTAGGGTGCATCTTTCTGTCAAAGCAGAATCCAATTCTAAGGTTTTTCAGTTTTGGACCCGACACTACTGCTGGAAATCAGGGCTTTTCACAGAAGAGGAATTTTTCAGTGAGCCCAGGCCTGGATTGATCTTCTCCTCAAAATCGAAGTTAGGGATAAATTTCAAGGCATTTGGGTGGACAGATCTCCGAAAAAGAAAAAACCTT
Source organism: Pseudotsuga menziesii (assembly GCA_001517045.1). Taxonomy (NCBI): domain Eukaryota; kingdom Viridiplantae; phylum Streptophyta; class Pinopsida; order Pinales; family Pinaceae; genus Pseudotsuga; species Pseudotsuga menziesii. The sequence continues at coordinate 301,284 of LPNX010679487.1, forward strand.
AATTTGCTCCTGATCCAGTACTGCGGGATTTCAGCTCCAAATCCAAATCTGACATCTTGACTTGGTAAGATCTAAATCTTTTGTATTTCCATTTGAGGTTCTTAGTTTAAGATGTCTCATCATACCAAGCTTGATGAAAAGCTTGAGGGAGCTGATAACTTCCGAGCCTGGAAGTATAGGATCTCCCTAGTCCTGGAAGAGAATGAGTTAGACTCCTACATCCATGAGGAGGTTCCAGTTCCAGAGGGAGATGAGGCTAAGGCCTTACATAAGAAGAAGATGGTTATGGCAAAGAGGATCACCTTATCCCATAGGTGTCCTCTCTCAAGACACCTAAAGTTATGTTTGATGCCCTAACCAAATTGTTTGAAGAGAAGAACATAAACCGAAAGATGACTCTGAGGAATCAACTGAAGAATGTGAAGATTCAGAATGCAAAGACCATCCAGTCTTACTTCACAAGGGTTTCTTAGATCAATGAATAATTAGAAGCTGTAGATGAAGAAGTGGAGAATGCAGAAATTGTGATGACAACACTGAATGGCCTTCCTAGGTCATGGGATTCATTCATCCAAGGAATCTGTGCCAGAAAAAAGTTAGTCAAATTCAGCAGACTATGGGAAGAATGTTCTCAAGAAGAAGCTTGGATAGCAGCTCGAGAAGAGAAGATGGGAAGTGAAGATCAAGCTCTCACAGTTCACTCCAAGAAAGGCAGAAGAAGAGCTCGTCACTCCAAAGGTAAGAATCCTCATTATAAAGATAACAGTAGAAAGGACCTATCTAAATTAATATGTTATACATGTGATGAAAGAGGACACTTTGCAAAAGAGTGTCCTAAGAACAAGGTTCACTCTCATAAGAAGAAGGGGAACAAGAGAAGACATCATGCTCATGCTGCAGAGGATGATGAACCATCCAAGAAAAGAACCGGATATGAAAGTGAAGATTCTTCAAGCTGTTGAAATATTGTAACTTCGAAGAATATTCTATATGTATCTTTTGTGGTCCCCGATGGTCCTGTCGGGAGAACCACTTGTATTATCTTGTACCCCGATGCTTCTAATCGAAAGAACTAATAAGAGTCATGAGGTTGTCCCCTCTAATTGTAAAGGTGGGTCAT